>NW_019091357.1:2250947-2399648 GCF_001949145.1 Acanthaster planci
GTTGGTGTCTATGGGAATTGATTTAAAGGTTGACGCTTTGCACTGGTAACCAGGACGAATGCCTCGTCCTAAAACATATCGGCGGCGTGGTACCAGCCAGAACTGGGAAAGCAAGGTATGGTTTTGAATAGAAGGCAATAGTGATACCGTGAGATGTTTTCAACCTAATTTACATCTTAGCTTTTTTTTGATATGACATTGGGAATTTCATCATTCTGTCTACCGGTCTTGCTGCTTTATGTTCGTCATCTGCCCAGACTCATCTGTCTGTCCTTACGTAGTTTGCTTGTTAATTGTTTGCCTATCTATCAATAAATTTATTTCCCAGAGATAATTTTAAACTACTAAATGCTTCACGTACTGGGATATGATAGCAGCTTTCGACTTCGGGCACAAAAGTAACAATTCAGTGAACTGCTTTGCTTGTACTCCGACAGACCCACCCAAATTTCCGAATCACTAAAACACGCTGGTTTCTTTAGGAATAAACTGTACATTTCAAGGCACACGCCGCGATATGTGTTTACTGTGGACCTGAAGTGACAACGTTTGTGCTTGCTTGCCTCTTTTTGTAAAGAGCAGGTCGAAGAACTCGCCAGGGCATTTGCCATGTAATCTGCATGTATGATGTTCTAAGCCACCAGGGCAAATCCCTCTGCCACACTGTCATCAGACGAGGATCATTTCTTGCCATGATGTCCAATTTTTTTTTCTTATGGTCTTAATGAATAACGAAGGACATTAAAGATAGATTGGACGCAGACCCTTAGTCGTTAAAGTAGTCGTATCCGTCTAAGACGCCCGGGTGTCCATACCACCATCGTAATTCAAGCACGGAATGCGGCCCGCTACCAAAGGGGGGAAAATGGAGAGGAACGGTGGCATTGGAATCTTGTCTGCTCTCAGGCCTTTTGACGGTACATGGCTGTCTTGAAGATCATACAGAATTAATGGGGGGGGGTGATAGATAAATAGAGAGAGAGAGAGAGAGAGACTGAGATTGAGAGAGAGAGGCCCGAGACGCGCTAGAGCACAGCCGGGCGGATTACAGTCAAGCAGCGCGCCGGTTTCCGTTATCGCAGGCTAAGGTATATAGGCCCTCTCTGGCACCCAAGCTGGTGAAGAAAAAAGGGCGGATTAGGTTCGCTTCGCAACCAGGCTGGAGAGTGTATCTGTCAGCTCCAGCCCCTGCCACTCGGCTAGGAGAGCGGCGTGACGGCGTGGCGTGTCGAGGGGGAATCGACTTACAAACTCCCGGCATCCAGCGAGCTGTTCATGCTCAAATTTCCTCGGTCTCGTCTGGCTCTTTCTCATTTTTTTTAATTCCAAAAATGTGCTCGGTCCTCGCCAGCAACGCGATTCCTCTCTTTTTGTCGGGAAAATGAAATAAAAGAGCAATTTAAGGTCTCTGACAAAATAATAATTGTTTCACATTGGTGCCAATTTTGTTGTAAGCATATAAATGCTAGCTCAATGCAGTTGTTTTGTCCATAACCGATAACTGTTTATAATTTTTAAACTGAAGTAAATAAGAATTTTCACCACTTCTAAATACATATTCTCAACTACAAACCTAACTTTGAGCAGAATAATCTCCATCCAAATGCAATGACACAAGAAATATTACCGGACACTCCTTGCTGTGTTTTAGAAGTAACTTTTTCTCTCTCTCTCTCTTTTTCAGGTGAAGTAACTTTCCTTGTAGAACAGAGAACTTTTCGAGCAAGATGATAAGTCGTTTTGCCCATAAGTCAGTTGGCTACGTTTTCGTTCCATGCATACTCACCTTTATCGACTAGTCTGAGTCACTGACGAAAATGTGACTTTTTGGTGTTTATACCGAGCATTTGTGCAGGCACCAATCTGCAATCTCGCTTTCTCATGAATCGGCGGGTCCCTGCTGGCTTTCAGAATCGCCGGTACGGAAATTTGGGGATAAAAAAGAAAACCTCAGCGAGCGCAGAGGCCAAGTTTCCATTTTGGCTTAATCCGCCCTGAGAGGACCGCAGGAAGAAGCCATGAGATGCAACAGAAGGGGGGGGGTTAGGACCTCAAAACGGAGACAAAAAAGGGGAGAGAAAAGACCTGTGACGACTGTAATAGAGACAGAGCTCGGCGGGCTTGTCGGAAGGCAGGGGTAGAAGAGTCGGTTTACCACGGCTGCAATTCGTCGCCATCTGTTAAAATCTTACGGCGACCCGAACGGCTCAGCTCCGATGTAGCTGGGTTGCTTCACGGCGGTCCCGTCTCACACATTTCAGGCGGATTAGAGACACATTAGCTCAGCTGTGCTCGTCCGTTGATACCTATCCAGCTACACTTGACCTGCGTCTCCCGGCCGGTTCCGGCCATTATTTACCCTCGATTTTTCTCTGTTGGGAAGAAGAAGAAGAAGGGCAAAAGGAGCCCAGGGATTTGCTTTTACCCTGGGATGAAGTTTGACACTGTATCAAATATCACGGGTATTTCTCTTGTTTGAAGTACCGGAATTATGGGAAAAGTTAGGCAAGAGTTGTCATAGGAAGATGTACATGGAATCTTTCCAAACTCACTCTGAAATTGTTGACTTCGTCGTTTTCCATGTTTGTTAAAATTTATTTTAACAGTTCTAGCCCAATACAATAATTTTTTTTTCGTCACAGTCACAGAAACACAAAATACCGTACTTTTCCAGACATCTTTATTTAACGAAAAGCAATATAAATTTTGTCCAACTCGACATCCATTCTACTTGGGAAAAGCGGGACAAAATTTCTCACAAAAATTAATGCATTTTGATTTCATTCACAGTGAAGTTTTTTTTATTGTTGAATATGGTTTGCACAAATTCTAACTGCAGACTTATATATATTTGCTGTAATCTTATCATTTTTCATGTATTTAAGAAAAGAGAAGGCTCGTGATTGGAGCGTGTATACCCCGCAGTTGATGATTGGCAATATTTTCACAAGGTTGCGATTTTCGTCACTTGTTACAAGTGGAGGGAGAGGGTGCGTTGGCCACTGTCCATTGTCGTCGTAGCCACTGTGCCCGCTCATGTTGACTTTACGAACAGAAACATTATGAATTGGGGTTAATTTTGCCGCGCTTTCAAGTCATGTAATGAGGCGTCATCCAATTAATTGTGCGACAGCCGAAACTAAGGCCTCACGCACAAAAGAGACGAAACCCAAACAAGTTGCTGGAGAGGGGAAAAAAGGAAAGAAAAAAAAATATTCCTTCAAAATCGACCCAGGCTCTTATAAAGTTACCAGCAATTAAATTAGAACCCCTTCAGCCGTTTGTAGAGGCAGCACAGCGGTGTTAAAGCAGAAAAAAAGGAGGAAAAAAAAAAAAGAAAAAAAAAAGAAAAAAAAGATGAAAAAAAAAAGAGTTCGGAACAACACGATTAGCGCGTCGAGGACCAGGTATAGGCCCGTGGATGGAGAACAAGAAAGATGTAGGGATTTATTCATTCTCTCAAACACCTCCAAGGAGCTTGGTGTTTCTATTCTTCCCAGTCTTTGTCCCAGTTTAGTATCATTTTTTTTTAAAGAAAGTGTTTGGCGAAGGACTGGGGGATATTTTGACAGCATTAACAGGACGGGTTTTTTTTTTAACTCCGTAGCGGGAGTACCCCCCTTTTTTGCCCCGCTATTTTTTTCTCTACCTCCTTCTAACCTCCGGCGCGGCTTGCAATCTTAAAAGATGACCAGCCGTTCATAAGATTCGGTCTTTTTTTTTGCCGTGACCGAAAATGAACTTGTGCCGTTGCTGTTGCTAAGTCGTGTTTTCTCACTGAACCCCCCCCTTTCGGTTCGGATCCTTTGTGTCTATGCCTGTTCTCCTCGTAACAACGAAACCAACCGTTCCATTGTGTAACAGGCGGGTATTATGCCTCTCCTTTTTCGCTTAACCAATTGCCATGGTGACAGGGGTGCCCTTATTGCCAAGTGATACCAATTTGGGCAGGCTGAAAACACGGACGATTTCTAGTTTCACTGGAAAAGACAGTAAACACGGTTCTCGCAAGCACTTTGGAAGTGAATCCCAAAACTGCCATCGTCACGGTAAGCCAAAATATGTTTTTCTCAATTTCCGAAAGAACTATCAAGTTGTTTGATTATCAGAAAAAAAATGCAGCTGAAAGAGATAATTTGATAAAAATGTCTTTATTGGGGATGGAAAGGAAGCATCGAACCGGGGAGGATTTTCTTGAGCCTACAGCTCACGTACAAGGGCACCACTGCTTCCCCCACTCAGGAGCTTTGTCCACATTGCATCTACTTAGAGTTTGAGCTAAAATTGTCTGTTTACCTGAGAAATTTTGTAAAAAGTCAAATATAACAACGAAATGGATTATTCGGCGATATTGGGTCAGTCTTGATTCACCACAGTTCACAAAATGGAGGAGAAAATGCGCATTGGAATTTTAAGACCAAAAAGACATCGAAACAATGAAAATCCACCCCTTTATTTCTGTCTCAAAATGACACCCTATCACGCCACGCCGGTGGGCATCTTTAAAGGAAAATCTTGGGTGATGCCGTACAGAGGGACGAAAATTGCGCGCGCTTCTATTGGCTTATTGGAGTAAACCTTCCCCACCAAACAAACACGTCTCTCTTGTTTCTATTGTCGCCAGTCGTTGATGGTAACTGTGTCCTGAACTGGAAACACTGTCATCGTCATTCGTTGTCATTGCTATCAGTGCTTCCTGCTTTCAGTGACAATGACGTCATCACTGTCACTTTATGTAACAGATGTCATTGAATATTTTGTCAGAAAAAAGTCCAGTTTATGTCTATACAAATTTCTGTCTCTCAGTCTGTATCTTGGGTTTCCCCGACAGCGTCGGTTTTTGGAAAGAGAAACCACCAAGTCGTTCTGACAAAGTCTTCCCTGATGACGAATGTACTTCCCGTCCGCCACCGCAGAATGTATTGTCTTCTGTGCATTTTAACATCTTTTTTGACTCCGGTTTCTCCGGTCTATACTCTGTTCCTTCTCGTCCCCATTCCCTGCCCCGTCCCAGTTCCGTCGGAGACGGTTTAATAACATCATTTCCAGCATCTCATTCTTGTCACATCTTTCAGCTCCTTCATGCATCTAGGCTATCTTCTGTCCCTCCATACGTCTCCCAAACACTTCCTCGTGATCCAACATTTCGTTTCGGATGGCTATTTGGCAGGCACTTTCAGCATCGCCTCCGTCTCTTCGAGCAGACAGGGCATCCTCGAAAGCTCAGAAGGCGGCATTAAAAAAAGAAATCGGCCATCCTTGCCGAGGGAGAATTTGTTCTTGGACACAGGTCAAGTTTAAACTCGGCCGTTTATATTTTTTCCCCGACGGGTACGTCAAATATGACGCATTTGCAGACCGCGAGCAACCGCTCCCCCAGATCGAGGCACCGCGTCGCGGACCCTCCCGTCAGCAACAGACGCGCTGCCCGCCCGCCCGCCGTGTCCTCACCAGTGCATAACGAGCTGATTTAATTCATCATGTCAGACGAAATTTTCCTCAAAAGTCCGCAAATACTCGCGGCTAATTTGTAATAATTACGAGAGCGACTCTAGCGGTTGTTGAAAGCCCGTGGAGAGAGCGTGTTCGGGCCTAATATCTTTCTCCCTCTTCCCTCTTCAAAAATCCCAAGACAAACCGACGCGGGTCTTCGTAGCGTCTCTCTCGGACCAACAGGAAACCCTTGATTCGTTCGAGCTGAGAGCAACCGGGGATTTTTTTTTTTTGGCGAGAGCTTGGATCTGGGGGCAAAAGGGAATAATTGCATGACATTTGCAAAACGCAGCCTAAATACACGCCACTTCGGGAGTGGGGATGCCGATAATTCAAAGTGCCCCAAAACAAAGGCTTATCTGGGGGCACAGACAGATTAGCGACCCTTGTGAGTTTGCATTTGGGGACTTTTGTATGGCGAAGGAGGGAAAATTTCTTTCTTGGGGCCCTTGAATTCTACATGAAGTAGATTAGAATTCTAATCGCGGTGCAATCGAGAGGAAGTTGTATTTATAATTGCCTGCTAAACAGCTGAGTTAAAAAAAGTTTGTCTTTTTATCACTCAGTGTCGTAAAAGTTGTCAAGATGCCGAGGGAACATTTCCCGTGTCCAAAACAGGAGAGGCCACGGCGGCTAATCTCGTTCTATTTTGTGACGTAATGAAAGTTTAGAACGCTATTGACACGGGACGCCTTCAGTCGGGACGTTGTCTTAAGGCCGACACAAAACCTGGATTTTGCTGAAAATGTCGAAAGGCCGAATTCGACGTGTAGACAGCTGTGTGATGATTAGTACCATGCACGCTGTATGCTTGTCCATTTGTGGCCCTCAAGGAAACTACGAACATTGTCCGTGGTGCAAGGTTTCCTCACAACATTTTCTCAATCGAAAATAAACCAAGTTGTCTTTTCAGGTTTTCCAAGCTGTTTTTGTATACTAACTGGAGAGCAAAGTTGTCTTTAGGGGAACGTCACAAATTTGTCCCTTGCAGAAGACCAAATTCAAGCAAACACTGTTGTCCCTTCTTTTTGTCTGCTTTATAATCCCCCACTTCCCCCCACCCTCTGCTTTAGTTACCATCTTTTGGCCACTCATCACCACTGTCCCCTGTCAAGTCTATCTTTGATCCAACTCGTCCGTCTTACGCTCCCCTCCACGCGGTGCAGGCGGAGCGCGCCCGACGCACCCCAAGCCCGCCCGTGTGCTGACCGGCTTGCTCGTCCGAGGCCCTCTTCCGTCCGTTCGCCTGCGTTCGTTCCTCGGCCTCGCGTCGTCGTGTCTTCTGTCTTTAATAAAGCTTCCCTCTAAACACCTTGGCCAAAGTCTGGACCACGCGTCGGGGGCCTCCCTGGTGTAACCTGGACCCCTCATCATTGGGGAGAAATGGTAACGATTAGAGCCCGCGTACGGGGGGAGGTCACGGAGTCGATCAATCGTTCGTAGTGAACCCCGGACGATTACTAGGTCGCTTAGCCTAGATTTCTTCGGCAAGTTAAAGATTTCTTTCGGTCGAGTTGCGCCGCGGTCAGATGATCAAATTACGTATCTTATACAATTTGTTCATTGCATTTGCTATCAGTAAGTACTGGAAGACATTAATTGCATTTCGAAATAATTGGTTCAAGCCAGTTAAGTAAAACTACATCTTTTATTTTCCATGAAGATGTTGCACAGGTGAAACCTTTCATGTGCATCGTCGTATCGTCACACTTGCAATACATCCCGTGCAAGTTTAATATCCCAATTTGAGGTATTTGGATGAAACTGAACGCGCAGACCATCTTCCTCCTTGGCAAAAACTTCATCAGTGCTGACTAAAGAATTGCAGCCCACTTATAATCTAAAAAAAAACACAAAAAAAACTCGAAGCTTGAAATTTTCGGTTTCAAATATCCCTGTAATGACAAATTGGACAAAGGTGCGGGTCCTTTTTTTCCTGACGTGTTTGCAATGTCTGCGCCAAGCCTTCGTTTGTAGCGACGGCGCAGGTCGACGATGTACGCGACCA
The DNA here is from genome assembly GCF_001949145.1 of Acanthaster planci. The sequence goes on from NW_019091357.1 coordinate 2,258,449, forward strand.
CACGTAACCGGAGGATCTCAACTCCGTGTACTACCACATCCATCATTGTTTCTAACCAATAATTAACCCACTTTTCGAGGTTTTTTCCTTCTTCTTTTCTTTAGCGCCCCTCGATTTTTGTATTTAATTCCACATCCGATTTCTGATTTCTAGATGGTGTGTGGGTGTGTGTCCTTATCCACATTGGCCGAACACGGATCACCCTACCACTTAATCGTATTACCAGCGGGGTCACGTCGTGTCGTATTTCTACATCTTTGTCCGATATTTTCGCTCCACTCTGCACGTGTGACCGCAATCCGCGTGCGCTTGCTTCGCCCAAGTTCTTTGATCGAGTGGAAGTAATTAACGGCTTGAAATGAGAGCCCAGATTGATCGCGTTTGCTGACCCTAATAAAGTGTCAGCCCTCCTTGGTTTGGCTAGATTTGGGGGGGGAAAAATCTGTTTCATATATAGAGACCTATCTTTTGTTTACAAACAGTGAGCGCCATTTTGCACGGGCGGCCATGACATGACGTGAATTCAACCGTGGTTGGCTACAGCGTAATAACAAAAATAGGGAGGGCACACCCACTACGAGAAGTCAGGTGCCTTCATTTCGCATCTGATATTGTGTCTGATTGTCACAGGATCCATGTTTCCTTGAACTTTTTTCACATGTGGTTGGCATAAGCTAGGATTTTGACGTAGTGAAAGGTTTTGTGAACGAAAGTCCAACCCAAGACAGAAATATTTTGGTATAGCATTATCCTTGACACCCGAAGATACAACCGTGAAATTGTGTATATGTTTTAGGATTATTTGTTTTTTAAACGTCATTTGAACTTTTGCTTTGGAGACTGCAGTCAACAGGAAAGTCTTTCTCACACACAGACATGACAAGTTACTAGGGCTACATCCGAAACTGTTGTCTAGAGCTAGGTCTAGGTCTTCACTCCATTGGAAATACGCTGAGACGCGCAGACAATAGACCTAACCGCAGCTCTGGAAGCCCGTTTCGGACACGGCCGTCATACACTTTGTTACACAAGTTGTCAGTTAAGCGCAGTGAGAAATTAAACTGAAGTGTTAGCACTTGACAAAATTTCCTTGAAGAAAGCCAGAGACGTACAGTCCTAGTTTCCCACCTTTCTTTTAACCGTGATCAGTCTCGCACATTCAAGCAGTGCCGGTCATCGGGAAACCTCTCAAGAAGTTATACAAATATCAAAATATAAAAGACAGGAACTCACGTTTTGAATTAAAAGAGAACGGAGGCAAATGTTGCTCTGTATCGATCTGAAATCTGTCCGTGGGATTTATTACAGACTTTAAAACATGAGCAATGGGCAAACCAGAATCGCTTGGTATGTCAGCCGATAGTTTGCAACATGCATGCAAATGAAACCTGCTAGCTTGCCCAAAACATGATAATAAATATTGATCGATGTTTTTAGCGCCCTAAGATGTCGTTAAGTGACTTGTAAGCATCTTTGTTCACTTGCGTTGTTTAGACATGATGAGATGGTGATGCCTTATTATTGTTGTTGACACCTCCGTCCGAAGTGGAACATCTCCTCGGCAAATAAAGTGGCGCTGGGTAAAAACGCGACTAATCTCGAGACCATTCCACCGGATAATCACTTCGTATTGTCTCACAGAGAGAAGCCTTGTCATCTTCGAAAGCAGAGAGTCACGGAGGCGTCGACGAGTCTTAGTTTACCCAATCACCCCACTGTCAGAACAAGAGGAGCTTTTTATCCGCGTGAAAGAAAGGATGGAGAAAATATCGGAAGGTGGAGAAGTGTTTGCCTTACGCGAGAGAGGTTTTTGTGTCAACCGGCGCACCGTTGTTCGAAAATAACGGGGAGATAATCTGCCGATTGAAGGCCTGTTGTTGCGACTCAACACGGTCCAGGCGCAACTACGAGAAGGAGAAAAAAAGGGAAGCTCGTGTTTGAATGTACTCTGACACTCTCTCCTTGTTGATACTGTTGCCTCTCACTAAAGTAAACACACCATTTTGGAGGTCCATCTCCCGATCTGAGCCATGGGACGGCCAAGACGATACCCACACTTGCGTTTTGGAGGGAGAGACGCATTGAGATTGTGCGGGTTGGCGGTGGAGCAAGGTACGGGTAGGGTAGGCATACTCGGGCCGCGGCGTGAATGGGGGCTTTTGCCTCGGTGGCATTGTACCGTCAATGTCGGTGTTGCCTGAGGGCTCTGCGATGGGGGCTATGGCCATGTAAGGTTGACATCCCAGGGGAACTAATTAGCCTCAGTGGGGTAAACATTGCAAAATAAATCTACGTAGCCATCTTTGGACGCCACTTAAAATCCTGGACCGTTGCTATGCAATGTTACAGTCTCCCTCGCTTTTCTGTGCATGCTTATTCAAACACTTTAGGCTGAGACAGTATTGTTTGGAAGAATACCAAGAGGTGGACTTTACAGTAGTGCAGTAACATCAATCTACTTGTATACACTACTCAAAAACTTGTTATTTTGTGTATAATTTTTTTCTATGAGATATTTTCCTGCTGAAAATGTGCATTTGATGTTTTGAAACACCTTTTAATTTGTTTTTATTCCGATGAGAACACCATCTTGACAAACAAAAAATGAAAGAACTAGAGCTCACTCATTACTTGGAGAAACTTACAAGTTAAGAAATAAGTGGTCCTCAACTTCTTTTTGAGTAGTAGGCCTATATTTTATTGAGCTCAATGACAAAAGATAATATTTGCTTTATTTCCATATTTTCCCCTAAAAACCAAACGACAGGCTCAAGGGTAATCTGCCATTAACAATATTGGTCCTGTAGAACTTGAAATCGGATCAATAAAACCAAACCAACATTTGCAACACCGCCTTCAAATAAGAGGATTTCGACTTTCTGTGTTATATCTTGACAGCGTACAATGTGGTCTGTCTAACACACGGCTTAGTTCAGGGACGAAAGATCGTACGACTCGTGCAATATTGTTGTCTCCGCACGGAGAGTGCGGAATATGCTCCATCTATAGCATGGCGCAGCAGGCATCTCCGAGTTTCGTAAGGCGAAAGCAAGCAGTACCGTTCTATTGGTCACTTAACTTGGAGTCATTTGAAGTTGAACTGTCATCGTAAAAGGAAAAATTGAACTCTGTAACCACGGCTTCAGACGTTTGATTTGGAAACAGTTGAGTTTTCGCACGAGCTAATTTTAGAGGACGAAACTTGTTCAGTAAAAAGTACTTGCTCCACAGTTTGGCTTCAATACGATTAAAAAAATTGAACCTGCCAATTTCAAATGGCAGTTAGGTTATGGAAACAGTGGTTCAGGCTGCCATGTTGGGATATACATGAGCTAAAAATAGCCAAACCCAATTAGAATGACAACTGAAATACCTGCATATATGGATACCTCTGGGACAAATTTAACTTCATTTTTTGGGTGTAGTTTTTCTAGCCATGTACATGAAGTTAGGTACCGGACGAAATAAATACATTAGGAGAAATTATTCTGCGTCGACCGGAGCGGGAGGGCTATACTTTGGCGCCATTCCCTCGCAACCAAATCAAATTATTGATCTTGATTTGACTATGTATGCGTCTTTCCCCTGAAAGTTCCCTCCCAGTCATTCCTGTCTCCGAGAGACAAAAGCCAAGCAAATGAGAGATGACCCAGGATGATGTTTTTCTCCCTTCGTCTCCTCCGAGAGTGAGCGCCATCAATTGAAGACGAGGCCAAACAAGAAAAATCGAGGATACACCACCGGGGGGAAGGGTGGTGTCTTCTCAATAAGACAGGGAAACACGAGGAGGGAAGTCAAGATACTTACCTGTCCGCCCCGTGTTCTTTTTTTGCCTCTCTTGGTCTGGGAGGCACCGAGGCCTTCGTTAATTTTAGCCGGCCTTCTCGGCTGTCCTTGGACCAGAGGCCGGGGTGAGACGCGCTACAATAACGGGGATGTCTTGGTTGCCGTCTTAATGAAGACGACTCGTGTTGTAAAATACCCCGCGTGGACGCACCGGATACTACCGGATCGTGTATCGCTTACAACTTGGAACGGCATTTCTAGTGCAACAGGGAAACCTCTTTTTTCAATAGCAGTTCTTGGCATCTTTTTGGAAGGAATACGCCTGCATGATTACAGATTGGAGAAGTTTGAAACTTGCTTGTTCAGACATAATGTAAGGGTCGTCTTGACCGCTAATTTTAGTTTTACTTCACATGATAATCTTGGAATGGGTGATCCAAAACCCACAGAGAATCAATCTCCTTTCCAAGATAAAAAGTTTCTATAGTTAGTCGGTCATGCGTGGAATTCTTCCAATAAAGCAGCGTCCCCCACTTCAGGATTTTTGCCTCAAGCCACTTTGAGTTCTGTAATCACGCATTTTCCACCATCTATATGCCGGCATGTTTCCAACGGAGTAAATTTGAGTTCATCATGATCCAAATAATTTTCTCTTGTAGCTGAAAAATTGATGATGTAATTACTTTTTTGGGGTCGAAACTTTGAATGATTTACTGATGACTGCTTCTTATTATGTTGAGATTCTTCTTACACTACTCGTACGTGACTTGTTCCACGCGGTTGTTAGTCTGCCTTTGTGCACTTTTGCTGAGGCATGCCTTCAGAAAATACCTTTATCCAAGGTCTATGTGGCTTTTTGTATTCGTCACTTACCTGTCAAATCTTTCATACGTGATATAGTTTCCTCATTAGTATGCTTGAATTATGTTATACAGTGTTCTGCACTGTGCTATCCTTATGGCAGTACATGGATGTAAAATGTTACATGTATAATTTGCAAAAATGGATCTTGTTTGAGATGTTGTTTTGGTTTTTTAAACCCTTATATTCGCCATTAAAAAATGAACACCTTAAACTCGTTCCACTAATTCACCAAGAGCTTATTGACACAAATCCATCTCAGCTCTCATAATTGATCGGCGGGCGAGCTCAGAGGCGAAAGAAAGGAGAGAGAGAGAGAACAGCGCGGGAAAACAATTTGCCATAAATATGCACATTCACGCATCGCCTTGGCAACTCGCTGCGGGCAACGGGTGCAGGCGTGCCCCGTCACACCTATCTCGTGCCCTGGTCATGGATACACTGGCCCAGCATATCGGGTCCGAATTACGGCGTAAGTTCCCCTTAAACAGCCTGGGTGTTGTGCACTTCTCACGGCTGAGTTCTTCGTCCCCGCGAAAATCCTGACGAAGTCATGAATCCAGCGCTTTTTTTTTTTTTACTTAGTTGGCCTTTAACACACGACAGCGTATGTTTCAACACTCTTTTCGCTCACACTCACAGGAAATGTCTGGCGCCCTGAAATCAACCCATCCTAAACTTTTGAATGTGATCATCGGGGCCAGCTTAGTTCTTTTATACTATAAGGCTCCCTTAGTGTGGTCTTCTTCAAGATGAAAATAAACCAGGTCACATGATTTGTTCAAGTAAAGGCTTTTGTAGTTACATGGAATATGTAATACCAAAAAGTCATGGTAATTTTTCCCCATTATCTTGTGTCTTTCCAGTTCCTACCAGGACCAAGGGGTGGAAACAAAACTTTCCAATTCAAAGTTTTGATCCAATGTGCGCGCCGGTCGGGATCAAGTGTCTCTCCCCGCAGCCTCAAATCTGATTAGAAAGTTGAAGCGCGCCCTCTACCAATCGATAATTTCCAAGCCGTTGGTGCAGGGCTCTGGTGATCCATAGACGTTGGGAGCCCCGACAGCTGACAGGACCACACGTGGTTTAGCCGCTGAAGGTAAGTTCCTCCAAAGAAAAGATAGAGAGAGAGAAAAAAACCGAGAGATGTGAACAAACAAGAATTGTTTGCATAGGATGACTGGAAAAATCCGCAACAAAACACTCTGAATCTCGGGTGAAAACAAGGAAAATATCCTGTGTGAATTTTCGAGCCATCTACACCGCAGGGCTTAGCTCCAGTTTTGCGGGATAGTTTTGATATTCCAAGATTAAACGTAGCTAAACAAAAAAAACCCTTACGATCTGCCGTTAAGTTAGGCCTTAGAAATTTTTTTGTATCAAATACCAGCATAGGCAGCTGAGTTACATTAATTTCTTGAGTTACTATTGGAGTCCATTCGTCTTTTGTTAGTTATTCTTTACAATGATCCAACTTAAGGGTCCTCTGAGAGCAATAAAATCCATTTTATGCGCATTCATTTGATATCGAAAGTAATTTCCGAACGTGTACAGGATAAAAGGCGAGGCTCACAGAGCTGCACTTGTGCTACATAGTTTCTCCTTACATGTCGGTTCGCGCTGTACACCACCAGACCCCGAGCTGATGTAGCGAGTTTTTTTTTCGTGTGTGCAGCGCTGTTTGCTTTGGCCCCCTCGTACACTGATCTTCCATTGAAGGGGCCCGTCTCGATTACAGGCCGGCCAGCGACGGCAAACATCAGACCCGCGCTCCCCTTCGACTGCCCGCTGGGAGGGCGAGGCCCGGTAAAGGGCACGCTGCGACGGTGGTGGTGCCTGGCCCGTGCCGGCCCGGACCTGCCCGGCTCCGTTGTCATGCAGAATGTGCATTGCTGGTGTCTCTCCTAGCCTTCTTTTTCAAGGATTAATTTGGGTGCCCTTCTCAGTTACCTGTTTCTTATGGTTTCCTTTTCTTTCGACTTCCATTTTGCTTGAGTCGAGTTGACTGTTGAATAGTGGATATTTAAAAAAAAGAAGCCAAATCGTACCCAGAAACTTTACCCATCGGTCGCACGGTTTCATTTGGAGTAGCGTTGGGTAAGTTTGAAGAAGCGGCTCAGTGAGTATCTGGGTCTATTCTGTGAAATATTGCCTTCCTTTGTCGAGCACTACTAAGGCCCTTGTTTTACGCTAAACTCACTTGCGTGAGCGATGCTTTTTGTGACCGACAAAACAAGATGAGTTTATTCAGCAAGTTGTCTGCGTTTTTGACGTCCATAATTTGGGTAGGCCGAGTAATCATGTTGTTCCTGTTTTTGCATCCTTTCAACGAAAATACGGACCGATTTCCCGTCACAGGAGGAAACTGTAGGCCCCCGATGTTTATAAAGTTGCCCTGTTCAAAACCAAGCCTCGAGTATCCGGCATTTTCAGTGGGTAGTGTCATCTTCGTGTGGGTTTAGGGACAACATGGCAAACGATGTTTACCCAAGTTGTTGCCATAGACAAAGCTCTGGTTGATGGCAACGCTTAGCTTCCTCGTGGTATTGTTGATGTGAGTGTTATTGTATGTAATGATGGTGACGATGATCCCAAAATTCTAATTTCCAAATGCTCGACAAGTATTGGAATGCAAGTATGATTATATGCAAGAAAAATGAGACGTCCATGGATTTTTTTTGGCGACCGATATGCCTCCACTGAGTCATACTGTGTCAGTTCTCTCTGACACAAGTGAAGATGATTCCGAATGACTCAAATACATTGTTGACATTAGCAGGTTTGTTAAGCACATTGTTTTGTTTTTACACTCACGTCAATTCCGTGTCACCAATGCAAGACAATGTTTCTCAGAAATGTTTGTGGTTTTTTGGAGTTGGAAAATGTTTCAGAATGACACGGTCGAACTGGCCAATCGTCAATTGTGGATTCGTCACGACACCAGCAAAACACTGGAAAGTTCGTGTATACCTGTGCCGAGCGTCCAGGACAAAAATAAATCTTGTCTCGTTCATCCCAAACCAAAAGCCACAGTGCGACCTTTTAGAAGAATCACTTCATCACCCAACTTTGAGTCTGCTTCCTTTGATCAAATCAACTTGAAGAGAAATAACTCCTTTGTTCCCGCATGGAGGATTACTAGCTTTTTTTCTGACCAGAGGAGAGTAGTGGAAAGCGACGTTTAAGTTTTAACGAGAAAGCCTCCTAACGTTAAGCAGGACGTTGTGGGTTCGAATCCCAACCGAGCAAGCTGATGATTTTGTGGCATCTCTTGGACACTGATACAGACTACAATGTGAACATACCTCTACGTCGATGTGAGCGCAAAATCTTGTATAAAAATTAACATCAAAACGTAAAGTTAAAATATGGGAAAATTTCAATTCGACCAAACTTTACCCAATCAAAATGTTCACCTTAAATTAGCTGATAAAGAACAACATCCAAACACAAGAATGATTTAAGAGCTCAACCGTTTTACTTTTTTTGTCTTCAAATTCATATTTTTTGTTTGCGTCTCCGATGCGATCCATAACTCGCCTTTCTTTTCGTGAATTTTGAATTCTGAAATAAGGAATAATCTCGGTCAAGTCGCAATTTGGCCAGCTCGGGCCGACTCCGGAAGGTTCTGGAAAGTAGGCCACGCGACAATAGCCTGAGCGGGCAATGTCAGTCACCTCGGAGCCGGCGATCGCACAGAAAGATCCCCGGCGAAAGAGGCTAGGCCTCCGAGAAGAAGGGGAAAGAAGGAAAGGGGGGGGGGTAAAACGAAAGCTGGGAGGCCGTTCACATTTCACGAGCTAGCGATTTTAATCGCTCCTGACAGAATGCCGCGAGTGAACTCTGGCAGCCTCACAACGGTCGAGCGGCCACCGAGTCCCAACACCCGCCGTAATAACACCAGGGTTTGTGTGATACCTAGGTGAACTGTGCATCAAAAGAAATTTTTTTTTTTGGTGAGATTTTTTTTGTAGCTGTGCTGACTGAGCTCTTGAAGACCAAGCAAGGAGAGGTAGGGGGAGAGGGTTTAGCCAGAGAATATTAATCCCCAAATGTTTGGTGTGAGCAGCTTGGGACTGATTGGGTCCAGTCGTGGTCTCGATTTTTACAATTAAGCAAGCCCATCAAAAGAACAGTAATTTTAGCGAGACAGTTCAAAAGGCAATCTCATGGTCCTGGCTGGACGGAGCTTGAGAGAGAGAGAGAGAGAGAGAGAGAGAGAGAGAGAGAGAGAGAGAGAGAGAGAGAGAGAGAGAAATAATCTGTTTTTGCCTGGTGCGTTTGTGATATCGGAGCAGGCGAAGGGGCCAGTTGGATTCTGCTCACCGTCCGTTACGCGCGGTCGATGCTCAGTTTCCTCTTCGGATCGTCTCACAGTTCATACTCGGTGGACTCTTTACAAGGAGCAGCAGTGGCCGCCCACCTGGCCCCGGCTGATAACGCGCCGTGCGAGCACACGCGCATTGTCATCTCCTATCTCCCTGTCAGCCCACATTACGTCTGCCGGTTGCGTCTACACAATGCTCGGTCGCCCTTACCCGTGTGTTAACACACCGCGGGCTGCCTCCTATGCCAACTACTCAAGACAAACTCAGCCCTGCGTCCAGCTTCCCTTGCAGCAGACTTGCCTCAGAGCTCCCTGGCAAATCCAAGAAGAAAAAAGAAAGAAATATATCCGAAGCTCTGAGCCGGTAAAACTGGGCTAAATTCCTGGTGACTGGTCTGCATGCAGTCCGTCTTCTTTCGCCTCCGAGAATCGGCAAGGTTTTCAGTGGGTTATACCTTTTTTCCCCCTTCATCCTCCATGGGAAGTTGGTTAACTGTCGTCTTGAAGAGATGCTGTTCACCAGCAGGCACGATCCATCGAGAGGGGGTGCATAGCAGTTTTCCCCCTCGATGTTGTTTACCGTCCGAGGGCTAAGATGACTTGGTTTTCATTTGGGGAGGACAGCGCAAGAAAAAAAAAACTAAGAGAGTTTGAGACATGGAAATCACTGTCAGAAAATGTCTATCGGGAAATGAAGATTTCTTAGCCCGGGAAATCCGGCAGGCGAGATTGGATCGGTGTCGGCTGGGTTGAGGAGAATCTTATGCCAGGGGAGTATTCCTGAGACTTGGCTACGGTGAGAACCGGATAGGGGACGGAAAAAAAGGAGCACTCTTGTCAAATCCCTGACTGATTGTGTCCCAGCCAAGTGGGAACTGTTCCCGAAGTCGACTTTTGCCATTTGGTCGACTGCATAATCTTCAAAAGGAGGCAATTTTCAGAAGTGTATTCGGTTACCAGTATCACACTAATGTTATCAGGGAGCCGTGATTTCTACGCAGATTTGCAAAAATAAGATTCATCATGAATAATCAAAATCATCCTTTTATAATCCATAAAAGCTAACTGATTTCCTAGATCCTGATACTCTTTGCCTCACGTAGCAATAAAAAAGATGTTAAAAATGACAATGTCTTGAATCCCAACGAACAGACCTACAACCTTCACATCAATGAATTATTAATCCGAGTACAGTATCTCCATTCATTTCCTCATATAAGCCCTTTCTCTCTTTCTAATATACCGTTTGGTGGAGTAAGATGGAATTGGCTTAATAAATATCGAATCTCGCGGTCACTCTGTGGTCTTAACTTGAACGACTCCACGGTGGTAAAGACGCAGAATCCCCCTCAGCGGTATTGTAAATCATACAAAAAAAGGACGGCGATTTCATTACAGTGGGGCTCCGATAATATCGCACACATCAAGAACCGCATTATTGAGCTCAAGCTACGCATGAAAGATTCAACTTGGAATTAAAAAAAGAGGGGGGGGGTTGATCACACATCAAAAAAGGAGTTTTTATCGCATTTCGATTGAGGTCATGAACCTCAGAAGCTGTGGCGATTTTTTTTTCGTGGTGCCTTTTTTGGCTGTGAGAAGCGTTGGATATGTCAACTTCTCTTCTCGGAACATGTTTCTTTGTCATAGTCGTTCAGCTGTCGCTTCCTTGTCATAGTCGGTCATCTGCATGTCGCCGTCATTGCTTTTGTTTTCCTCATGACAACTCTATTCATATCAGTGTATACTTTGGTCCGATCCTGTATATGGGGAAACGTCATATAGCGAAAAAGGCTCTCCAATAGCTGACGCAAAGACAAACTGTGGAGTACTGGTTCAAGAGGAGAGATAATCATACAGGTTCACGAGATCTAACATTGTCTGTTCTTTGGCAGTGCAGAAGTCGTACTTGGAACTGAATTTGATGATCAGTGTAAGGCAACGTTTGTGCGATATACATAATACGTCAGGTTTTAAATCGATCTGACAAATATCAATTCCATTCCGTGACATCTTTTTTTTCTCCTTCTTTTCTGGCTCATTGAGGGGGGATGTGCGAGACTGCCACGCTTAGCCGGTCGGCACAAGGCATGGGTGTGCTCGTGCAGTGTGTTTCATTACTCTGAGATTGTCGCACAAATCCGGAGGAGGAAAAAATATATATATGCTGGAGGATTTGTGCGAGCGAGGACAGACGACACAAATTATCGCCGTGTTTGGGTTCCCTCTGCCAAACACGAGCGACGTTGCTCGCAGGAGCTCGCTAGGTTTTTTTTTTTGTCGCCGAATAGCTAGCCAGAGACCCCCTGTACAGGAGCTCTACAGACGCGCGGCGCGGGACAAGACAACCCCGCGATGGCTTCGGGTCGCCTGGGCCAAATGATCGCCATATCTCGCCGGTCGCGGGTTCTCCTAACACAATTTCCCAACACCCCGACCCACGATTTGTTTCATTATTTCCATTTACCACGGAAACAGAAAAATATACATAACTGCTTGAGGAGTGTTGGCGATTGCAACCGATATGTGCTTTTTCCTCGAATACGGATGCAAGGTATGACGTAGATCAGCTCACACTCCCGGAATCGGCGGAGATAACCGCGCCACCGACCCTAGTCGGTGCCCTGATTAAACCTGACGATCTCGGGAGAAACTCCGGTGCGGACCTTTCCCTCCGTCCCGGTCCCCCCTCCGTCGAACGTGGCTAATTTTAAATCCCCTCGTGGTTTATCTGGTCTCCAATCTGCTGTTTGCTCGGCCGACGGGCAAGCCCTCCTCAGAGGCACTGGAAGACATTTGAATGGAGGCACGCCACTCTTGGAGCCGTGCGACGACAAACAAGTCCTGAAAATTGCTAAGTCTAATTTCCTTCGCATACTTGGGAATTGGGTGACTTTTATTGATGTTTCCCTTCTGGTTAAGAGGAACTAAGCAGAAGTCGCGCTTAAAATGTGACAATTATTTTAAGGCTGTAGAAGATTTGTGCCAACTCTCAAAGACAGCCCGGAGCATTCTACGATTTTTTTTTAAAGAAACTGGATTCACAATCCAAGTTAAAATCGTAAATTCCTCAAAGAATTGTAGTTTAGAGCACTCAAAATAATTAAATTCCTAATTTATCGCCAGCCCGAAAGTATGGACAGAAAATGCGCAGGACGCACCTTTGGCTGTTCGCCTCCGTTGGATGAATTTAGCAACCATTTCAGGATATCTTTATACTGTGTATGAAAGTCGCCATCTCAGACAATGCTCACTTGCCATCCGAATGTCTCCGAGGTACGCTTTCCTGTTTCTGTCCCCTCTCGGGCATGGGGGTCACGTGATTAGCGTTAGCCATGTGGAGTTGTGTGAGCGGTCCCCTAGGACTTACATGAGATATCTTAATCGCAAAGTTACTTTTGTTTTTCAATGCCGAGTGCCTTTGCAGACAAATCCATGAGAGACTCCAACCCCGAAGTGATTCAGTCATAAATTTTGGACTTTTGTCGTCGCAACGAAACAAAAAGCGTGTATCTCTTTCCTGCGTGCAATGCGTCAGGTCTCCTCTGGCAATTATCTGGCTACCTCTTTCCTTGCTTCGGAAGCGTAACACCGCCATCATAAATACCTCTGTTTCCAGCCATGATTGTATTGGTATATTTTACCGAGTCAACCTTACAAGTATCTCTCTTTGTCGTTCTGTCTCATGCTGTCTTCCTCGCAAAGCAAATGTATACTTAGCTTTGAACAGTGATTTTTAAACGACATTTATTTATAAATATATATTTATATTTATTTCCCGTGTTTAATTGGCCTGGTTGACGAATTCAGCCCCATTACTGGTTATGCGCTCGCTTGGTTAGCGTCAAAATGACGTGGACAAATAACGAAAGCATAATAATGGGACTGATGAGACTAAATAGGTACCGTTTTTCAGGGAAACAAACAAATAGGTTCTTGTATTCACAATCCCCGCCTTGATCTAATATTGCTCTTAATATTTTTAACCACCGTTGCCTTTCTTAGCATGGACATGGCTGATGGTAAAGCCTGTTCGTTTTGTTTGTTGGTTTTGAGGTTCGACTTTACGAAATTAAAATTTAAGTTTTCTGGCTGTCTATTAGTTACGAGTCGCGAGACATCTTGATTCCTGAAACATCCTTAGCGATGGATCGCACGGCTGAAAGCTCCCTGCGCGATCGGAGACCTTCCAAACCCAGCCCTGTCCCCGCTGGCTCCCCGTAAACCCTCCTTAACTTCTCTTCCCTCTTCTCGTGGGCGTCTGGTTAACACATTTTTGCTCGCGTGCTGCCGGGGCCTCCCTCCCCTTAAAAAGTCACCCCTGTCCCCCCTTCCTCCCTCCAACTCCGCTCCGTGATGGATGAGGTCTCTATCCCGTCTGGGCAGCGGCAGATAAGCCACTCGTATCTCCCTGGGACTCCAAGTTATTTTGGCGTAACGAGCTGCGAATTTCGGCGGTCTTCTTTGAAGTGTTGAGCTGGTGTTGCGGGCGAGGAAGGCCTGCATCTTATGGATGCGGTGTTCTCGAGCATTCGGCTTATGTCTCGCTGGTGGCCGAGTGACTCAACTGGTGTTCACTTTTTCCCCCAAACAAATATCTCCAACCAAATCCGTACATTTTAATTCTGCCACACGGAAACCAGGTTTGTCTTCACCTATTTGCATTAATGTTCCTGCTTAAAAGCTACTGTAAAAACTCTGGTTTACTGTACAACACGTATCATACCATCGAGCAGCTATTATTGATAGGCGTTTAAGTCAAAGTCTTCCGAACAAATTTTCTGGGTTCACTTCCTTTGAGTCATCCTTTGTGCATGTTTAAAATCAAGACAAATCAACAAATAACATTAAAAAAAACTGCTCAAAGTCGAACAGCTGTAACCAACAAATTTCTTCGTTTTTCTCACGAGTTTTGCTTTTTTATGCTTTCTTTGTGTTTATTTTCTGGTGGAGGGGTTGTCATGGTGTCGAAATGGACTAATTCTTCCCGTTTCCTTTCAATTCAAACAGCTGTCAATCTTTGTTACCTGCCTGTGACTTGTTACCTGTTTAAGACAAATTAGCACTAAAGTGCAAATAATGTTATAAAGTCTTAGGCGTGGGAGTTCAGGATGTCCTTTGTATGTGGCTTCCAGTGTTATCGTTTTGTACCGGATCTTGCACTGAAAATGTCCACCGCCATCTTGGGCATTACGTCTGATCGATGCTGAATCTTAAATTGCTCTGCTTTCTGTAATCTTCAAATTAATTTTCCTATATTTAGCACTGTTCTGTGAGTGATGGAATTCTTTGAGAGGTCGCAATATATTTTTGCCGCGTTTTCCGTGAGGAACGTGGGAAATTTAACGAGACTTTCTTTCCTATATATGAGTACCTAACTGAAATCAATTTCCCTTTTGGTGGTAGGTGTTTTCCTTCATTTCTGATGTGTTAACTGTTTACAGAAGTGCTTGTTTTCTTCAAGTTAAACAGACATCAATGACGGCTATTTGCATTCCAATTTCATTTAAAAGTCAGTCCAAACATTTGAGTAAGACTACTACACGGATTAGTGGAATTTAAAAGTGACAGTAAATGAGCTCATTAAATCCCCCTCTCAAAATGAACCAGATTACTGTTGTGATGATACTCAACTCGGAAGGACTCCAAACCGTTCTGCGATTTTGCCGCCAAAACCGCACGATGCATCACGGCCGAGCGTACAGGGAGCTTTTCATTTCCCGCGTGGTTTGGCCGCACAGTCGCGGCCTGTTAGCTGAAAACTGCAACGATAATGGATGAGACCCTTCGCCAAGACACCCGACTGATAAAACTGATCCGTCTCTACTCGATGATGGATGACCCGTCTCGGACCTGAACCCCCCCTGCAAAGCAGACGGAGCGTGACAACAGAGCCGATCCACCTGGGGAATTCTGCACCTTTTTTGCGGTAGGGATTCCGGCTTGCGACACGCTCTGCTGATTTGCCCAATTTCAACTCACTTCTCTTGCCTCCCGCAATTTCGAAAGGAAGATCGCGAGGATAGTCAGATTTCCATAATTCAATTTCGATTTCTATTTCAGAGAATAATAGCGTTGTATAATTTAAACAAAACACATCACTGACGACATGGCCGATTAGGTCACAGCCATTTTTCATCTTAAGGTTGTTCATCTGCATGACCTTTTATGAGATCGAAGATTTAGTTAGGTACAAATCCAATCCAATTGAAGTACATCAAGCGATATCACATCAGTTACTTGTGACGAAGACAGCCTTTGCACTTGAGAGGGGAGCTTTTCGCATAAAAACGTTGTCATTTCTTGTAGAGGTCTCTTTTCCTTTTAAAAACACGAGAATTGATAATAGTTCTTTTGTATAGTTTATTTAGACACTGGAAGGCACCACTTGAAACAGTCGGTGAATAGTGCATGAAGTAGAGAATTTTTGTACACTGAGCATGGATATGCAGCCATTTTGTTCGAACGCCGAGGATTAAACTTTACGTCTCTCTTCGCAAGACATCAGACGAGCCAAGCGGTATCATTATTACCCAATGCCCTACACTTCAAAGCAACCTGGAGCCCACAAACTCAGAAAAAAAAAGAAGTCAGAAAGTATGTCCGGGAGTTTTGAACGTACTTGCTGAAAAAGTGTCATCATGTCCTTTTGCGATAGTCATTTCCAAATTCCAATGCACCGTCTTTGCTCTTCTTCCTTCGTAATTTTCTTCTGAAAGCTGAAGTAAGTCACCACAGCCGCAGTTTACGACGAGCCCCGTATCAGTCTGGAATGAGTAAGGCCAGCCACGCAATTGAACCCGGTCTCTTCTTTCTTCACCGTCACGCTCCACTGCCCGTCAATTTCCACTTTGTCTCTCGGGCATGTTTCGAGTAGACATACATTTCCTTCGCCCGGTTTCGGGTCAGTTATGATCTTATTGTCAACCCGCTTCCCTTTCCACTCACAAGATATTTTTATTTTCTTGTTAAGATTTTTTTTTTAGTCTTGTCCTTAACCCCATCCCTGCCAGTTTTTTCTTCCCTAATAGCCGCTGAAAAAGGTCTGGTGACCAGGTTGACGCGGGTGACCATCGTATCGGCTTGTCAAGTCGGGGCTCTGGCGGCTGAAACCCGGTTGATTCACCCAATTGAGTGCCGGATACACGGCCTGACATGGCCTCGTCCGGTAACCTGACGTGCCTCAGTGCCAGATCAGCGTTACTTGGAGAGGGTTAATCTGTCCCAGACCTCTCCCTTTACAGATTTAGTATGGAGGAAAGCTACTTCTGTAGTAAAAGCAGCCTTCTTAGACAAAAAAATGGAAGCAGATTGATGAATGATTTGGTGATATGTTCTCGTCTAAACCTCCGAAACTGTGACTTAAAATTTTCAACGCTGAACGTTTTCGCAAGTTAAAAAAACCTAAAACAAACAAAACCGCAACAAAAAAAATACAAGAACATGCTTATATCAAATTGATACAAGTTTTTGTTGGTGAGCAAAGACCTTCGGGGAGTTGACGTTCGAGGCACCAGCAACAAGGCTGCTCAATCCCCGCCCCCCCCAAAAAAAAACCAAACTGATATTTTACGGGGAAATCCCTTATTTGTGCGAGAGAAATCTGCTACTTTAACAATGCGAACCACGATTACTCGTTAGTTTCTGGTTCAACGATACATTAGATTCCATTTTCAATTCCCTGAGCTTAGTCCCTTTTTTTCATCTCGCAGTTACAGCTCTTCCTGACTTCGTGATTACGCCCCCGCATCTCCATCGCTAAAGACACTCACTTGTAATTGAATTAAACTTACAATCATTTGACTCCGTCGACCCTAATAACTAGGACGGTTAATTACTGCCTGGCTTTTTTTCGGGGGTAAACTCGCCACTTTCCTACCTTCGACTGATAGATGTATATATATATATAAATGCCCCTGGGTTAGCCTAGTATTTTCCCCGTCGATCTTGTGTCTCTTCTCTTTTCTTATTAAGCGAGTCCTCTGATTATACTTATGTATCCATTGGACAAGACTACGCATTAAGGACAGGTGGACACTGCGGAATCGATGCGTTCCCTCCAGTAAACCCATTTAGCATTCTCAGCCCAGGTCAAATCGAGGACGAGCGCAGGAAACCGAGAGAGAGAGAGAGAGAGAGAGAGAGAGAGCGGGGACAGAATTTCGCCCGCCAATTACTTCTCCGATAGTTGCAGAACCGATTCGAAACAAACGCGCACATTAAAAAAAAATCAGCTCTGTTTTTGACCCCCTCTCCTTTCTGGTTGACCTCTGGTGACCTCTCGCAAGTTTCTTCTTTTTTTTTCCTCGTTAGCTTGTCCATATTTAACGCGGCCAGACATTTTATAATTTGCCGGCGATACGCTTGTTTGAGGGGAGTTCAGGTAGACGAGTAAAACTGCGGACAGATGAAAGGCAGGTGTTGCACGCGGACAATAGCCAGGCCACACCCCCTCAGGCGATTAGTCAAGCTAGGGGAAGAGGGTTTCGTTGATGGGAGGAGCTTCTTTTTTGGGGGGGGGGATGTCTAGTGAACATGGGTCTCTGTGTCTTAATGTGTAGTAGCAAGTCGACAATTTCTCACCATTGTGGTGCATACAGGCCCAAGACATAAACATGGCTGTTATTTGTCATCGGAAATCTGGATGTATTTCTTTGTGGAATCTTTCACCCAGTTTGTAAGGGATCCCTTTTAGTACAAAGCGAATAAAAATACGTTCTCTACATTTTGAAAGCATGCTAACAGTTATTTCCCCAAATGTTGCTTATTTTACATCCATTAACGAAGGGTACATCGTCCCTTCTTTGCAAGTGCGTCTGTTTTGTACGTCTGATTTGTGTTGCATGCTGATACATAGGGTTCCCCCCCCCAAAAAAATAAATCCAAAAGTAACATTGAGTTTCCCCGAAACCAGTGTCAGAATTTTTGTTTTTGGTAACAAATTGAAGCTAACAGTGTTTTCTATTTACACTGAAAATTTCATTTGAAGCTCATATTGTATTAAGGAGATATTTTTAATTACGCATTACACCACTTATTTTTTGTTCTTTCCTGTGGACGTTTGTACGGCTTATCTTGCAATTTGTATGCAATCACTGAATTTATATCCCAAATTATCACACAGCTCTTTGGGTTCTTTTCTACCCTTGAATTTGTTTCTCCTTTTAACCTTTGTAAAACTGATGCTTATTTCAGGGAGTAATTTAAAAAAAAATAAATAATTGCGTAGTTTCAGAGTTTACTGAGTTTGTGTTAGGGCAACCAATCTCAGTTGAACCCGTGCGGTTTTCTCCAGTTGATATGCAAGGTACTAATCTTGTTTATGTCTGTTACATAAACCACTCTGAATTTCAGCACCCTGCTTGTTGACGGAAAATAAGAGATTTTAACCAACCACAGCAGAACTCTGTTCAGTTCATTACCCTCGTGCTGTAAGCCTCGCCAAGGATCGCATTTTGTTAAAAGTGTTCAGTGGAGTAAACATATCGTTTTGATTGCTGTGATAAATCCGAATGGACTGAGCAAAAAAAGTAGTTGTCTTACGAAATCGAGAATATCTCTGCAACGCATCGTCAGATTTTAACGAAGTCCTAAGATTTGTAAAGCTAACATTCAGGGCTTCGTTTGTTAATAATTTACGATTATTAATAATTGTTAATAATTTCTAATAATTAGTTTGGGAAAAATTAAATATTCCTTTTGGGTTGTTTATAAGGAAGCATCCTGCATCTCCCGGCGCCGAAGACTCAAAGCCAAAGTAAAAAGAATTCTTCGTCCTAAAACCCCCTTAAAACTTGCGCGGTTCAAGTAATTAAATTCATCAAAGTTCTGTGGCACCTGCGGTGCTCAGAACTGAAAATTGGAATCAAATGGAATTCATAAAATGAACGAGTTGAGCAAAAGGTAACATATCACGATCTGTAACAGTCATTCACTGAGGATTATATGCTAATCTTGAATCATGTTTTCTCTACCTTGTTCATTCCACCGCCTTTGATGTTCCGCCGACCGGTCCTTTATTCTCGAGTGGGAGTAGCTCAATGCTGCTTCCATATGTACCGTACCTTCTTACCGTCCGGGGGAAAAATGAATATTGAGCTTTTGAACAAGTCCCTAGTAATCCGGATAAGTCATTCGTGTCAGGAACATGAATTTCGGGTTCCTTGAGTTTTATCCCTCCGCGAAGCGCAGAACGTGACGAGGTGACATCCCGATCACGAAGGCGCGAATTTTCGACCCGCCAAGCCGGAGCCCCCCCCCCTTTCCTCCCACGCGCCTTCATGAATATGCATGGTGGACCAGGCGAGAGGTTTATCCATCTTGCACCTAGCGATTCGACAAAGTGTCAAATCAGAGTGACCCGTCAAGCCATCCTCGTGTAATCCTGCCCTCCTCAACGACCTGTAACACCGGCACCCATCATCGATTCATCGATTGCTCCTCCTTTAATCAAAGTACCGTACGGGGTCCCACACTGCCCCTTTACCATGAGGTGGGTCACACGAGATTTCTGAAACCATTACCTTTCTCGTGGAGTTTTAGGATGCCATCTGAAATTAAACCGTTTTCCTATCTTTGGGCTGATACCTTTTGTTTTGCACACTCAAAAAACAGGTGGGAGTTGGGACCAATATTAAAAGGCACAAACTTGCTGTTTAGCGCATTAAACTCTTGCTCAACAAACATTGGTTCCCGGCTAAAATTTCCGTGCGCTTTCAAATGCTTGCCACTGATTCACTTCCACCTGTTTGTTTGTTTGTTTTTTTGCTCAGCGTATATCTCGCTAAGCCACTTTTCTAGTGAGCTTTTAACTGATGGTAACAAATTGAAAGCATTCCAGCATGTAAATTTAAAAAGCACAGCGATACACCTATTTGTCACAGCCTCAAAACATGCGTAAACACTGCCCATTTGCTATGTTTTTGCCATTTGCTCAAAGTTTGCAACGGCAAGATGTGAATTATACGAGCAACCCCAATGAAACAACAGACCACGTTAAGAAATATTTAATAAAATACGTTGAAACTCAGTTTTAATTAAATTATGACTGAAAGATACAGAATTCCAGGGAAATAACTTTATTTTACAATACTGTAGGTTTGAAAGGTTAGAGCTGACGAGTTGGTTTTGCGTTTTTATAGTAAGCTTATCTTTCTCCGCCAGGATATCGACACGATGTCAATGTTTTCCAATAAAATCAATCACTCCAAACATAAGGTGTCCAGTTTATGTGAGAGTGTTTATTTTTTTCAGAGGGTGCACCCGATGGTTTTTATTTATATACAGTTTCTAATCGAGAGGAGAAAAATGTCTCCCTTTCTACGTAGGACGACTTGTTCTGAGGTCAAACCTTGAGACTAAACATTGCACGCTGCAGGTCTCGAAGTCTGTTTTGAACCGCAAAGCAGAGTTCAAATTCTTTGACCCGGACGATTGGTTCTCTCAACAAATTAACACCTAGTAATTGCAAATTCTTTGATTGACTGTATCTTTCTTTATCTGGCAACTAAACCTTAAATATTTGGATTCCCTTTGAGCTGAGGATTAAAAAAAATGTACTTGCTTCACGTTACATGCCTTTCACCGACATTTCCTGAGTACAACCTGATCAGTGACTACACCTTGCGCAAGTTCTAGATACTCCGGAGGGTTTAGTCTCTCTGAAGAAACTCGGGGGGCAGAGACGAGAGAGACGGGGTCCCTTCGGTCCTTCCCCGAGCCTCCAGGCCCCAGAAACCAGCCCCCCAAAACAGCCCCTCTCCGTCACTCCGGCATGCTTCACTGGTTGCAGAAATCTATATTTCCGACGAGTAGCCCGGAGCGGTAGAGTCAGGGGGGGGGGAGCCTACGCGACCAGCTCGTGTCCCCAGCCTACCCCCCTCCCCTTGGGGGCGTATGTGTTGTCTGTACCGGGGCAATGCCCGCGCAGGGCACCCATGCTGACGGAAAACGGTAACAAACTGCCCCACAACACCTGTCTATTATCGTGGAGGGAATTTCTGTCTAATTGAAGTGTTTTCTTTTCTTCTGGTAGTTTTGTCAGAGAAAGTAATAGACATTATGTCAAAGTTGCAAGATGAACGGTTTGAAAGAAAGACAGGGAAAAGGGTTGTGAGCAAAGTTTCGGAAGTAATGTGAGGTTATGAAGTTCACGACATCCGTCCCTCAAATTTGCTTGAAGTGACAACGAACTGCGGTTTGAGTAACTGCAATAAAAGAAGCCATATTTACGAAATGGAAAATTCTAGTAGATCAGTACATGTCAAATCAATACAAATGAAGTATAAATCCTGAGCGTTATACCTAGGCCGTGAAAATATTAGATAAGAATTCCATCGTTTCTGAAGAGAAAGTTGTAAATGCTTGAAGTATAAGGTTTTCAGTATGGTGGGACATCACCCCCAGTTCCATTTTCTGTGACACAGGTTCGAATCTCGTCCAAAGCTGAAAAGGAGATAAAATTTGTGCCGAAATTTCTGCGTTTGAGTCACCAGTAGCACGCCCTTTGAAGGGGGGAGAAAACCGATTCTTGCATTACTGGAAACAACTGAACAACGGAAGAAAAAGTACAAAATGATATCCCATAATCGCCTTATCGATGGATGAATATTGATATTGCCACGATCTACATCTCAGTATAAACTATCCACATTCAAAGAAATATTCAAAGGATACTTTCATCTATCTTAACTGCAAATATGTAAGGTGTAAAAGTCGATTTCCCCATGTTAATTTTTTTTAACCACTTCCTTAATGGCAGAGAAATTAATGACCCCCCTAGTTCTTTTTCTTAGCACAAGATCTTGTAACAAGTTCGATTGTACAACTTGAGATATATCTTCCCCAATTCTTCTTTGAAGAAATAGGTAAATAAATAAACACTGAGAACAAAACAACAACATCATCATAGAAGTAGGCCTAATCTTAGAATAACGCTGTGCATTTTTCTGAAAAAATGAAGTGGCCGTTAATTTAGCCTGCCGCGCCAACACATACTTTGGATCATGAATACGGGGGCAGACCATAGCGCGGCCTGACAGACATGTAGCCCCGGAAGATAGCGCCGTGGCACGGCCGAGTGGCGTGTCCGTCATCACCGGCTGGTGACGGGCCCATAGTCCGATGCCAGACCGCACCCTTCTGGCTGTCTCTGACGCGCAGACGCTTCTGATAGGGCGTTAAATTGGATGGAAGACAACGAACAGATATACCTGTCGAAATGGCAACAAGTTAATTGATTAGTGGTGTGCAGGCTGTAGATATTAGCAATTGTCTCAACGAATGTTCAGTATACTTTCAAGTTTTGACAGGTGTGGATGAAAATTTCCAGAGAAGGTGCAACTGATGACCTGTTTTGAGGGACAATTCGAAAACAGATGCAATAGCTGGCCTAATAATGCCATCTGTGTTCACTCCAGGATGCATTGATTGTGCTCATGTCAAATAGAACCATATGGAATGTACTTAGGAAACGTCACGATATGTGACCTCCAACTTTCACAATAGCCTTGCGAACTCACTAAAGCCAGGCAACAAGTGCTCCATTTCGCAACGCTAAAAACTGTCTAAAAATTGGTCTCAATATTGAGAACAGAAACTACTCTTACGACAAATTTCTGTATAGCCTCACACCGACAGGTACCGTAACGATATGTACTTCCATTCCCTGGATCTCCGCGCCAATTCATTTACATAAATCATTCCTGACAATACCCCATCCGCTAAAAAAAAAAAACCACCCGGCAAACAATGATTCATTACCACACATTCCCTCTTCCTGCCCCCCTCGTCTCCTCCCCCCCTCCTTCTTGTCTATCTGTCATTCAAGCTGTCCCTCCGAAGCATATTGTGCGGCTAGCCCCTGTCTCGTTGGAAACCTCTGTCTCCTTTCTATCATGTCTCTCTCGCTTTCTGTTCTTGGCCCGCCCATCACCCTGAGCTCGGCCGCTCGCCGCCCGTGCCTTACCTGTCAGCCTCCATGCCCCTCCGAGGAACAAGTCTTCCTCCTGATGTGCTCTCCCAGAGATCTCTATATTTATAACATTCCGGGGCCGCGCACATAACGTCCCGTTTAATGATTCATCTTGGACGAGATTAAGTTTTAGAGATTCTCTTGTTTTTCTTTCTTTTTCTGCCCCGTGCATTAAGGTCAACAAGAGGGAACTTCCGATCTCAGCGTGAAAAAAAATGGAACAGTTAAACAGAATCTGACAGGGGCAGCGACGCGAAATGGATCGGCAAGTTGTTTGAAGAATTCTGTCCTAAGAAATACATAAACTGGAGCGCTGATAAAACCAAAGGCATTTTTGATGTCCATAAATACGTGTCACTTCCACTGAAGCTTTAACAGCAAATGACACCCATTTACAGGATCCGGGTCACATTAATGTTGATTTAACAGAGCAGGTTACTTTGTCGCTGTAAAAATGCAACAATAACAAATTTCAACTGAGGATAATTCCAAACTTGCTTTGCGCTTTATCAGTAATGGCAATGTACAGATTGATAATCTCCGTCCAGTATTCACTGATAATCCAAACTGAATAATGTTTGATCTGAGAAAACATTTAACGCACACAATTACGCATATTTATTATGCATTTCCAAGACTACATTTCTTAATCTTTTAATCGAGACAGCAACGACGTAAACTTGCCGACATAACTTGGACAACCAAAACTAACTCCTATAATTATTCCTTCCACAGGTTTTCTCGTTCGAAATGGAACAGAAACCTTCAAAAAGTTTCTGACTTAACGCGAGCAAATTTCTGCTTCGAAGGTTTTGCCTGATCAGGGAGACAATAAAAAATGGAAGCTTGTCCGTGAACCATCGCCTCACAATGCACAGTGTCATCCGAATGAAAGACATTTGATTGAAACCAAAGTCGCGCCATATTCTTGCTTGAGAGCACATGCAAAACACCTTAAAAACAAACGAACAAACAAAACACTTCCTTTGATGTCTGTCCACGAAACAGCCGTTAGTGAGCGAGTCTAAAGTGACTTGTAACAGCTGGAACTGAATATTTACATTAGCTCATGAATACCGAGGAACCGTTTTGTTCTACTCCTACTAAGAATATTACCGTTGATATTAAGAAAACACACAAACAATAACCACACCCAACGGTGTGCTAAACAAAATCACCAAAGACACACCAAACAGCGGCTTGCAAATAATATTACTTAAATTGAATTTCCCCTAAATGCTTAGAAATCGGCATGTTATAAAGTTAGGCTTTCAGAAAGGAAAAAAAATCCAAGGTGGGCTGGAAACTGAACCACACTTAACAACAGCTCTTCAATTCACTGCTTCGAGTTTTCTAACATGTCCAGACGTCTAACAATAATCCAAACTGCTGAAAATCTATGGATTTTCAAGGCCATTTTTATGTCCATACAATCTGTGGGCTCAGCGAATTGTCTGAGGTATTACAGGACCCTTATTTTTCTGTCGTGAAATTATTCACTTTAATTTCATTGTTTATTTATCAAGTTAAAGACATTGGGCATCTTAGCGACAACCTTATAGGCCTACCCATCGTTCAAAATTTCTAGATCTTTAGCCAGTCGAGTCGTCTCAGGTAATTACCCGTCTGATCTTGTAAATGGAGATGAGTTGCAGAAAAAAAACCATTTCTGTCTTGAATCAGCGATTTATAATTCGATTGGGAGCATAGCACGGTTGGCGGATGCTTACGTAGCGTCCTCGGCCTACCCGTCCTCCTTGAGATACAAGAAAACATCACCGACACCTCCACCCATGTACCTTCAGTAGCACCTCACAGCCTCTAGACCCACTCGCCCCATCGCCGACTAACCACACCTTCAAGACTTGCAGGTTCAAGACTGGCAAAGACGAAGGAAAAGAAGGAAAGAAAGATAGAGAAAGAGAGGAAGAAAGAGGTCCTTTTCTCTCGCTCCGCTTTATTTACACATCCCAAGGACCGAGCCAGCCCGCTCTAGTTTCCCCGTCTCCTCGTATCCTATGTCAAGCACATCTCCCGAAGGAGACACCCCATACACCGCTTATGCGCCTCGATTCAGGCGATCACTTGACCCCCCCCGATCAAAAACACTGTGAAGGAAAAAAAAAATCTATCTTCGATGGTTTACAAGAGACAACAGAATAATAATAAAAACCTGTACTAACTCGGTCTGGATTGGGCGATTGGAGAGCGGATGAGGCCAGTAAACTTGAGGGATGGAGAAGGTGCACTGCATGCTCTTGGGGGCAGACCGGGTTGTACATACGTCTTGGGTAACCCCAGCTGGCAAAAAAAAAAAAAAAAACAAAACATGGCAAAGACGTGCTGAATTTTGTTGGCTGGGCGCAGGGGCCAATCCGCGAGTACTGCGCCCCGCAGGGCCACCGTCCAATTCAAAATTCCCCCAGGGGTTGACATACTGTGAGGCTGACATACAAACGACCACAACTATCGAATAGTCAAAGAAGCCATTTGGTTATCATGAGATCTCTGAAAGTCTTTTTTTCCCTCTCAACCCCAACCCCTATTGAGCCCACAGATCTTGCGACCACACTATCGGGATAAGGGTGTCACTGTGCCGAACGTGAACACCTTGCTGTCCTCCCTCCCTCAATCACCCCCTTCTCTAAAAAAAAAAAAAACCCTGCTGGTATTCTAGAGTGGTGAATCCCAGAGTAAGGGGGCGAAATCTCTCACGCGCGCTCAGTCAGCGCGCATATATAGTTTGTACAGAGGGATTACTTTAACCCAATAACACATGCCTTGTGTGTGTGTCTGTCTGTCTGTCCCTCTCCAGCTAGCAGCACCACCGTGCATCGCCTCAGTTCGTCTGTAGCCGGGCGTGTTTTGAGACTGCCTAACGCATCGTGCCGTTGTGTGAGTGTGTTGCGTTGAAGAGCAGCCACGCAGGCCGAATCGCCTACCGCGCCCGATCCTCTCCAGTGACTGACCGCCAGGTATACGGACTGCGGCACTGTCTGGCGGGGTATTCTATCCTTCGCGTCCGACCAACCACCGCTATCAAATCCTCACTATTTACAAGGTATGTTATCCGGCTGCATCTCCTAATTAATCGTACATCCCTTTCTTTTATTTGCCGTCCCCCGGTTTTTTTGGTCGAAGAGTTCTCGGGGTGTTTTTATCCGTGCGAGTGGCCTTGTTCCATCGTTGTGTTCGCGGTGTGCTTATTTACAAGGCGATGAAATCACCCAGTCATGCATGTCTGCTGAATGTGCTTTAATCTGGGAGCTGTATCACTGAAGCAAAGGACAACAAAACACAGAAAACTTAGTTAACAGCCTTGACCTTCAAATACTTTTCTTTTCTTCTTGATTAGCGGTAATATTTTGTTTGGTGCTGTGACTGGCCGTAACCTTTTTGAGCTGGGTCAAGAGTGTGTTGCCTGCTCGGCTAAAACGAGGACCGTTAGCACTTCAGCGTCTCCTGTCGCAGACGCTTAATTTCACCAATCTCTTCAACCCGTCTGTAATTATACAGCCATGATTTAATTGGCTTTCTTGGTGAGACATTTCTTGCCTTGATTCTCCGTTCTGTCTGTGTTTTACGGCAGCGGTTCGCCGACGAGGCGGCAGTGGATTCGAGTGCCGGCGACGAGCCCTCGCCGTATCGACGCGTTCACCGTCAGAGCCTGAACCAAACGCCGACTCCTCGGATCCGCCAACTTCGCCGGGTTTGCTGTAGCCGTCGCCTGGTCCACTAAGAGCAACTGTCTGTCATATTTCGCCTGATTCTTCAGTCTTGTTTGCGTCTTCGAGGGCTCCAGATCTCATGAGCGATATGTCGTTTCTTGCTTTGGATTCCAACAGTTGGCAGGTAAGAGATACTGACTTCAATTTTGCTTGCCTTGGCCAGCATGGATCTAATCTGACACGTTGCTGGTGAATTGCAGGTCAATGTCACCCGCGCCTTGTAACAATAACCCGCTTTTCGTTCCCGTCTTGATCACGACATTCACTGCGGGCGAATGCGTTAGTGGCTTTACATCAAAAACGAACCGTTGAAATTGTTCAATTTCACGGTCACATCCTCATTATTTAATCAGTTATCCATGTCACCGATCGTCTCTTGCTGGGGGGTGGGTGCTATCATAATTGAAGGTCGGGAGATCGAATCAACAGACGGCATACACGTAAATTTTAGGGATTTGGTTTCTCATGACATCGTTGGCAAATAATGAAGCAAGAATTCCGATGTCTTTTAGCTGGTGTTCATTACCCAGTTGAGCTGCCGCCTTTTGGGGGGTTAGGAGAAAGAGGTACATATAGCTACATCGTGGTTAAGCTGACTCAATCTTTCCCTTGGCTAATTATCTCGGAGCTTTAAAACCTGACAATAGCCGCAATGGGTGGCTCCCAGCTCGACATAAACAATTTTCCGGGGTTCACTTGTCCCTCTCCCCCCCTCTTTTTTTTTAACTTAATGCGCCCCCAGTGCACCCTGATTGTCCCGCTGTGGGCACCGGTTTACCACCCCTTCTTGTCCCGTTAAGTGGGTGCACAATGCTCACCCTTTCCCCTTTACAAATGCCCAATTTGTGAGCTGATTGCAAAAACACCGGCTTCGGAAGATTTTGCTTTCATCACCAATTGGGAAATTGATAAACAGCTCTTTGTCAATGAGGTGTTAGCACAGGCGCGTGGTACCGAAGTCTGTGCCTCGATGCTGCCTTGATAACTATTATCCCGTGCATGTTAGTTGGTGTTCATTTTCTTGATTTGTGAATGTCAAGTTCCGAGGATTTGTCCGACTTATAATCGTGAAGCATGATACGTAATATACACACCACTGAGTATTTATGACGAGTTATTTACGAGCTCTAAGCGGTCATCTGCGTGCAAAACTTGCGACGGTAAACACGGAGTGCGCAGCCGTAGGCGCGCCACAACGGCTGCTGTTTCATTCAACGAACCTTATTTAATTGTACTTCGTAACGGTGTAAACACTTCTGAAGAGAAGGAAACCTTACAAATAAAAAAAACCAACGCGGAAAGAAATGCACTCAACACCAGGAGCTATAACGGGAGGACTTCTTAAGAGGGTCTGCAAGACAGAGAGGGGTCAGGGAGCAAGATTATGTGGAGGAACCGGAGTGTCCCTCTCTCTACCGTTAGATCAGCACAGCCCTTAACGTCTTATGAAGTTCGCTTCTTTTTGGCCCCCCCCCCTCTGTAACATGCACCGGTGACGCCCATCTATTAATCTCGTCATCCCTGGTCGCCTTTATCTGGATACATCTTATTATCAGCTCGCTCCTTGGCCCTGGAAAGGAGGAAAGCAGAAATCGGAAATTCAAGTGCCCCCCTTCCCCCACATTGAGGTCACGGGGGTGCGTTGACTCGGATGAAGAAAAAAAAAATGATGTCATGACGCCTGTTGTTGAATATGTATGACAAACTTCTTCTATGAAACCCTCTACCCAGAACAGTGGTCTTTCTCTTTCGGAGCGTGCCGCTCATTCGATTATCGTGAGTTTTGTACTCTCGACTTGAAAGCGACTACTTGAAGTATTTCGTTTCAAGACAGTGATGCTGACATTTTCCAAGTTCTTCTTATTTTTTGTCCACTTCTTACAGGTCTATTCATAAAATTGCTTTCTCTTGGATTTTAACGGTTCAAAAGAGCCCTTGTCAAGGGGATCAACAACTCTTTTTAACATAAATTCGACCAGATTTGACGCATTGTGTGTTCTAATACGGCTTCAGTATAAATGATGGAAAATGTAATTTAAGCATGCAGTAGACCTATTTGACACTAAAACATTCTTTTCTTTCAACTAAATGATTTGAAATCAGTAAAGGACCCTCCAAAATTATCTGTTGCCATTTTAAACGTGAACATAAAGAATTCTGGCTGAATAATTTCACAGCTTGTCTTGTTTGTTCTTTGAAAAATAATCATATGTCACATCAACACCAAAGTGCAAGTAAGACCAAAATAATGGAGACGAAACAGCGCGCAAATTAAAGATCGACACAAGAGACGTCACTCTCAGGGTGAAGGCTTGGGTTATCTTTACACACTGGAACGGGACGTAACCTTTAAATAGAAAGAACCGAAGCTCACATGACACACTGGCCGGACGCGGCTAAGAATTGTAGAAGAAGGATCAACCGAAAAAAGGTCACCGAGATGGAAGGAAGGCCAAAGTGTACCCTAAGTGCCGTTGGCATTTTGCCTTGGCGCTAAATGCTAACCCAAAACGTGGGGGGAAAAGACTGTGGTTTGCCAAGTACTGTGGACCGCAGGGTAAGGGCTTTTGCGTTTCTGAATAAGTTGATGGTAGGAAATAATTACCCCGAATTTGTCCTGTCGTTGACTGTTGTGCTGTTAAGTATTGGGCATGAAAGTTGTTAAATACTGCGAACTGGCTGATTTGGTATTGCTTCTAAGTGGCTAGTGTGAATATCCGACATGGCAGAGCTTTCACCTTCCTCATGCTCGACAGGTGAATTCTGCCAAGCCGATAACCTGTCGTCTCGGGCAGGGACTGGTCCCCCTCCCGACTGCATGTCACCGACGCATCGGTGGACAGAGGGCGACCTGTTCCTCTGCCGGTGCTGGGCGGAAGAGTTAGTTCCTGGTTAGCCCCGCTCGCTCGACACGGAGCACGTGGCGGGACCGTGTCCCGACCGGGCTCAAGTTTCAACCACCCAGACCGTACGGGGGGAGAGAGAGCGCCGCAAACTTCCCATCCGGGGGTCGCCCGAGCGCGCGGTGCCCACTGCCCGGCGCTGGCCGTGCCTCGCTATCGCAGACTCCCCGTATTGGATCTCACTTCGCATCAATTAAGGTTCTTTGACGCCCCACCTGCCGCGCGCGTTACCATGTACGCATGTTTGTTTGGGCCTGTGTTTCCAGAGAGTAATGTTTGATGGCTTTGATATGATATCTCGTAAATTTAGCATTGATTCTGGGAGGGAAACTAAAGCCGTGGACTGTATCGCTTCCAGTTTACAACTGAAGACCGCCGCGCTGTCACTGCGCTCATGCTCAATTAGTTTTGATTATGTTCGGCCGTGTAACGACGCACTCAACCATTACCAAGCAGTCAATTCGCTTACAATACTGGCGAGATTTTCTCGCACTACAGTGAAACAGAAAACTGTATCAACAATGGCAACCACATTACCTTGAAGTGAATTCGATATTATCTTGAGTTGGAAGTTGCATACTATAGTGTATGTTCCCTTTAGTTTTATTTATTTATTTATTTATCATTATTATTATTATTATTATATTCTGAAGCATCATGTTTTTTTTAATATACTTTCGTTAAAACGCATGCAAATACATTGTCGTATGCATAACTATGCCTGTATACTATAAAAGGGGCGGGACAAAACTGAGGGGTTTTTCAAAACTGAGGGGTTCTCTGTTCATAAAGAGCGACTCCACTTAAATTAGATGTACGCTTCGTGGTTATTCGCTTAAAATCTCAACCTTGTCGCCTAATTTATGTCATGAGTCGTCTATGCTTATGACGTCACGAATCGGTCAAAGGTTGCCAGTGTATAAACTAAATGCCATGACAGAAAGTTTATGCATGAACTTGTAGTTCACAGATCGGAAGAAAGTAGGGTGGAATTTTTTTGTGAAATTTGTCCTTTCCCTCAAAAGAAATTGGCACAATTTTCTTCGGGGTTGCTGGATGTCCAGATGTTTAAACATTTAGCTTGTTGTCTTAAGTCTCAAATGTTTTTCTTTCCTTTATCGTTATCAAATGTCAAGCTAAATCTGCATAATGAATAAAGGAAAAAAGGTGTGGACTTGCTTTCATCTCAAGTCTTCCTTGGATCATGCGGTACAATTTGTATTTACATCATGCTTGGATACCTGAATTTTGCTTTATTTCATATTATTAATTTTAGTGTGGCAGCCGTAATTTTGCATATCACACTCCAGAAATTGTACTCTTTGGTGAGGTTCCGTCAATCACCCAGCCTTTACTCTGTCCCCTCATGCATGTATTTATGATAAGCTTTCTGCCCGGTCAGTTAAACAGCACGGAGGACAGACGGACAGACAACTTAATAAACCCGCAGTGGAGAAAATAGTGTTGATGAATTGAACGATTCCGTTTATACAACACCCGTGCAGGGTACCTGCGCGGGAGAGCGTGGGGCGCCGGGCGCGCTCTGACGGCGGGTAGCGTGTGGAAGTGACGGATGGCATGCTCGCCGGTCCGTGACAAACTCCGTGTCCTGATGAAACGCCGGCACTGATCAGAACAGGCAGTGACCAGCGCGTCAATTGGGCAGACCATCGGAAGCAAATTAGCCAACAAATAGTTGGCCGCGTTGAGCTGAGACACACGGCCTTTTGGTTCTTGGAGAGCTTTAGCGGGATTTTTCTGAGGTCGACCAGATGGAAATATGGGTGTGGACGGTTAAGTTACGCGACTCGCCCATCTTCTCCAAGCATTTTCAGCAATGGGACAAAATCCGCAGCTTCTGCCTCAAAATACCTGGCATTATGGTGCCTCGTTAATGATCAAATTCATACGGTTTCCAGTTGGGGAAAATCAACTTTTATATTTGAATATTTATGATTGTCATGACTATTCTTATCGCTATGAGGCGAGATACAAAGTTTTCACTTAGTTAAACATGCAATGACTTTTTTTGCGATCTGAAAATACTCTTTTCAGTTCCACAATAGTCAATGCTTTTCTCAAATTTTGTTTTTACTCCCGTGACTACACTAGGAAGACACTTACTTAAAACTGCATAGTTTTCTCGGTTATAAAAAACCCATGATCCATCCTCGCTAAGAATCCTGCGGTCTAGGACAGGAATCTGTGTATTTTGCAAGGTCTTTAAGTTATTTTTTTGCTAGGTTTCTGGATGTGGAAAAGCTGCTTGAGATCTTTAACGCTCGCCGGAGGGGGCGTGGAAATTTTAAAAATGCCAAATGTTGAACTTATGCGCTTCGCGATAATTATCATTCACCGAGGAGTCGCATTAATATATGAATTATTCTCGATTCGGCCGACTTCCTTGTTAAATTTCTGTCATCTTTTATGTATGGTCAAAGTATCTAAGCACGAATTAATTGTTGTTGGCTTAAAATATGGTTCAGTTGCACTGAACAGTTACTGACGAAGCCCTGCCTCCATCATGTTTTGCGCCAGAATCTAGATACTTCTTTCGTTTACAAACACCGAGCGCCATTTTGCATGGGCGGCTGTGAGTTTAATTTGCCTGGTCAACAACAACGCATTTGCCAAAAACTGCACATTTACCTGCTCTGGGTATTGAAAAGAGGACCTGTAATTTAGTTTTCTGTTAGTATCTGTTAATTTTTACTGTTTTTTTAATGTTGCGTGTTTTTATAGACTTATATAAACTCTTCAAAATTGATGGACGACTACAGAGTTCCCATGGGCTAAAACTATACTGTTGTGAAGTGGCGAAAGAAGAAATATACAGACTTTCAGTGAATTCTGGTAGCTTCATTGCCATGCAAATTCGGGGCTGATAGAAATGTTACTGTTTGATGGACATATTCTGGCGCACAAAGGTCTTTCTGACATCCATTGTTGTCTGTTTCATTGGGCGTGAACGCAAAGAAACCAACCAAGGTTCCTTGCGACCAACTCGCTCTCACAGTCGGGCCTGTTTTTCTTAGCGCCGAGTCCTTACATGTGGACCCCGAGAAGGGCAGCTTTCCCAAAGTCAGCTGCCCGCTGTAACGGCTGGCTCGGTGTTTTGATAGGGATTACAATACATAGCGGTCAAGACAATTAGCGAGCTGGCTATAAGGATATTGGGTTTAAGAAAATCAGCACGGAACAAGGGGCGAAGCTTCCGTTGTGGCGTGTTTTCCTTGTACGTTCAATAGTCGACGGTCAATGCCGAGAAAGGCACACGCTTCTTTGGAAGGGAACGCTTGAAGTTGGCAGTTTTCTTGGCGGTTTGTCCTGCCCCCCCCCCTCTGTCTTCAGTCCGGGGCAGTGCGAAGCATTGTCCGGGCTTCGGCAAGAGATCAGGGAAAGTAATCACTGAGACCAGAGTCGGCACAGAACTCAGTGATGATGTACAGGAGATCGTGGCCGCGGCGGGGGTGGTGTGTAACGGGCTCGATTTTTAGGGGATAACCGAGGGTAACCCCGAAGTACACTTTGCCGAGGTCGAGGGCATAGTTCCACGTTCCACTCACCCTGTCAGGCTGGACACTTTCGAACATGGACCATTGTGAGAAATGGACAACCCTCCATGTTTTCGCATCACGTGCAAGCAAATTTTCTTGAGAAGCCCCTAAACAAACCTTCATTTTTAACTCCATTATTGGTTCCTGTATTAGAGGTGAACAAAATGACGGCATCATTCGCGTTTATCTTTTTCTGAAAATGTCGTCAAATTGTTGTTAATTTTGTTGGATTAAAAGATTTATTTTGTATGTACACTTTGTAAGTTAGTCAGTTGGTTACTTAATTGGTTAGGTAATTAGTTAGTTTTGTTAGTTTGGGAATTAAAAGGAGTTAAAAGGAGAAGTCTTTGATCAAACAATCACGCCGAACCCAACTGCTGTACTTGATATTGGTCATGTGAAAAAAAGAATGATGGCGCAGCCTGGTTCTGTTTACCTTAAACTGACCTTTGACCCCTAATACATGACCAATAAGAAAGAAAGGAAACTTCATTATGTCAGAGACCCCCCCCCGTAGGTTGTACGGGAACAATCGCGGGTTTCCCCTGTCAGGAACCACGGCGTGCTGGGAGCTAGCGGCCCGCTCGGTACACCTGAGACGGGAGCCGCAGCAGCGAGCGAGCGCCGCTCCCCCCGCCAGGGACAATGCACTCTATTCACGCCGAGTTTGAACGAGTCTGGATTTGCCTGGTTCCAAAATAGTATTGTACACACACGCTTTTCTTTCCCCATTTATTTGCAGACAGTTACAAACGTAGCTGTTGCGAATTGGAGCGGGAACTTTGACAGAGTGGAGAAAACTCGGATGGAGAAAAGTAACTGCAAAATTGATTCGAGCTCGAGTGTTGAAGGGGAAAAAAAGAAAGAAACTCGAGCATCTATGTCTATTTGAGTATTGATTAAAAGACAGGACAGACCGCGTGCGGTTTGCAGTGTTTGTCTTTCAAGTTTAGTTTGATGTTATATACGCTTTTTGAGTGATAAATCCCTGGTGTGATTGGCCGAACACGGTTTTGGACGTCCTCGTTCAACACAATTAGCAGTGCTTGCCTTGGCATGTGTCATATTTTCATAGCGCGGAACGGAATAACATCATTGAGCCCGAAGTTCTGTGTTGCGGTCAACTCTTTTCCAAAATGACTAATCTAAAAAACCACGGCAGCTTGTGCATTATGAGCACCCCCCCTAACACCCACACCATATCACGGCATGATAATTATGGGCCCAGTCTGTGTTTTCTAATACAGCTCGGCGAAGGAACCAGCACGTTTCTTCTGACAACAAAAGGGAGACTTGCCGAGTAAGGGAAATCTTAATCTTGGCATTGACTGCGGCATTCGGTCTTGTATTTTTTTTTTCGCTTGCCGGTCGGTCGTTGAATGACGGGGGACAAAGGCACGAGCTGGCAATGGTCAATGCTGTTTTTCTATGAAGTGGCGTTGGATGTGAATAAGTACATTGTATAGGAAGTTTTGAAGCACAATGTACGAAGGTAAAGTGCACTGTTTGAATGGGTCCAATGACCTTTAACGAGATATGCATACTCCCCGACCCCCCCTCCACCACCACAGCGGCAGATTACTGCTGCTGTGTTTGAGATCTAGTTTACTAACCTCCGCTCAAAGGTGAACATTTCTGCTGTGCTGACGTCAAAAATTGCCGGCGCCCTAAATGAGGGGCGTGACCAGAAGGTACTCAAAGCAGGACGCCATTTGAAAAATTAATTCGGCGATACACGCAAAAAGGTTTGCTACAGTTTTGAATGATATTGATGGCAATCTCAGGATTCACTTGTGAAATATACTTCAGGATCACCTGAAAAAAGTGATTCTTTCCTTCAGATGTGCGAGATGGTAGCGTTTAAAACGCTGATTTAAAGACATGATTAAAATTTCTAGAAGAATAATATATGAACGGCCTTATTAATAACCAGGTTAATTGTAAATATGCAGGGCAGACTTGAAGGCAAGTTGTTTTCCTTCTTGAACTCCACGGCAAATTGCGCAGAAGCGCTGCCGGCAAAATGTTTACCTGATGGGTGGGATGACTCACGCCATCGAATATATGAATACACGAGCCAGCCATGCCTGATCAAAGCTGTTCTTGCACCGGCTAAACTTAGCTCTCTATCTCGCTTCGCTCACCCTCTCTCTCTCTCTCTCTCTCTCTCTCTCTCCTCTTAGCTCTGCTGGACGATTTTTGAATTCTGTCTCGGCTCATTCCGCACCCCTCTCTTTTTTTTGGGGGGGGGGAGGGTTGTATTCGGTTCTTTATTCAACAGTGGTGCATTCCAAGTCAATCATTTGGGTCTAGGATTCGGACTCTGTGCACGTGCTTAACAATGAGGAGGTCACTCGGTGAGTGTGATGCCAGCCTGGTTTGGAGAACACATGACTCCGAAGACAGCTTCCCTTGGGAAGCGAAAATGACGGCACCGATGCAAAAGGAGAATTTTGTTTGTGATTCCAGTGATTGAAATCCACTCAGGATCGCTAAAATACTGAAATCATTCCAGTAAATCACACAGCTCTTGTGAACATTTCGGTGGTTTATGTATCATAATTTTGCAAAAAGAGTAGGCCTAAGTCGAAATGAATACTGACCCAATCGTACACGCAGCTGGCGTTAGAGAGAGACGGGAAAATGTGCTTAAGTGGAAGAGAAGGAAAAGGACATTTAAGCTCATTCTTTTCGAGGGTAAGCCCAAAACAAATGGCTATTGAAGGTGACATTTTCATAAGGCTACTTTTCAATTTGAAGCAAAGATTTGGTCAATTAATAATATTAAATTAGGTCAATGGTTTCTGCATAAACACAGACCCAGGCAAACCACTGACAGTTAATTGCATTTTAAAGAGCGCCTCTTTAAGGAAAACATGTTTTCTCGGATTTTATCTGTTCAAATAATCATGGAAGCATGCACATAGAACGCAGTGTCATTTGTCTTCAGAGCTCAACTATAACAAGCTAAAAAGGGCCTTTTTTCTGTTTATGCCAAGATGCGAATTCTGAATGTAGATTGCGTCATACGGAGAAAACACAGACAACGAAGGGAGCCCTCTCCCTGTGTTTGTAGTGGATAAACCCTATGCATGCAAAATAATAAATGTAGCCATTGTTTGGCATGCAAAAGGTTTATCCACTATGAACACAGGGCGAGGGTTTCCCTTCCTTTTCTCTATTTTCTACGAATGACGCAATCTACATTCAGAATTCGCATCTTGGCATGAACAGAATAAAAAGTCCTTTCAAGCTTATTAAAGTTTAGCTCTGAAGACAAAATGACACTGCATTCGATTTGGATGCTTCCAAGTTAATTTGAACAGACAAAATCAGAGAAAACATGTTTTCCTTAGAGGTGTTCTTTAACGATTTGTTTAGGAAATTGTGTTATCTGTCCTTCCTTAACTTCTCCAAGGCGTCTAGTTCCCATCGTCACTACATACTGAGGGTATGCAGCGCGTGTGCTGGCCTCGTCGTTTGATTGATGAGCCTTGTATACATGAATCACACCTAGGCCATAACTGATATGGGGGGGGTAGATTGGGTACCAGACCGGATCTCGAACCAACGCTTGGCCGCGGTAGGGAAAAAAAAAGGAAGGGTGCTTCATTTCACGTGCGGTTTTGCGAAGTTGAGTTTCTCTGTACCAAGGTGTGACGGCGTGAAAATCTGTCCTGTGCGTTAGCACCTCAAGCCAGGGCGAGAAGTACCGTGCCCGCGGGGCATACCGCCCGCCGACCAGCAAGCCGTGTGCACGCGGGCTCTTCCCCCCTCTCGCTCCCATTTTGTTCGGGTTAAATCATACGCTTCGCCGCCAACGAATTGGACGTTTCTCCTGCATCTTTCTTACCAATTTGGGTCGGGAAATGAGCCCACCGTGCCGTGCCGTATATCAACGCTGTGTGCATATTTTCTGGCGGAGATCGGCAGCTTTCTCGCTTTCCACCCGGATAATTTTTCTTTCTTCAAAACTCGTCCCCCACGTCCCCGCTACGGTTGTGGATGAAAACGTGCGTCTGTTGAGACATGGACAAGTGAACGGTCCCGTCCGTGCCACTATTTTTTTCTCTTTTCCCTCCCGCTAGGGATGAGTGCTAGACTGTCGGCACAACTTTTTCAATGGCCACGATAGCGCTACCCTTCACACACCCTTAATATAATTAAGCAGTGGTATCAATCGCTGAAATTGCATCGCCTGGTTTCCCGCGTTAATTGAACATCGATAATTCAATCTCAATTCACTGATTAACGCTGCCGAATTATTGAAATTGCACTGGCCATTTCAATAAGCGAATAATTGATTCCCGCACTTCGGCCCGGGTGCGTACAGTTGGTGGCGTTGTTGTCCATCGCTCCCATATCAAATTAGCCGCACGTGGTGAATGCAAGGCATGGCCAATGCCTGGAACGTATCCCCTCTTCCCCTCGTGAAAAGAAATTCCAAGTCCTGCTAGAGGGTCCAGCGCGCCCGCCTAGGTAGCCTGGCCTGAGTTTTAGACGCGGGATACGCCGTCACCTATCCACACTACTACGGTAACGTGATTTATATGCGCGGCTCTCGCGTCTTTCCTTTCCATCGGTAATTGAGTCAAGAGTGAGATCGAGCCCAACTGTAAAATGACTTGATTACGGTGCCTGGAATGCCAGATAAATCTTGCCTGTCGACTTCCCCAAGCCCCCACTATCCCAGCCAAGAAGAAGGAGTAGAAAACCGAAGGGAAACTCCGCTCGTTTCGGTGTGTGCTCGCTGCATGCATGATGCGCTCGCCAGAGACTGTTCAATTTCGGTGGCTGCTTGCTATTCAGCCGTCGTATCTTCTGGTCTCCTTGGAGACTGGGTATCGCTGACTGGCTATTCATATTGTCCTGTCGCCCTCTGCCGCCGATATGTCCTCCGAGACCCAGTATCTATGACTGTTTGTTCACCGTTCACAATCCAACTCATTTCTGTTATTAATAGAAGTCATTTAAGTCTGGTGCTCGCGTCCCGAATGTGCCGATAAAATGCACAACGAGAAAACCTTAATTGGTAACTTACTCCAATCTGACTTGGAAGCATTTCCTTTTTTTATCAGTTCATGTAGTAGCCTATGCATCTCAGGAAAGAAAAACACTCGCGGTTTATTTCATTCCCCAAATACCATGTGGCCAAGTCCAATTTGGGAACGTCACAAAATATGCGTTGTTTTTTTTAAAATGAACACCGTTACCCGTATTAAAGGTCAGTTGTTCGATGCAAATACTGCAAGGTGTGAGTTCGACACTGACATTCTTCCAGTGTCGATTCTTGGCGGCGAATCGACGATTTCGTAGTATTATGCGATAATAGGGAGCAACGGCTGTTGCTAGCGAGTATTCGATACTTGTCAATCGTGAAACCCTGAACTGCAGTTCGAAAAAAAAATAGTGGTCTCGGATGATCCGAGTTGATGCCCCCGAATAACAGTGAGCTGAATACCAATGAAAAGATAGTCTGTCCGCGGTGCTACGGTGACGATCACTTAGGGCCACTTTTTCTCCCGGTTGAATTCCGCTGTAAAGATGCGATTTTTTTAAAAAGTCGATTTCAAATGTTGCAAATTGTGTTCATATTAATTATTCGGTAGTCGAAACCTCTGCTGCGGATGTGAAGCTGGCGGTAGAGGCACGAGGCTTTAAGTATTAACCCCGTCGCTCTTTCTGTGGTACTGCGTTTATCTGAAATTAATCCAAAGTTAATTATAACCCTCCCAAAAGCGTCAGTGTGGTTTAAATCTCTTCATTAATCTAACTTGGCTTCGTCATGCTCTGATTTTGGCTGTCACATTTTGGCTGTGACGAATTAATCCTCTGAATAATGGAGCAGTGTCTCTATCGCCTCGTGCGTCCCAACAGAGACATCACACGGTCTCAAGGCAGGCGCAAAGTTGAGTGTAGGTTCACTTCTTTTTTTTTCTAACAGTTAACGCTTGGATATGAGTCGGGCACCCGAACTAAGCCGCGGTCGCATGCGAAACCGTGATTTAGAAAATGACCGTGTGTTCCTCGCACACCGAACGCTTCCTCAGATCGCCTACCGGTTGTGAGAAAGTGATTTGCAATGCAAATATTCATTCATAATATCCCAAGGCGCTTGCCATTGTTTTTCCTCGCTTGCATTAAAAAGGGTCAAATATTCAAATCCATTAAGCTTAAAACCGCAAAGATGAACCGCTCATGAGTTTGTTTGTTGGATTTGTTTTCGTGATTCACCGCTCCCCAATTTGCCTGACAGATTGTTTACCAAGCCCGCCCTACTTTAGGCCTACATTAAAAAAAAAGGACACTTTTGAGAAAAGACTCATCTTTGTAGTGTATCACATTGATGATACACGTGACTTGTATGTTGAAATATCGTCACATTCATCTTGTGAACCTCTCCAAAGCTGGAAACCAATCACCGACAGTATCAAGTTAAAATAACTGGAAACCTAATAAGGCCGTAAGACCCCATACTTCTCTTCTTTTTAAAGTCTCCGTCAAAACAATGCAATGTACTCATGCAGGAACGTATCCCAACTTCTAGGAGCATGCGCAATGGATGACGTGAATATGTCCTCGCTGGCCATTGTACTGCAGTCCTTTTCACAATGGGGTCGAGGTGGAATTGTATGCAGGAGGTTGTTTCCATTGAGCCGAATGTACTCCTGTAGACAAGAATCCTCGCCGGTTTTTTGCTCGAACAAATTCAGTATCCACAGGACAGAACTGCAGTTATTAAGTGCATTTTCGCATGCTACGACAGGTGAATTTATATTGGACTGATCTGAAGGGAGAAGATTTTTACAATTTAAACAAAACAAATGCAGTTCTACGTCTTTGTAAAAAATTAGAGCCCGTGAATTTATCTACTCAGACTGTAAGGCAGTGTTTGACGACGAAAAATCTATAATCCTGGTTATTTTTTTTCATACTGTTCTAGCGAAATTATCTCACTGTACGACTTAGGAAATGGACGGTCCATTTGTTGAGCGCCCAAAGCCAAGAATAACCGTCTCAGCCTTATCAGCCTTATTTGCTTGGACGGTCAGTTCCAATGGTCCATTCCGATGAAAATTTTGGATTTTCCGTCCGATTTTGTAAAGTGTTCATTCATTGGGATACAAACTGTCCGTTCAATTCCACCCAAAACTTGACAGTCGTTCTAGATAAGGGTTCATTTTTCCTTTTCGTTTCCATTTTAGTTCAATCGATTTATGTTTGTGCCGAACGGTCCAAGAGGAATCGATAATACGTTTTCTTTTTACCGTGCAGAAGGCGTAATCGGATCAGGAATAATTCTATTTCAATTTTAGATTGAAGTCATTACAAAATGAAACAAATTTAGGGCTTATTTTTCGTCTATCGCCAATCAAGCCACGTGAAGTCAATTTAAGAACAGTCGAAATACAGTCAAACCTCATTAATAAGAGGTCGTTCGGACTTTGCAGATTATGAAAGGAACCTTAAATTATAACTAATGAAAGAATGCACGACAAAGGATTGGAACCTTACAATTTCCTTGATAATGAGCGGGAAAGTTGTGTTAGCAGTGCTCTAACGATGTTTGACTGTATAATGTGTATATAGCACCAACATCCAATTCAGCCCGAAGTAATCATGCGACATATCAACATGCAGTGCCCTGAGATAGTTATGTGACATTCACACCTTTTATCTATTCAGTATGCTTTGATACTGTGGTGGAGGTAACTTTTTTATCACATTGTCAAATTTACAAATTTGACACTGAACTGAAAAAAAAGCATGACTGGCATCACCCCCATAATTCAGGATGTCAGCGGTGAGACAGTTGCGGACGCTAATAGGGCTCACCTGTCATTAATTCGCGTCAACCGAGAAAATAAATTATCGCGCTCGGGGTTGTATTTTGCTTGGCGATTTGGCTGAATTACCGCGAATTATATGATCGGCCATCCGTGGGCCCTGGTCTGTCACGGGGGCCGGGGACATATCTAACTCTCCCCACGAAATCAGCCCCGCGAAGCACGGGGTATCCTAAAAACAACAACTGGAAATCTGGGGTCGCGGGAGCGCAGAAACCGTATCCGGGCGAAGGAATTTGGGAAGGAGCGGGTTCAATGACCGGAGAGACAGGCCACCTCTCCTGGTATCCCGGTATGTTTGTCTCCCATCTCCTCCTTGGTGTCGTAGGCCAGAGACCCTTGCTTGAGGCGGCTCGACCCCTTTGCTCCCGTAATGCTTTTACCTTCTGCGATGCCAAGACTTTTTCCTCATCCCTTCCAAAACACGCGTCTTGGTGTGGTGTCGACAATTTGAGATTGCCTCGGTCGTCAACAGTCGTCTCAGTTTTAGTCGGCGAGATGTGGGGGGAAAAATAATATTTTCAACAGAACACCAAGTGGTGAATTAATTGGATGTTGCGGGAAGGCGACGGACCGTGAAACCAGTGACCTCAATGGGCCACCGTCAGATTTCCTCCAAGTGTCTTGGCCTTGTAGAAATTAAAAGCCCCCAACCCCGTCATTGTCGAGAGACATTAAAGTGTGTCTTGTAACTGACAGAATTCACCGTGTCTCCTTGTCATTCGTTCTCAGCATCCTCAGCATTTGTTCTTGTCCAGCGGACGCGCTGCGCCCGTCAGGACAACAAGTTGAATCCCGTCAAATCAGGCCTCATTATGGTGAATCTTGCATGAGGAGGGTTGGTTTCCAGTAGCCGTAAATTGATTCCGACTTAATTATACCCTGCAGGAAATTAACGACATTAACCACTCGCAAACAGATCCTTACATCCACTCTTACCGAATCGATCATCATCAATTCCTATTCATAAGCAACTTATACGCAGACTTATTTTCATTGGAAGCAGCTGGAAAGTTTGCCTAAGAATTAAGATTGCTTCATGACTGTGACGGATTCGCTCAGTTCCACCTCCGAAACCAACTCGCTCACCTTTGCACGAGTAGTTTTAATCAAAACAACAGCTCTGTACCAAACCTCATCGCCATTTATGGCTCCGCTTCACAACTTAGGCCATTAACTATATGTAGGCCTAATGGAAGAAATGTTTAGACATTTAATCCTTCAAGCCACGTTTTGAAAGAATTCGGAATTCTTGGGAAAGAATTCAGCAAAAAGAGCATTTTTAAAGGAATGTGGCTTTTAGAGTGATACCACTCTTGTAACACAGACTGGACGTAGGCCTGCAGTTTCTCATTCTCTGGCCTTAAAATACCCTATTATGAGGTGGAGTGGCGTTTCGTATTTTCCAGATCTATCGCAATCTCAGATTTTTGTCAGAGTGTTTCCACAAAATGATCCAGATTGCCGACCTCCCCCAGTAGCGTGACATCACCTCCCTCCCGACCCAAGAGCCCCTACCGTATTAGCAGGCTCCAAACTTCACCACAACTGGCGGGCTTTGGCTCCCGGCGCCCCGAAACCTACATGCTAGGGATTCCTTTTCCGTTCGCATACTTCTAAAAAAAAATCGTCATATCAAAGTCACACACGACCACCGCGCGGTGCATCGATGGCGGTGGGGCAAAAGCCGCGACGATGACATGCGGCATCTGCTTTGCGTTGACAAACAAACTTTACTCGTTTGTGTTAAAAATGGGCAAGGAATAGACTACTGGGTCCTTCGACTTGAAATTTCCCTGGCACTCGGTGATAGGCTCAGCCAATCTTGAGGATCACAGACCTGACCTTGTTGTCTTTGGTGTCTCCTTCATCAGCGACTTGATGAGTTTGGAGTTCCGTCAAGTGAAACCCAAGACCAATTGTGTGTGCACTGATTGTTTATATTGGAAAAATGAGCATTTCGGACAACCCTTGAACTACTTCTGTCAACCCGATACATATTCATAACGGAGGTCATTGTACGGGGATTTGGTTTCAGTATGGTACACCCAAACCGTCCACTTCACGGCCAGAACTGCTGTGCCTGGTTACCATCCAATATGTAATTGATATCAAAGGAGGACACCAATTCACATCCATCAATCGCCCGTGACCATGATTTTGCAGTAAGACTTCGACAGTGCTCCACATAACATCACTAATTATATCGATTCGTCTGAAAACAAGGACAAGTTGTGCCGTGCACAGGAGAGAAAGTCAGGATATTGAACGACGGTGAAGTTATACTCAACTTTTACAGTGACTTGGAAAGCAGTTAACCACAGCTGTACGGGACTTTTGAATAGTCTCCAAGAATTAGTGAAAGTAGACTTCTGTGATACAAGTCGTTTTAACGTGAGGCCCGGCTGAGTAATATTTTAATATTTGGAAATTTTTATGATTATGTTTATTTAGATGCTTCGACTTGAAAAGAAGTCTCTTTCCATGTCGTCGTTCTCTGCACTGTATCCATTTCTGTTTTCTACAGTGTCCATTAGACAGCCCAGCGCACAGCCGAATTACCGCCGATTCCTCGCCCAGCTGCAATTTGTATCTTTGATTCCATTATCGAATTACATAAATGTTTAAGCTCTTTTTAATGGTATAACCTTCCCTACCCGCGTCGGTTTGCAATTGGATTACCATTAATTTAAATGATAACACATTCTGAAAAGTGTTCCTTAAGCGTATAAATACCTGCCGAACCTCCCTCCCTCCCCCCGAAGTCGCTGTCTTTTGCCACGAGGCTTCTTCCTCGCCTGGGCGAGCCTTTCCATTTGCCTGGTTGTATATCCGCTTGAGAGGGTACGGGGTGTAATATGCGTGGCCCAACGAGGCATCGCCGCCGGTTGGCGCTCCAAGCTTCATTAAAGATAACCTCTAGCGCCGCCTTTGGGCCAGACAAGGAGAGCCGCGAGAGATTTACCCCCGCGGGGGAAAAAAAAAAGAAAAAAGCCCTTACCTTAAACGGCGACAGTTTGTAATTGGCACTAAACGGATTGGCCGTGGAAGTGCGGAGGGAGATGTAGGAA
Organism: Acanthaster planci; assembly: GCF_001949145.1. The sequence goes on from NW_019091357.1 coordinate 2,302,501, forward strand.
AAGACTGGGAGGGGGGGTGGAAGCCAAGCGTTTTTTGCCGGTAGGAAAACGAAGCTTGCGGGCTGGTATACGTACTTCCATCACATCATCCGATAAGGACGCAGACGTGCATTAACAGCGGCAGAGGACGGATGATTGGCCAATTTGAATATCTTAGCAAATATTTCATGCGGATTTGCGTTTGTTTACACGCTGCAAGCTGTGCATGTTTTGACCATCGTTTATTATTGCGCATACTGGGGTCTCACTTCTTCACCTTCAGGCGCATAGGTTATAGTGTTCACATTCATAAGCTAGGGAAAAAAAATCGTCTTTTTGGCATCGTTAACATTACATGTAAAATGTTAAGCAATTTTTTTTTACTTCAGTAAGATGTTATAGCGAGCTTGCTTCTGGCTTAAGAGGGCTTCTCCAACATCACGCTGAAAACATTCTATAAGTGGGTTCTGCTGTCATTGACGACAACTGCTCTTGTCAGAAGAAGACAAGCGTCCCTTGCCATACTGACAAAACTTTGACAAGAGATTCATAGACTCACAGGCCATAAGACAAGATTATCGCTTTAATGAAAAAAATAGCCCTTGTCTGGTCATACTAACGAGATAAAATTTGAGCTGTTCACTGCTGTGCCTACTGCCGTATCGATTCCGTATCGATTTACCAGCTCGATTGCGCTGGTAAACTGTTGGTCTCTGGTTCGAATCCCATCGGAGCAAGCGCGAGTTTTTTTTATGGCAAGCTCTTGGAAAGCACTGAACACCGGGCTCTTTAACAAGTGATTTCTTGTCGTTACTCGACGAGGGCAAAGCAAGTTTTATCTTGTCAGTGCGACGAGCTTTCGCCGTGAGTGCACCATTTCAGTGGTTTTGTTTAATCTAGGGATGCCTTTAAAAGGTTTGCTGCTGGAACAAAATAAAGACATGCAAAGGTGACTGCCCGAAATTGGTCAGTTTGTTTGCTTCCGTAGCAAAGAGGAGTTGCAGGGAGCCGGGTTGTTTTATCTTAAGAGATTCATGAAATGGACCGCCTAAACCGAAGGCGGGAGCGACACCGCTGATGGCCATACCTCAGTAAAGAATACATATTAACGCAACAGAAAACTCAAACGGCGCGCACACCAAGTGTTTGGTCTTTTGTGATTCGCTAATGTTGCAAAAAAACCTTCTGCTCAAAGCGAAGTTTGCGTCTCCTCAAGGCCCTGTCGGGGTTAGTTTAGCATCTGATATAGAGGTCAAACTGGCAAGGTTCACCTCTGCGACGTTGGGATTTCAACACTTCCCTTGCAGAGAGGAACATTTGAGATTTTTCCCGCGCCAGAATTTGATCGCTGCTATACTGTATGATGTTAATTTGCAGTGTGCAGAACCATTTAAAGCGTGTAGTTGAGGACAGACTGAGGCCCGGTGAATCTTGACTCTAGGCGCCACGCCTCTGGCTATTTAGCCCTGCGCAATTGAAGTCGTATATGCTGTCAAACTGCAGACCTTTGGTCTGCGATGTAGCTGTTTCCACCATTAAATGCACAAGTGCAGACCGTAAACAAAGGCATCATACGAAAAATTTGATGGTGAAATTTATGAGCAAAACAAAAGCACATTTTAAACGTTTTAGGCGTCACTTCATTCATATCTACCTTCAGTCGGCTGCTCATTGTGTCTTTTTTTAGTCCTCTCTTCCCAGATAATACCATCCAATGGATGCAACCCCAAAAGTCGCAAACGGTTCAGATTCGTAAATAGGTAGAGATCAGTTGCTAACTTCGTTTGAACCATGACGCCCAACTGCGAATCTCCTACGAGCTGTTATTAAACCAGTATCAGGCTTTGTAAATTTAACAACCGACGTGAAAAATAGACCACTATACTGAAAAAAATCTTTTTTTTTTGCCACGCGGCGCTATATAAAAGCCCCGCCAAGAATGACTGATTCATCGAAAATAAAATCTGTCAGCGAGCGCTGGGGGTTCTCCATTTTCCTTCCTACATTCCACGTCTCTTTATGCTGCCTTTATCTGTCGCTTTAAATCATTGCTAGGCCCTAAACAGCGGATACGCCTGTCTCGAACTCGCTCCCAGCTAGAGAGTGTTGGCCTGATTTGAAGACTCCTCGTCATCCAACTCGGTTCGTAGTATGAATTAAAGCCAGGCTGGTTTTTATTTCAAGGGGGGGGGGAGGAAGGGTTTCTGTGTTTGACAAGACAATTTGAGCGGAGACTCGGGGAGTGCATGCTACGCGAGGAGGGGGGAATCGCGGGGCACGGGAGAAGATATATCGGTGAGGAGTGAGCGGTGATGAGCATTGGCCACGAGTTCTTCATTACGTTCAGTCGCGTTGTAAAACAGGCCGCCAACCGGGCCCGCGCCAGAATCAAGTGGGACAATCTCAGCTTAACGCCGGTGATGAGATACGTTAAGGTCGGGAGAGAATGCCCCGGGGCAAAATCGCCTGACTTTGCCGCCAGAAGCCGTAGCTTCCGGCTATACGGGACCCGCCGATAGTCGTTGTTGTCGCTCGGCTCGGGGGGGAAAAAAATCCGTCTCTGAGGCAAAGCCCCTCAGCCGAATCCCTCAGCGGAAATCTCCAGTCAGCAAACCAGGGGACTGAAAAAAAGTACCGGGGAAAGTGGGGTAACACAAGTATGGCGAGTGGATAGGTTGAGACGCCATTTTGTAACCTCATCCACCGGAGCCGGGGAACGGCGATACTCAACTATCGTCTTACGCCGCGGCCGGTGAGACGTGTATACAGTGCAAGGGCGCAATGGCGGAGTGCCTCATTTTCTTCTTGCAACAGAAAATCCAGGGATGACTTCAAAAAAAAAAAAAAAAAAAAAAAGGCTGCGAGTGGAAGGGCGCCACTTTCTAGTGGCAAATCCAAGAGTAGAAGGCTTGGTCCGCTGGCCTCTGAGGCACATCGCTGAATCTCGCAATAATGACTGATGTGGCGCATCCACACATAGCCGACCGAGATAATAGCCTTGGTATAAGGTTTCGCTCCCGTGAAATGTCATCAATCAATTCCAAACTCCATTTTCCCATTGTGGGCCTTAATGTTGTTCTATTATGTAATAAAAAAAGGGGAGAAGACAGGAGAGATGGGGGAACGTTACACCTTCTTCGCCTTGGGTCAGGAGGAATCGTCTGCCCGTGGATTGCTTTCCGTCATTCAAGCCGGGGTAGTACATGGACGCGGGAAATTAATCTGCAAAAACTAATTTTGCTACTTCATTTTCTGGTTGGCGTAATAAGCGGAGCAAGGCCTAGGCGCGCTCGCTTGCCAACCCGCGTCTTGTGGAAGGGGGGGGGGAGGCGAGCCGCAGAGCGTTGTCGCCATGGCAATCGCTGGGACCAGTCCACGGTGTGACTTTTAAAGAGCGAGATAACCGAATCATCTCGACGTGACATCCAATATCGGAGTTTGAAATGTCAACTGATATGTCGGTATAAATTATACATGTAAGACGCTTGACGATCGTGCGTGAGCTCCGGCCAGGGTTGACCCCATCTCGAACCATGCCCATACTTTCTCCCATCCTCACTTTTTTACCCCATATAGGGGGGGGGGTTCTAAATCGATCTTAGTCGGGAAGAACTAATTCGACGGGGACCAGTTACAAAATAAATTGCCGTGTAATCGAGCGTGGCCCACTGTGTGGGCGCGTGGCGTGGTTACCTGTGAATTGAGTATGAAGGTGACGGGTTGTTCCGTGAGTCGGTACTGTGATATGTTTGAAATCCTTTATTCTGAGCAGGGATCTTTTTGCAACCAAGAAGCACTCCCCGTTACTCAAATTTGAAATCCAATTATAACCACTTTTTTTACAAGAAGACGATTAGGCATCCGGCATTCTCGGCAGAAGACGAAAATGTGCTGTTTACTCCGTGTTACTTTGGTGCATTCAGGACTGCCTACACTGTAAAAAACAGTTGGGCAAAACAGTGTTGGGCATTTCTAATTTGCCCAACCTTGGTTAAAGCTACATCACTGTTGGTCAAATATTGACCAGATATTGGGAAGAATGTGCCCAAAGGTTGCTAAGTTGATATTTTTACCAACATTGGGCAAAATACCAACCCAAAATTGACCAACCTTTTTACAGTGTAGAGTCTGGAGACTTCTTCTATGTAGTTTGTAGGGTCAGCGTATCCCTGTTCTCAACTGGGCAACTTCATTCGTCCCATCTTCGAACGGACGCAATTAGAGCCTGTGCCCCTGGCCCTCGGCACAGAGACGCGTTAAAAAGCGAAGTTCCAAACGGCATAAGGTCTTGGGAAAAAAGTGCAATCACTCGAAGCAATTAGAGCCCCCGAAGAAGCTGGCAAAGTTGCTTCTTGCGGTTCAGTTCTAAAACTCCGTCACCCTGTCTTGTTCCTTCTGGTTGGAAGACCAACTCCCAAACTGCTTCAGCGGATAACGAAAACACAATTACTGCCCAAGGTGTTAAATGTTTGCACTGCTTTCACGCTTTCCCGAGCCTAATAGTTCGCTCGAGCCAGTTTCTTTTATTTCGAGATGTAAGATTTTTCTGTCTTTTCTATCTGACTGGACCTCGCTAGTGGATTAATGTGCTTGTAGAAGTGGAATTAATTACAGGAATATGCTAGCGTAGAGCAGCGGCAGAAGAACCCTGTGTCGGATATTTTTTCTGCTCTGTTTCCATGGAAACGGTCAATCAGAGCAAATCTGAACGGGACAGTACACGGTGGCCAATCACTGGGATCGTTCCAGTAGCGAGAAGGCAGGGGAAAAACTGAGCGCCGCCGGTGGTGCTTGGAGAATTCGGTTCGGTTAAATTGACCGTTTCGGCGTGAAGATGCCTCATGCAGTAACCGATTTCGAGACCAGTTATTCCACCTTTAACTCGGCGTGTGTGTGTGCACTAGCCTAGGGGGGTAATTTTCCCCGGAGCGTTTCGCCTGAAACTGTGGGCAAACCCAGCCAACCGTCAGAGCAAAACACCGACGGGGATATGAAAACGACGGCCCAAGGGACGCATAGAAGACCAGCATGTCTTTCTATTATGATTATTTTTTTTGTATCTTAGTACCCTAACCTCCGCACGGATGCCTGGGGAAAATTGATGCCACTTTTGTTGCTGGAGAATGACTTTGTATCCATCTGCCCGGAAAATCTGCCTTTAATCGAGGTGTGAAACCGGACAATGTTTGACTTTGGGTCATTGTGAGCAAACAGTCTGTTGTTTTTTTTTTTCATGCCGCCGATTCCAAGCGTAGTAGATAATTTGGAACTGCGGGGCATTTACTTTAGATCCAGGGAAGATGGGGCTTCGGAGGGGAGGAGTCGCCTATAGAAAAAAAGGCACTGTGTTACTGTTTCCAGCGTAGACTATGAATGAAAAGGGAGATTGCAAAGTTTTCTGTACAAAACACCACAAGATAAATATACCAAAGAACTGCATTTCCTCGATTTTCCCTGCTTCTTTGGATCGGGCGTTAATCTGAGTGCGCCCTCTACTGTCTTTTCTTAATGTAAATCAATCCCCGTTTCATGCGAAATTATCAAGGTCACTGAATGAACAGAGTGATCTTTGTTTGCGGAAAAGCATTTAATTAAGTATGATAAGTTTCTTCTCAGAATTACGATAGCCTTTATAAATTACTGTCTATACATTGGTCGTTTGCCACGATGTAACCACGACATTCAAGTTAATTTGTCGTTTCCCAAGTTCAACTGTTTGTTTGATTTCAGTGCCTTATTTTTCCCGCCCAAAAACGCCGTCGTCTTGTGGGCACAGCTGCGGTGCTGTCCGCTTGTGTTATTCTAATCGAATCACGTGCTCACTGCCCTACCATTTATACGACCCCAACGCCTGGTTTGTTCCGCCCGGCTCGGTGAGACTAAAGTCGCATCCACTCCATCTGCCCGTTGCCATGCCCGTAAAAACCTTTGAGTCCTTGTGCGGATTAAGACTTATTTTACATTCAACAAATTTACCAAAGGCAGTTTCAAGACGGTTGGCCCAACTTTCCCAACCCGTAGCAGGAAAGTCTTTCGAATTGAGGCCAAATCCCAGATTGTTATGTTCGTTCACTTTAAGAAATCGTTTCAAGAAAACACCCAATACTTCGTGTTTGTCAGTTTTGTTTCTTGCCCTGTCAACTGTCGCTCTGTATTTCGTCCGTGTCATTCGCCTGTTCCTACCTTCTCCAAGGGCTGTTTTTTTTTCACGCCAGCCGCTCTTCTGAAAACCCTCCCCTTATCGAATTCTTTTCTGCGCTGTCCGGTTTGCGATCTTTTCCTTTCACCGGCTGTAAAATATATCTATTTAATAAGAACATAATGTATTAGCGCCCCGAACACCTTGAGATGGTCCTTCCCCTCCGCCTGTGCCGCATCTGTCCGTCTGGGTAAATGCCCTCCGTTCCCCGCTCCCAACTCGCTGCGTGATTCGTTTACGCGCGCCGTGCCAAAACAAAGATGGCGGCGTGTCTTACAGTATTTTCTGTGTGAGGCCTGGCTGGTGGGGAAGAGCGACCGTTTTGCTCGTCTGCCATTAACACGCCGTTCCATATCGGGCTTGCGCTGCCGGGGGCAAACTCTTGTTGTTCCGGCAGGCAGTCGTGCTATTTTTTCCCTCTCCTCTCCTCTCTCTGCCCTTCTCCCTCTCTCTCTCTCTCTCTCTCTCTCCATCTTCACCGTCGTCGTCTTCATCTTCTTCCTCTCCCAGAGACCAGATATGAGAACGAGGCCTCTCTGCGTTCGATGTCAGCCAGCCTCATTAACCCACTTTTGCCGCTGTGCATTGTGGGATCGTGGGGGGCTTTGTCCTGTACCCTGGCGAAGCTAGCTGCATGCACACGGGGCTCGGCCTGTCTATAGTGTGCGATGCATGTGCACGGGTGGTTGCGGGGGGGCTCGGTTTCGCCTCGCTCTCCTCCAAGTCGCTGTAGGCTATGTATATGGATTGAACAATAACCAACTTAAGTAAATTTACCGCGCATGTGATTATGCCCTGCGCGTATGTGATGACTACGAGTCTGGGAAGTGTACGATTTCAATTTTTTTTCTTCTCTGGCTTTAATTTGAAGGCAAGAAGTCGAAAAGATTTGTTTAATCAAATTGCTGCGCTCGTGCACAATGGTGGATTGAAGATACCCTCTCCTCTTTTTTTTTCCTGTGTGAATTCAAGTCGGCCATCTGTAAATGCCCGAAGAAGATACCGGACCGGTGCCAGGAACGATAGGCTTGATTGCTCCGGCCATGTTTTGCCTCTCGCCCTGCCCCACCGACTCGATATTAATAATGAATGTGAAATGCCACGCCGGGGATCACTCGCACCTTTTTTTTCCTTTGGACTTTTGTTTTTATTTTACGCGCGCCTCGGGTAAAACGCATCAATCAGCAGGAGGTGACGTCACGGACGCGAGAATTTACGCCTAGTGTTTACCGCCAAACTGATGTCACGACAAACCGTTTTTGGTTCAGGAACAGAATAGGACAATGGGTTCTAGGTGCTATTCTGTGGACTGAATGTGCTTGTTTTCAGTGGTACTACTTTTCAGAATACAGGGTATATCAATTTAAGCTGAGGATATTTAGTTAAGGTTTGGTTAAATAAAGCGAGAAAAACAACTAGTCGGAAATCAACGGTTTTCAACCAATCAAACCCTTCTCGGCTCACCGATATTTGTACTCGTGCATATTTTATCCCGACAACCCATCCGATTTGCAAGAGAACTCAGTTTGAAAGCTGTGGGTTTTACCTCCCAATTCCCACGTTACCCATCTTCCTCCTCAAACAGGTGAGCTGGGACATCCCTACCCCCGACAAACTAGACTTTAATCGCGGAGGGCAAGCTGGCTGATGCGACATTAAGACGTGGGGGTTTGGGGTCCTAAGCCCCGGCTAAACCCCCAGCATATCCCAGGCAGGTGCTTGTGCGGGATCCCCGTGCGCCTAGCCTACATACATCCGTCAATCTCTTTCCATACTTCGGTGACGCAGAGCGTCATCACCTGCTACGCATACCAAGCCCTAAACCATCTCAGCTATCGTCCCGAGACCCATCTGCAGGTGGTCGCGACAATCCCTCCAACAATTGAAGTTCCTCCAGATTTTTGGTGCTGATGGATCGCCGAATTCGGATTGAATGAATGTAAGGGCTCGTATGCTGCGCGTGTCTCAGTGGACAAAAATCAGAACGAGGGCTTGTCACGTTAATGAAAAATTCCATATAAGGTGCAGAAGACTAAACGCCATAGAATCCCAAATTTTAAGTGACACCAATGACCACTTAAATGGTGCCATTTTGTTCAACACAAAAAGAAAAAACACAAATAACAAAACAAAAATACCAGTGTTAAATGAACACTGTGTATTTATTTGGACGTCATGGACATCACGCGTCACAACACCGTTTACATCTGTCTTTGAGAAATGATGCGACACTACTTAATCTTCCTCTAAATAAACTGCCGTGTTAACATCGTATGCCATCACCTTGGGACAAGTGGCTCATTATACATACCGTAGGGTGTAAATTCAACACCGTAGGTTTTACGGCTTGGATGAATGCTCAATACTCTGGAGTTTTATGCAAGTTTTTATCCAAAGGATTGGAACAGGAGGCTATAATGGCTACAGACTAACTGCATTGCCCCTGAAGGTTTCCTCCGTGATAGATTCCCCATAGAGTATCCAGTTTATAAGCTAAAAGGAAGCGTTACCAGTGTTACCCACGACCCTTTGTTGAGTGCGAACATCTAATATCGTTCTTCACCACGCCCTTGTATAGCCCCCACTCAAAGGCCCACTTGTCCGTGACACCTGCTACCCTGGCCTGGCCCCCATCCCAATGAAGAGGATGTATTTCCACCTGCAAGTGTCCCCCCCTTCTCTCTATCTCATTCTTTCCTGACCCGTCTTCAGCCGCTATCTGGTCCGACCCCCCCCACACACACCACCACCCTGTCATCTCCCTTCCCGGCCTTAATGCTGGCGGTGGCCGGCTGGTCACGTACCGCCGGCACGGAAGCCATCGAGTACTCGGTCCACACACTTCATTCGGCCTTCATGCCCACCTTAGACCTTAAGAGGTAACGCGAGACGCGCTGAAGGAGGCCGGTGAACAGATCGGGTTCTCCAGACACCAAAATGACTCTCGCAGCTTCAAAAACTGGGCACAATAATATTGCCCAATAGCACAACTTTGTAAGTTGACTTTGTTTGTTTACAGTTCTTGTTGACTGTTGGTTTTCTATGCTGTCAAGAGAAACTTGATGCTAAACCTAAATAACTATCACTGCATTTAAAATTAGATTTTAATTTTGTTAATTAGCCTTGTCTAATCGCTTTTAAATGTCTCTCATCAAGCGGACACAATCGGTGTGCTGTTATCCTAAATTCTCCGATTTTCTCTAATGTGATGTGACTTCATTGGAGTCGCTTCTCTACCTCAACCTCAAAGGTATTCAAAATAACCAAGGGACCAGTTTCTTGTTCTGTCAAGCTCTATCTCAGTGGAAAGTTTCGCCATCTTTCGTCTTTTGTCACTATGTTTTCATCACCTTCATCCGGGAACTCCCACTTCCGTCTCGCTTTCGTGCCGGCCTTGCCAACAACGCCAGGCGCAGTGAGCCGACCTGAAACCCCGTCCCCTCCGCTCAAGGCACCGTGGGTTATGTTGTTCTAGCATGGGCCCGCGGGCGCTCCCCTTCTCTCCCCCTCCCCCTCTGCCGGCCACGGTGCTCTCTGCTCGGCTCCATGCCGGGCCCTTCTGCAGCTCTTCTATTCTTCTTCACGCATTATATTCCCTATAATTTCTTTTGCCCTGAAGAAGTTAGATGGCCGTATCGTGTTACACCAGAGTACCTCTCACCCTAACTATCACCTTGCTATTACCGGGCGTTGTGGTGGACTCCGCGGCTTCATATGCGCCGGTCGGAATACTCGCATTGATTTGCCCGGGCCCGCGCCGACAAAGCCAGGCGATCACCGGCTTCTCTTTGAGACACCCGATACCTCTACGCAGGGGCACCCCCAAAAAGCCCAATGTTTCCCTCATTCATATGTATGTGTGAAAATTGCAATATAGTTTGACATCCGAGACGGGGGGTAGCCGGGCCAGCCGATGGAGAACACTTACTGTGATTGATTGGAATGATTGGGTCGCTGTGTTTTTCAGTGGGGCAGAGGTAAGCGGCGCGCGCGTCGCTGGATTTCGCCCGGACCTGGCCCGGGCAGTTCAATCTCTAACCCTCGTCTTTCCTTCCTTGCCAATAGACGAAAAGAGAAGAAGAAAGACTCCCGAACCACCACGTTAATGTGATTTGCACCTCGCGCCTTGTTGTACCACCCTTAAATTACAGAACAGAGATTATTGATTAACGTGCTGCGCAAGTGTCGGAGTTTTGGGTCTGAAGTAAAAAAAGACAAAAAAATTATTTTACAAACTCGGAGTGATGCCTGTATCACCGATACCACTATCAAGTGTTACAGCCTCGGTCCGTCCGTGGGATGCCAACCTTCCCCCCCGGCCCACGGGACGGCGCGTGCAGCGAGGATGTTATGTCACTATCCCACGCTCTTTGCCAAGTGGCCGGACAGGAGGCCCTAAAACAACACCGCAGAAACCCAGAAACATACTTTCTTTCTACGCAGTCTTCTTTTCCATCTACAGATGGAATGGAATCCTAATTAACTACCTTTACCGGTGCTCTCGTCCAACAGTTCAATGAAATATTTCATTCCATTTTTTTCCCCTCCAAGGTTCATCTTTTGACATAAAGTGCTTTGACGCGACTGCGCTATTTTCCGACGAGGACTCATCTCTATCGCTATTCACAATCCTCCTCATTATCGCCACAATCAAACTAAATTTAATGACACCGTAAGTGCAGGGCACTTAACTAATTTGATATTAATGCGCGTAACACACGCCGAGGCGGAAATCAGACGGCTAGGACCAGCTTGCCCTACCGTGCATAGTGCATTCACTTTTTTTGTATTGTAATCACCCGGTATTATTAATTCCCCCCCCACACCATTTTCCACTGCCTTGCTAATTAACGGCAGCCGTGTAGTTCTTTGATTATTAACTCGTCTTTTGTGCGGTCCCAATTGGCTGTTAACTACCCATGAAGATGTCTTGTTCCTGGACTCCTTTTTTTTTCATTCTGCCGACCGCTGCCGTGCCGAATTCAAAGCCTCTATCGGTCGACGGAGGCAGCGGAACGAGCTGACTGATGGCAAACCTCTCCTATCTGCCCCGTTAGTCTTTTTTGTCAACTCCCAGTGGGGTTTGTCTCTATCAACTAAAGTGTCCGCTAAATGGAATTACCCAAAGCTAATTGTTAGTACCCCGCCGTTCATCTGTCCTAACCAGCGCTTCTTTGTGACGAGGAAAGCGGCAGCTCTGGTACCGGAATTTGTTGGGAGGTACAGCCGTGGAAAATGCTAATCCCATCGCTGTGATTTTGAGCAAATAGGAAGCGGAACTGGAGAAACATGTTTCTTTAAAAGCACTCATCTGTATGAACTATTTCATAATAATTTTTCAGAGCTTTCGGAGTTGTTCCATCACAAAATGGATGCAAATCAATTCTATTATCACTGCAGTATAGATTCATAATTTTCAAGCAACGAGGACCTGTCTGGTTCGGACAAAATCGAGTAAAAATAACAGTCACCCTGATAATCAAGATATTTTTCTCAAGACATGACATGAATTCGAGCCAGGGAAAAGTGTAAGAAATCAATCAGGATGTGCTATGCAAGAATTAGGCGTCATAATCACAGACAAAAAGAAGAGCTGAGATGAGGATCTGGGAGGAATTTCTTCTTTTGTTCACAGTTTCGCTTGAAAAATTCACCCTCAACCTATTTTTAATAATATGTATATAAATGCACACACTTCAGGAAATGGTTCGTGCTCCTAGTTCGCTCTGGAGTTGACTCGTCGCGTTATAATCACAAAAGAAAATTGAAACAAAGCAGCGTTTCGGATAATTTCACGACTGATTTTCCAAATTTGTTGTCAATTAATGCACCACCCTTGTCAGGTTGCTCGCAACTGATTTACTGGACGTGTGGAAAGGGGCTCTCTTTTCAAGGTACGTTAAAGTCGTTCTTGCCCGTCGTTTTCATTACCATCTAAAAACTAGAATGCGAAGGGCTGATTAACAGGAAGCAAGTCAGCTTAATATGAGGCATGGAGGCTTGCTCCCTCACACCTAGAGGGGGGTCTTTCGTTTTTGTTCCTCCAAATTAACGCCTTGAGGTACGATAGGGGTTTGGATGATAAGGCTCGCGGGAAGCTCAAACAACACAAAGAGTTATGAAAAATGGGGCCCTTCTTAATTTGACCCCGGTTTCCCAAGCGCCCAACAATGGGAACAATGCTGTCTTAGGCTAAGCAGAAGGGTTATGCATAAAAAAAATAAAACAATAAAGGAAATAAGATGCGGATGTGATGAGCCCGTGGAAAACCCAACCCTCCCCCTCCCACAATCCCTCCCGCCCCCCTCCGTCACGGTTACTTCTTTCAGCCGAGTCGGAACTGGAGCGATGTCGAGGAAATGACGGCCGGGTCTGGCGCTGCGGCTACCGGCTGGGTTGGGTGGACCGGACACGGCACTGCGCGAGAGCCACGCGCCACACCACTTCTTCTCCCTGGTCGGAGCAAGGTTGACGCAAGGCAGTTTGACGGACCCAGGGCTAAAGCTTCGGTGCACAGTCTTAGGATACTTGGGCGCGGTCGGCCTCTCGCTTACATCCCATAGTGGATCCACCAATTCCGTGCCGTGTCCACCTACGTGTGTCAAATGGTGAGTCCGCTTCATCACTTTGGTGTCGTCGTCATGTGGTGTCATTTGTCATTTCTGGCCTTCATCTTGTGTATTCTAGAAATCCTTTTCTGTCAGTGTTGGACAGAGAGGCGGGCGCCTCAGTGTTTGAAAAAAAGTTCTTCTTTGCATTTTCCAGTCGAGTCTCCTGGTTCGGGGAAATGGACATGATGGTTGCGAGTCTCCCTGATGAGACGCAACCTTCAGATAGAAATGCTTGGTAATGCCCACTTTACATCAGCAAGGCTCTGATGCTTGAATAGAAATAACCGTTTGAGAGAATTTTTGTCCTGTTTACTCTGTTTGACGAAAGGACATTATCCACTTAAATTTGTTCACATTTCACAAACCTTCTTGCCAGATTTTGCACGACAAAGTTTACTCTGATGTTTCGGCAAATTGTTGCTTGTCTTCTGAAACATACACGACGCCCTTGTCTCTTTCTGTGCTGGCGATCTTGTCAGGCGAAAGTGATTGGATGGCGAGCATTAATGAAGCGGCGTGACAACCATCTCCAGCCCGCCCGTAACGTGGAAAAAATGGCGGGACTGACATGACAACTTTTGACGCGCCGCCCGTACAACAGATGAGGAGCAAAACACGGCTCGCTTCTCCTCCTGCATATCCTATGAACCGACTTTTAAACACTCTCGCATAACTTGAGATTCCGTTTAACACTCTTTCCAAGATGAGAAAGCATCGTGTTTGGAAGGCAAAACAGAGCCCCGAGCGAAACTCTCCCCCCTGCCCCCGAGGTTTTCACCTCCCATCAGACATAGCGCGTGTGTACAGAGCGCTTAGGATCACAAGTACATGTGTTTGCGCGCTCGTCGTCGGAGCAGACTATTAAGCACTTTCCCGCTCGCGCGCGGCGCAGTCAGCTGGTGCTGATGGAAGCGGCTTCGCTCCGGTGGCGTCCCGGGAAGCGAGCGGGTGAGGAGACGGTATAGCCGGCGGACAGGCACGCTGGAGAAGAGTGTTAATATCCGTGAGCTGTCTTCTCACCTATAGAGTCTCTGTCACTATGTCTATTTACACTTCGGGTCCACACGTAGGATGCACACTGAATAAAACGAGGGCTTTTTCTGTTTCAAGATGGGGATTTCTTAAAGAGTCATTCTGCGGTCTTTCCTCGGTAAATATGGACGTTTTAAACGAGGTATTAAAATCCCACTGGTACTCTCGATGTTTGAATGAATCCCGTGTATCGAATTCCCCATTCATGCCACCTCGCTCTCGTCGATAAAACAAAGACCCTTTTCGCATACTTCCCAAATGCTCTCAATTTTGAGTTCCAACCTCAGCCGCTTGAGCGAATACAGAAGTTTTCACGGTTTTCTCGAGTTCAACAAAGCCACAGGTGTTTTTTCAAAATTAGTTCCGGTGTTATCACTCGGGACTGCCAATATGAACGACTTCTGAAGACAAAAATAGACAACATCAGGCGAATAAAACGGAAATTGACCAATGCATTATTGACGATAGAACTGATTCCCTTGGTAAGATGAAGATGACAACCACCGCAACGCGTGTTTCTGTGTGATGTCTGTTAATTTAAACATAGGTCTAAATGATAAATCATTCATCTCGAAAGTCTTTTCGTGGGGAGGGGGTAGAACTTCCGATCTGTCTCTGAATAGCAGCTTACTTCGCTTGTAAGTAGACGCTAAAAGTTTATTTTCAAAATGTATCCAAAGATGATTTCGTTGTTGTCGATAAGACATCTTAGGATAACAACTTGAAGTTACACGTGCGCAATCTAATGCACAGGTTAAGAATTAAGTAGTGGAAGCCTCTTTCCTTTTAAGAAAGAGTAATATTCAGCGACAGCAGTGTTCAAACATGTTTTAGATTTGCACATCGAGAACAATGTTTGGCAGAAGGAGAGTTGCTGTTACGTTGTTGGATAATTTCATTTTACTCGTCGACCGAAGTCGGGGAATGAGCTAGGCAAAAATTGACCAAGGACTGACATTTTGACCAAAGCTGGCGAAATTCCAAATGGTTCCCTCTCCCCCTTTCAGAATGTAGGCCTAATTCAGTATTATTTCGGGACCTTAGCCTTAGTTCAAGGCGTTAGATAGGCTGCAATTGAGTGTTAGTTGCTACTAGTCGGACAAACTGAAAAATGTATCTTAGAATGACGGGTTTATGGAGTAAAACCAGTCGATCGGACGACCGGAGTAAAATTGAAACCTGCGGATTGTCATTTCCCACCAAATGTCATGGTTCGTTTGCTCGACTTCGTTCCAGTTGCAAGATTGCAAAGTTGACGCTTTCACTCCGCACGTGACCGCTGTGGCCACTCTTACAAGAATCAGAATAAGTTAAACGTGTCATTGAGGGCGCTGTTCATACTATTTGACCGATTGTCATCTAATTTGTCTCATTAATAAATTTATCGTCTCGGATTTTCTCCCTGTTGATGGATATACGGTCCGAAAAATGTATATTCACTTCATTTCACCAGCCGGTTGAAGGGTTATTTATGAAACCAAAAGACTTTCTCTTATGAGGATCAATCCGGAAAAGTATTTTTAAAGCTCTTAAGTTTGCGTGTGTGTTTTTTTTAAAATAAGTAACTTGTAATATTGGACTTGGATGTCTTTATCTGACGTGCTCATGCACATTGTTCAATCCAGCAGGTGAAGATCAAATAAGGAAGGAAGCATTCAAACTGTGTCAAAAATGAACCAAATTTCGGTTTTCCCAATGCCTACTTTCTCGTCCAATGCAGACAAAATGAAAAAAGAAATGGAAAACTTATGATTTTATTTTTGTTTTTCTGTAGGGAATTTGTCATTCTGTAATATTATTTTTTTTATGAAAATCATTCGCTTGTCTCACTTCAATTGAATTCCTTCCCTGTGGACTTGATGCTGTCTTGCTCTTTCGTCTGTTCACCGTCACTTTTAATTTTACACCCGCATGTCAGGATCTGTCTCTTTTTTACCTCGCAAGCAAAATATTTGATCCTTTACCAGCCATCTTTCACAACTCATTTCCAGCTCTCATTCTCCAAACTCAATCATATAGTATCAACCTCTTTGACAGGTCTAGTTTACTTGAATACCCTAACCCCGCAATTCAGAAAAAGTATAAGAAGAAAAACCGAAAGACCGAATCACAAAGACACCGTAATGACCTCTCTACCATTGTCAGTGTGCCGAAGAGAAAGAAAGAGGGGAGACTTGAAAAGAACTGAAAATGAAAACGAGTGAAAAGAGAGAAAATTGAACCCCAAAATGTGATTTGCAGCGAGAAGGGTTCTGGAGAAAAGACGATTATGGAAGCATTGAGCTTGATAAACAGCCGCGCGCTTTGTCCGGTCGAATTCGCGGTCGTTTCTGTTCTCCACTCTCTGTCTCTGTCTTTTTTTTTTTTTCTTTTTTTTTTTTAGGTCATTTGGTTGTTGGAGCGAGGGTGTCAGAGCGGACACCTTACGGCGGTGCAACGCGCGGTTTCGCCCCAGATTTCGCTAAGCCGATTAGTAGTAGCCGGGCTCTGACCGACTGTGAACTTCACTTTCCTCATTATGCACTCCACTTTATTATTATGTTGATTATTATTACTACGACCCCCCCTCCAAAAAGAGATTTTATATTTGACTATTTTTTTCGCAAGTGAATTTGTGGGTGGGTGTGTGGATGTGTGTGCGAGTGTGTGTTTTCAGTTACGTGTTTGTCGCCAGGGTTATTGTCGTGCGTTATGGTTGGCTTTTGTGAACTCTGTGGTGAACGCAAATGGATGTTATTTTTAAATCTTTAACCACAGAAAATCTTCCCCACATGTATACAGGGCATTTCACTTTTTATGTGACGCGCCACTTTCTACCTCTCCTACAGTCTGTTTGATAGGAACACCCATCTTCCAGGTGAAATGTATGTTTCAATATGATTGATGCATTTGCATAATGCTTTGCATACCAGGAGTATATTTCAAAAAATAAGAAATTATTCTCTGAACTGGTGCTGTTTATTATCGGGCGTGTCACTTCATACGGTTGGCATCACATGGACTCAACATATGAAATTATTTTTATTAGGTCAGAAGGCCCCGCCCCCTTTGATCTCGCAGCCCAACCGACTGACTGCGGAGGTTATCTGCATATTCGGCTCTCGTGATTACCCAACCATCAGGCAAGCCGATCCGAATGGCCTGCCGCGCGTGGCGGCATTTTAGTCCTGGGCACGGTTTGCGATTGATCTCGCTGTGATCAATCCGTTCTTCCCGTGACCAGTCCATTCGAGTTCCCGGGGTTTTTTTTAGGACAGGTTAATTTCATGTTTTCTAAACGTAACTCACATCTCAAAGATGTTCATCATGCATGTTACGGAATCTTTCAAAACATGTACATATGTGTGTTTGCCATTTTGTTTAAATCTAAATAAACTGAAGGATTCCTGGGAAAAACCGTGCTTTCAGACTAATCGGATCTTTTAAGCGTAAGCCTACAACTACATAAAGAGTCAATATTGAAGTTCAAACTGGAGCATCTTGGAGATGTTTTTGTATATGAAGTATTTAGGAACA
The DNA here is from genome assembly GCF_001949145.1 of Acanthaster planci. The sequence goes on from NW_019091357.1 coordinate 2,319,838, forward strand.
AATAATGTATAGAAAACGTCTCGTCTTTGAAAGTTATAGCCGCGATCTTATCCGTTAAACATTGGTAATTAAAATGGTCAGTTTGGCTGTACTGCGCGTCTCGTATATACATGTACTTGTATTTAAAGTCACTTTGTAAGTTGCACAGTGAACCAAAAATGTACAGTTGCCACGCCACAGATTATATACCCCATGGAAATGTGGAAAGGGAAAATATAAACCACCTCCAACGTGAGCAAATTCGTCCAACAAGTAAATCATTATTGTACCTGAAGTCGCCGACAGCTTTAGACGTAATTGTGTACAGTTTTTGTTGATCTTCACGCGCTGTGGGTGAGACTCCACAAAAATAAATCATTTCATATGATTTGGAATCCATTCGGTATACGTTCACCTGTCTGCGACCACTACAATGTAATGGTTGTCTTGTCGATGCTTTCATCAAATACCAATATGGCGGCGTGCTCCCTCTAAATAATATGTTGAGGGCTCACTCCGATGAGCATAATACTTTCGGAAATACTGTCATGGTCTTGTTTCCAGTTTTTCTTTTCGTTGACTTCGTGTACGTCACGATTGACTGCCACGATGTCGAGTCGTTGGGCGGCTGTAACGTGCTCTTACTAGTTGTTATGGGGAGTTTTGTTAACAGACGTAATCAAGTGGGACGTAAACACGTCCGATTCTTTGATGAAGAGGCACCCGAGTTTTAGTTTTCAGGGTTTTACAGCTTCGCTTCTCGTTCACTTTTCCTTCAGCAACTGACAGACTCTCACGTGAGGTGTGTCGACGACCCTTATCCTTTTTTTTTTAAACACACTTGGCAGAACTGGACGACGGGGCGGGTCAACCAGGGTCAGCAAAAAGGGCCCCGTATAGATGAAAGGCAATCTAGGGTGCAGCGGGTGCCTTCATCAATCGCACTATCGAGTGGACGGGGGGTCGGGCCGGCCAGAGCCGCCGTGTCAGGGAACTTGAAAGGCGATCTCCGGGATGGGGTTACGGGCCGGCCCGGGTCCCTGGTATATATGTGGCGTCCAGCGCACTCCTCTGCTACGCAGAGTCTTATTTCATCCATTTGTCGATTGCCGGGAAGAGGCTGAGACAGAGAATCGAGAGACAGAGGAAAGATAGTAAGGAGATTTTCTTCCCCTATACATCTTGACCGCGTCACCGCTAACGATTCTGCGCGGCTCATGATGCGAGATGCAGCGAGGCAGCAAGCTTTTACTTTGACGAAATGTACACAAAATGTCTACATTCCCTACCCATAGCCAGATGACAAAGATTTGGCCTTCTCTGTCTGCATTTAGTTGTGGAAGACACATCTAAAAGAGGAGAATCTCACAAACGTGAAGACATCTCTGCTTATCGTGATAAAAGAGCTCTGTGGATGACCATTTTTAGAAATTAGCAGACGCTGCGTGGACATTTTTTTTTGGTGCGAATTTTGTTAAAAACCGACACTTTAATCTTGCCAGTCCTGGAATTTCAGAAAATTGAGAAAGTTCATACTTTGATGCGCTTGTTTATGAATTCCAGGGTAAAATTAATTAAACAAGCATGGAACAGTGCAGCAGCCAGATTATGTAGCCTTAGCGCCCTCTGTCGATATACATGTCACAGATCCACTCAGTAAAACAATCTTTTTGGTCGAAGAATTGTAGGCTTTCTGCTGTGACAGTCTTCATCACAAGGTACAGATAAAGGCAGTTCAGCGAGGTCATAGTTTCAACCAGAATGGCATCTTATTATTGCCATGGAAACTGAAAACCATCTCTGTTTACATCAGCCGGTTTTCGACTGCCGGCAGATACGTCTAGAGGGCGCCAGCACTAGTGATTCGAGTCTACCCAGAACCCATCAGTTGATTTTTCCAGGTTTTTGGTATCCCAACTCGGTCCTCATGTTGGCATTTATGTCTTGGACGTTTCCTCCCTGAAGTGGCAACCGGCATAACATTCCTCCAGTGAGATCTCGCCCGACGCATCGGTTGTAGCGATTTACGAGTCCGGGTTTGACAGGGAGGCTAAAACTAGATATTGCGGTTAATTCTGCCGACCTCAAACAACATGCATCAATTCCACCATCGACTGCGTCTTTTTCATTTCCCATTGTGGTACTATCATCTGCCAATGCGGACGTTGTCCTACTTCCAAAATCTGATTCCAAGCGATAGTCTGTATTGCCTTACTCATTCCCTTTCTTCCACTATCTGTCCTGGTTTCAACCTACATAGATAACATCACAACAAATCAGCGTCCCACCGCTGCTAGATGGGTTTTAGCTTCCTCGGGCGTCTTCGCTTTTAGTTCTCCCAACGCCCGCAGGCTTCTTCGTCTTTCTTCCGCATTTACGAGATGTCGAACCATAGTAAAAAAAAAAAGATCCATGCATCCTGTTGACCAGTTCGGACATCCGAGTTCCATATCCTCGCAAAGAGAACATAAAGCGTCTTGATTGACGTCTAGGTTCGTTCTTCAATCAGGTGGCCTCGTTTTGCTGTGGCCGCGATATGTCTCATCTCCTTCGGTCTTGCTGTCCGTCTGAACTTGTTCGTTTGTGTCATTTGGCAGTATTCACGTTGTGTTTGGGGAGGAGGTTGTAATGTGCGAGATGCAAGTCTTACAGAGCTGATAGTCCCTGCGTTCTTGAACCTTTAAAAAGACATTCAAAGTTTTCACATTGGTGATAATGCTCGTTTGCTTGCTTGAGTTGTTAGCCAAGCGAGTTGAGTGCTGGTTGAATATTTATATACTGAGTCACAATGATAACAAATATTGTCGTGTGATTTTTGTAGTTCTTACAACAGGCTATAGCCTTTGCCAGCAGGTTGTACCCAATGCTTGCACTCGCTTTTGCAGGTCTTCTGAATTCGGACTATTTAGCGCACTTTTATTCCCCACCAATTGATGTGTGCTTCCGTGAGAATTCGTAATATCAGATGCTGTTGTTTTTAAGCGTTTCTTTGCTTCTGCAAGTTACAAAAACGTTTGCCCAATACATAGTTGGCAACACACCGAGCGCTTTGTCCTTACTCCTAAACTCACGGCCCCGCGCCACCTTGCAATCAGGTGGGCCAAATTAGGGGGGGAAATGATAACATTTTAGGAGACTAATAAGTTTGGAGTCGGGTTCGGTCTCTGAGGCAAGTGGTTAAACCTTGTGGACACTGGACGCTGGAGTTCGCGCGGGACGGCGGAGTTATTTTACCCGACGGCCCAGCGGGAATCCAAGGCGCTAGAGATACGGTCATTTCGCGTCACGGCTCCCCTTGCAAGAAAAACAACAATAGGCCGAATGTCTCAAATTTTGGTGGCGAGATTTGTGGAGTTGGGTTACGTGTGATGCAGCCCCTTGACTACAATCTGTGGAAAATGAAAGAGGAAAATTCCCCCTTTCGGGCCTTTTTAAGGTGAGGATTCAAACAATAATTGATATTGAGCACGCCTTACTTTTACGTAATCAGAAAATGTGTTGTTGGAGTAAGGTCCCCTTTTCAAATCTAAGGTTCACCTGTGATTAAAAATTGCCTTTTGGGGTCCATACTCACACAGTAACCTTGGAGACCAGACACACGATTGTCTGTTCCTCTCGTTTTTTTTTTTTTTTTTTGTACTTTTTTTGGAAATATGAGGCACTCATCGCTCGATGAAGCAACAGTGCATCAGTTTGTCCAGTGGGGGCGTGGTTGGCATCAATTGTCTCCTGACTTTGGGAAGACTGAGAACAGGAATGCCCGGTCCCCAGTCGCCATTTGAGATGGTGTAACTGTAACACCCTCGATATCCATGTACAGGACAACAATCAGGGTGTCAATTTAACATCACTTCAACACCACAGTGTTTTTGCAGCGGGGCCAACTCCGACCGTGCTGTGCATGACCAGGTCCCTATCGGTGCATGCGTCTCCGCCCCCGTAGCTTGAACGTCCATGCTGCGCGCGGCGTAACAGGCGAGCCGTTCTCGACTTCACTTGTCATCCCGGGGACCTTGAGACCCTTAATCAGACCACGGGTGCCCGATATTACCCGGCCCGGCCCACCTGACATCTGAAATTAATCACTCCTGGTTTTCACGAGGTCTTCGCGGACGTCAGCCGCCAGATTACCGCTTCATTATACCTGTACACCGACACGACAGACGCGCAACGAGGTTGTCCCTCGGTGGACGAACAACTCTCCTCCTCTCTCGCTACTTCTCAATATTAGTCGTCATAATTAGTGTTTTTTTTCTCCCCAAACGCTGTAATAGCGTCTTTGGTCCATTCTGTCTTCTCCCGGCCAGTCCAGTCCCCGCACACCTGTGTGTAATCAACGGAGTCCACCCCCTGGACATTTATAAGGAGGGCAAAGGACTGACCATTCCCTCCGGCTGTCCAAAGTTGCGCATCTTGTCTTCTTTTCTTTTTTTCCTCCCCTCGGTCTCCAAACCACAAGAAGGAGAAGAGGGCAGAGAGAGAGAAGGGGAAAGTGAAGGGTGGAGAAAATGAATTAGTGTTTGGATCAGCTGCCGTGAATGGTGCGGGAGAAAGAAATGATTAATCCGCAGGGGAGAGGGGGATATTGTGGAAGTAGACCCGCTCGCTCTGTCCATGTCAACTCGTTATAAAAGTGTGAGTCACTACAACAACAACACACACATACGCGGGTACGACGAATTGGATTATTTCATTAATTCATTACTTTGAATTGATATTGTAGATCCTTGTGTCCTCTCCCTCGCCCAAGACGCTTCAAGGCTTGTAAAGATACTGAAATTTATTTGCTTAATTCGCGGGGTTTTTTCCCTCTTCTTCCTCTTCGTTTCTTGGTCAAGATTTCGAGATTTGCTAAGGACCCCTGCGAGGTTTCTTGCCCTAAACTGTCCTTAACCAACAGCACCATGCCCCTGGGACAAAGCCCTCCCTTTATTTTTAAGTCGACGTTAATAAAACCTAAATAGTCTTCGTGGCTGACCATGCAGGCGTTAACAGCCTCATGAATTATGCTCGGCCTGTGTACTGACATCAAAGAAGCTGTGCTTAAGAAACATAACATCATCAGCAGAGTGGGCAATGGTCTCCAAAAGTTACAGTCTTTCGTCTGACATTTTCCACAAGTTATGATTCTCTGAGGTACCGGACGCATACCTCATTCAAGCTTAATGTTGATAAATTCGGCGTTAACTTAAGAGCGGCATGAATTCGTACAAAATGTAACCATTTCTGTCATGTAATTGTTTACATATCTGTCAACAAAAGTTCTTAGATGGCGCAGTTTTGTTTGATCCGAATGTTTCTCCATCCGCAAGGCCTGACGTTCGTTCGTGAAATCCGCCACTCGGCAGTGAAAGTGCAACCCTATATTGAGCTGTCATTCATTGACCCAAGTTTCGGATATTAATGGCTCTTTTCACTCGAATGCTGAGCATCAATCCTTCCTGAAATGCTTTACCCATTGACTCCCGAGTTTGTGGTGTGCAGAGCGCGACTAGTGTACAGCGAGGGAAAGGCTTGAGCACACGTATCTCAGCATGCATGCCCCCGCCCCGTCGCCATTATCAATTTCTGCGCGTTTCTTGCATGAGCTCACCGCATATCGGAGGCAGGGTTCGGTGGGCTGGAACGCAGGTGTGCACGGTCGTGGCCTGGCCAGTGGTCGCGGTCTATAGCTGTTTGGCGGTCAGGTCAAGCGTGTACCGCTGCCGCGTTAACCCTCTGCCTTGCACTTTCCCCCGCAACTCTAATGAGCAAACCGCACAATATTCAGGTTACAGATGTGAGTGACACCCCCCCTCGAAATGCCAATATTCGCAGTCTCATTCCTGGCCCAGCAATCTTGACATTCCCCCTCATTCACGTCACTTTTATCGAAAATCCCCAATTGCTAGAAATGTCCATCTTCAAAGAATCTCCTTTGAAGTTAAACGCGCGATATGGCTATTCTAATCCTGACCAATATTCAACTGTTTGTTCAAAATTTATTTCTTAAAATTGGGAATCTTTTTTTTTCATTATTTTGTGTTATTGAAACCGTTCCTCTGTTCCCCAAACCATGATAGCTTCTCAGGTTAACATGCTATAAATCTGACCAAAGAATAAGACATATATTTCAGTTCATAACATGTAAACCGTCCACTTTGCCTGTGTTATTTCTGCACGTTGTACTTGGAGCCTTGAAATTAATTATCAAATGTCCATTGGGTCGAGAGGTTGTTTATTTAGGTTTCGTTTTCGGCCAGGCAACTATAATGTGAGGGATTTACCCACTCCTCCCGCCTGCAGGGTCTCAAAGATCTCGTCTTTTGGGCTTCTCTTCTGAGCCCATGCACCAGCGGGTGGCGCGCTCGCTCAGGTTTGTAAACGGCTGGGACCTGGGCTGGGACCTTCAGGTTTTGAGGACTCTTCTCGCTTGACATCGAGTTGGGTGGCTGACGATGTTTGTTTTGTTTCCATAATCAAAACGCGGGCGTCACTTGGATGACATTCGAGTGATATCGGCGAGTTATTAGCCAGGCCAAGGCAACGAGACAAGCAGCTCTTGTTGCCGTCTTTGGATTCGTGCTTATCTTCGAGAAACACAGCTTTTGTTGACAATTTTCTGTAGGTATGATCCACTCAAGTAGAGGCACGCTCTGCCCAGTTCATATCGCTGGGATATTTTTTGGAAACTTCTTGGAGGTCAGCCTTTTTTGTCATTTCTTTACCTTCTTATTTTCTTCCAACTATTACTGTAGTTGTAGAAGTACCCGAACACGGAGAAGTCTTTACAGGGAGATGTGAACAAATGTTCGATGGATTTAAATTTCGCACAAAAAAACCTTGTTCAGTGCCTCGTGCGACAGGGACCTCAAGATGCCAACTGCAACGTAGGATTTGAAAAACCTTGCTGTTGACATTGAGACACAGAATGCGTTCCCAGGACGACAGAAAAAGTGGCCCACAAACGTGCTTTTGGCCTCAAATTGCGCACCATTAGCTACCCGGTGGGCACCTGTTTCGTCCCGCTAACGTCGCCCTCTCTCATGTCAGACAGCGGGACATCAGGACGACCCCGAGGCCGTTCACCGGCAACCCAACACCGCCACGCGCCACGGGTAGGCTCTGCCTAGCCCGGCCCCGGTCCTGGCCCCGCTGCCCATACCTAGCCCCTCTTCGGCATGCGCTGGCTTTTGATGGTCAACAACACAAGTCCTCACGATCCCCTCGTCACGAGGTAGACAGAACCAAGGCCAGTGACCAGGTTGGAATGTGAACCCAGGACAGAGTTCAAGCCTAATTTCTTTTCCCTTTTATTTCGGCGGGGCAAAAGTGCGCCGTAACAGTATCGCCGCATCAATTCCAGTTCGAAATCCCCGTAGAAAGGAGTTGGATATTGGACATAAATTGGGATGACAGGCCTGGTTAACCGCAAAGCAACGGGAAAATAATTGGAAATAATGGAGAATGATGCTTTCCACTACATTGACCCAGTATTGATATAACAGAATACGAATACGGCCATTCCAAGACACCGAACTTTAAAATTTCAACCCCGAACACTTGTAATTCAGACTAAAGCTATGAGATTTAAGAATCTTTGCTGTATACCTGGGCTGTTCGACGCATAACTGATTGGTTACTTGTGAAGGAAGTATACCGCAACTTGCCACAGAGATCTCAGCGATGTAATATATGAAATGTTAAATCGTTACTTTTATCGAAAACACCCAACTTCAACACCAGAGAGAATGGCTTACAAAGTAAAAGGAAGAAAGAATGACAACGTCACAGATGTAAGGAAGTCAGCATGCGCATGTAATAAGATTATTGAAAAGGAAGCAGACTTAATTATTTTAGCGGTGCTCGACATCTCTCAAAAGCAAGTTCCCGTGAGTGCGTTAAGTAACAACCTGTCCGCCCGCCACGTGCAGCACACCGTACAGGAACCGGCCACCTTCAAAAACAAGAGGCGAGCCATTCTGGCAGGCGGGCCGCGGTAGCGGGGAACGGGGCAGGTAGGGTTACCCGCCCGCAGTCAGTTTCACACGGTGCGCCAGGGCCTGGACCGCATCGGGGGCCCGGGCTGTGACAACCTGGGACGGCACGCCGGCACCCGGGAACTTCCCCTCCATTCACCTGCTGGCCGGCGCAGTGCTCGCCCATTATTCGCACGGGCCGCCGCCAAATGGTGTCCCCCCTTCCCCACCCCCTACTCCCCAACTTTCTTGCCTGCGAATTGTCTGGCTCATATGAAAAGTGGTTCGCTTGCATCTCGGCATCTGTCCGATACCGTGTCGGCGGCTCCTTAATTCGAAATTAATTAATCCGGTGTATGCCTAAGTTAATAAGATTCTCCGTCGCGGAGAACAGTCTGTCTCGAGAAAGCGAAAAGGAATTTTGTCACTTTAAAAAAAAAAGTGTTCTGTGGTAAATCAAACATGTTTGATTTAATCAGACACTTTTGCTGTTTCAGATATCTGGAAACATTCACAGCAAAATATTGCCGCTCCATGTGATGAGGGGATTGTCTAACTACGTTTGAGAAATTCAACATGAAAGCCACAACTGTTCTTGACGGAATACACTTCCTTCTTTGGACCTTGAATAAATCATTTCACCAGCGCGCGGTGATAAAAGCGGCTTGTGAGCATTAATTTGACGCATCAGTGTGAACTGCAAAATTTCGAGCAGGTCTGTTGTCATTTGAGAATTCACAGGTGAAGATACGAGACTTAATGTCGTCGCTATCAGGGGGAGCTCCTCGCCACAATTTGCGCAGGGTGCATGCCTTGGCGTTCCAAACAAGAGATTACCCGCCACGATCCCCACGCGAAACATGGCGCGATAGTGTGCGCCGAATATCATAGGGGAATATCTGGAGTGCAGTGGGAAATCTTATGAAACATCTCCGGCTCCGTCTCTCGGCGCAAGTGGCAAGTTGGAGAGGAAGGGGAAAAGAGAAAAAAAAGGGGGTAACGACCGCGCGCGGCGCGTCCGAGCAATCGGTCGAGCTGTCTCTCATCGACTGACCGTGAACTATTACTTGATGCCCCGCTAAGGTGAATGAACGCGCCCGCTGTAACCCCCCCCCCNNCCCCCGCCGATTCCGACACCGTACGACCCGGGACGAAGATGGCAACACGTCTTAATTCCTGGGGATCACTGCCGATCAGCGGCGAAAGATGTACTTTCAATTTTTTTTTTTATTTTGAGACACAAGGTTTGAGATCGTGTTTCAAGAGGTTCTGTTTACAATCACGAACGACAATCAGCTTCGAACGCCGGTGGAAAAAAATGCCGGCATTTGACACGAGCATCCAAATTGTTGCCGATGCCGCTGTGTTCAGCTGGTGTTAGATAAACTAGCGCAGTTTACAGGTGACTCTGTTTGTCCCTAGAGGGTGTTGTGTAAACATGTCAATAAGAGAGCGCCCTCTTTTGATTTTCCTCCTAAGAAAGCCCCACGACTGTAAAAGTTGTTCTTTCCAGGCTAATTTTCCATATTTAACCGTGCAAACCTTGCAACAAAATCTGGTTAATTTCCTGACATTCTTTTTAAACAAATCAGAGAGATTTCACACACCCACCTTCTTTAAGGCGAACTTGACGAAAAGGGAGAAAAGTCAATATTTTGGCTTTTGGATAGCAAAACAGTCAGAGAGAAAAAAAATACAGCAGAACATATAGAGAGAAAAAAATAGGAAAAACATTTGCCGAGGCGAACATCACACCGACTTCATTCCAATGCCCTCTGAACTCTCGTTCGAGTTCAAGACGCCCTCCCGCGTCGGCGCAGGTGTCACTGCCGGTTACTGACCGAGATGCGGGCGCATTCTTGATACCAGTCGTATCTCCATTCTTATATTTAGCAATTTGAGGAATTAGCGAACACAAACACGATAGGGCCGCTCAGAGCTCGACGTGTCACGTCGCAACAGGAGGTGTCTTCTTGGTCACTTGATGCGACATTCTCTTTCCAGGGAGGAAATAATCGATTCATTTTTTTTCAAAACCCTTGGTTCCCAAAATGCTTAAGTGGTATTCACACTGAAAGATCTTCTTGTCGCCATTTGACATAATCAAGCGTCCAGAAATGAATTTTCCCAAAGTGTGTTGCATAACCTTTGAAATTTGTGGACTTCTTTTTTTTCACACGGACTGTTGCAACATTCGTATATAGGTCAAGCAGGATCCCAAGTACGTGTGACCTATCGCGACCGTCAGTTCAAAGGAAAGGATTTTGCCAACTTTCACTTGGGAGGCAACGGTTTTAGTTTCATTACATTTTTGAAGCCCCGTCCATCACAATCGCCACAAATAGAATGTTCTGCAGTGCTGTAAGCTTCACCACTTTGAGCCTTGAGATACTCTATGGTTGTTTGCTGTGGTACCTTGGAGACTAAACCAGACTCTAAAATTGGACACTGTTGTTCAAGTCAAGCCTAGTTTTCATAGCATGAAATTACTTGAAAAAAAGTCGTCAGGTTTTGGACATTCAGTAAAATGTTCTCAACTTTAGAATGTACCTCGATTGTGTGGACGCTTTGGCCGACGTTTGACCAGTTTCTCGGCTTATTTTGTAGGTTCTCAAGTCATTCATCAAATTTGTCTGTTCGCATTGACTCGGGAGTATTCTCGTCAACGACAAATAGTATAAACATTGAGATTGCGCCCCATGGAAAAGTAGCAGCGGGGCTACAGTTGAAGAGATCGAGTCAGATGTTGTGATATGACACACACACCCCCTCGCGCTGTCTGTCGGCGCTTCCTAACCTCCCAAACCAGACGGGTGCAAGACTGTCGGAACATTAAGTCCAATATCGGAACCGGGCTGTGTTATCTAATTAGGACTTCGGGATCGACCAAATTAACGAGAATTTTGTCCGAGACTGACCGGCCTACTTTGGCGTGTAGTGCCGGGTCGAAACAGGTCTTTTGCGGGGGTGAGGTATTTTGCCCCAAAGATCCAGAGGAGCGCACAGTTTTGTGTTAGAATGGTAGAGTATAAGCAAAACTAAAGTAGAAGCAAATCCCAGTTCAATATTGGGACGAAAAGTATAAATGGAGTTCCGTTTTTGTTTAGCTCGCAATTTTGACATACGGTGTTGGCGGCTCCACTGTTTTCTTCGTAAGAAACGTTCTTTATAATATACGATCGCCCATTATTGACTCGTAACAGTTCTTGAAGACTATAGATGCAAAACTGAAGCTTGGACTATAGCACTAAAATCTTTTAACAAATCAATTTTGACGGTTTGATACGAGCATTTCTCGACCCGATTTTCGAAGAGATTGGGGTGTGAAGTTCAATGGTGACACCGGACACTGCAATATTGAGAAACACGATGATTCCCTTGCATTCCTGCAATGTGGCCTCTTAGCATTTAGCGATGAACCAAGAAGGCGTTTGTGTGCGACACTGAGAGTCAAAATGGCGTCATTGCGACTACGTCATCATTACATCAGCCACCAACACCTCCCCATACTCCTAATCCTCCTCATGACAATCCTCCTCATCATCGTCCAACACCTTCTTTTCTGGTCCGTCAACTCCGTGGTCATTTTCTGGGCCTTTTTGTGTATTTAACGTGTGTGGTCTGCAGGACGCGTGAACACTTGGTAGGAACACCTCCACGATAGCATGGTGGTGGCGAACGCTTGACAAGCGTCAAGGCCGAAGTGTGGTGTGTATTAGTCACGCATGCTTTCCGCCAACGCACACGTATACAACCACACTTCCCTCCGTTACAAGTCATCGCCGATATAAATCAATCGACAAGTATTTTCAGCGAGAAAAATGGTGAGATTCCGTCTTCCAACCTCCTCCCCAGGTTTAGCCCTCGGTCTCAACTTCGTGCCATTAGACCTCCGTTTACTGCCCATTTGTCAACAGTACTGTATCACAGTTTTTGTGTTTTCCTTTCCTAAACAGTGTAACCCTTGAAATGATCCTCTGAACGGGAATGTAACTGTAGTCTGTACTGTCATGATCAAGCATTGAATTTGAAGGAGTACAGCCTCTCAACCCGGGTTGAACTCAACCCTGGGCGAACCCATGACCGTCCTGGGTTGAAATTGAGATTTTTCAACCTCACGTTCAACCCGTTGTTATTTCACACTTGTTTCTTGCGAACCGAGCCAATCGAGGTGAGTTCAACCCAGAAATGAGCGCGAAAAAATTTCCGACCCGGGTTGGACATTCTCAACCCTGGTCAGGAGCAGGGTTCAGTTCAACCTGGGTTGAAAGCAATCTCGGCGTTGACGCAGGGTTGGTGCGGGTTTGAAAATTGTCAGGGTGTTAATCGTCGCCAGTTTTCAACCCTGTGTCAACTCCGAGATTTATCTGGTGTAAAAAGGCCTTCATGTGCATGCGCAATGCGAACTATCTGTGAATGTTCAGTTGCCATCATTTGTGTTGGGCTAGTTTTGGATCATCAGGCTGTCCTCTGTTGATGAGAAAAATCCTGATGGTGCATTCGACGTCCATTTCCGCCACGTCAGCTATCCCTTATTTGAATTTCAGAAAGGTTCTCATAGATTTCTGTCTTTCACAGAATGAATGCAAAGTGCAGCCCTGTATTTTTATATTTAGCAACACTTTCCTCTTCTAATAAATCTGTTATGGACGATATTCCTAAGTTATAGTTACATTGCTCGAAATCATTCCAATCCAGAAAACAGTTTCAGCTGAGCGGGGTCGGTTTTGCATGGGTTTGGGGGCCTTGCGCGCATGCACCCTGCTCAAGTTACTCCTGGAATTGACTTCACTTGCTTCATCCTGAAGCCCTGATTTGTGGCACCAATTTTGGTGCTAAAGCCAAGATACAGACAACTGAGAAGCCATCTGTTTAGGTGCATTGTTTTATGAAGATCTGACAAATCAGGAATTGACTAATTGTCCGAGAAGAGGGTTAACGGTTTAACAGGTTGGGCCAATCTAATTAGGTCACACATTGGCTGCCAGACATGCCGAGGTCGACTGTTCAGCGATTTAGCCTGACCCCGCGGGTCCGGGGTCGAGAGTTGAAGGGTCAACACGGTACAGCTGGCTCGTGTTCTTTGCTGGCCTGTGACCGTGAGAGGGGGGACCTGTTGCGTGAGCCACTCTCGCGCTAATTAGTCAGCAAAGACGACGGGTTGTTTCTCAGAAGAGGCGTCTGGATAACATTGCTTTGAAGGACACCCGCACGGAGCCAATTTATCTTGTTATCCCGTGTGATCTACGGCCCTCTTTATGTCCGAATAGCAGGCAAGTGATCTGCTCCATCACCAAGTGTACCTGCCGTTGTTCTCTGTCGTTAAGTAGTTTCCGATCTCGTCGATTTGAAGGTACGGGATCAGCTGCACGAGCCTTGGACTTTTGGTGCTCATTTCCACAGGGAGAGCTTGACACTGGAGGCGGGCCTTTCAAAATTCCGAACTAGTACGTTGCGGAGTTATGCAGGTACTCAGCTTCGCAATCCTGGTTACTTTTTTCGCTTTGAAGCTTGATTAACAGAATTAACTTCGGCTCTTCTCGTCTAAGCCAGTTTTCAATATTATTAGAGAGCAGTATTGAGTTATGCACCCGCAGTGTGTACATGTGCATGCATTTTATTGCTAGTCTCACTGGTATGCGGTGTTGGCCTGTTAGATTTGAGTGCTTGGCCGATTACTCAGAAAGTAGCCGTCCCCTCCTTAACATTCAACGTAAAGTGGAGAACACAACCAGCTTGCTGGACCATAATTACAATCATTATGGCCCTTAAGTTGTCTCCTGCTTGAGTCAATAGTTGTCCCCTTCACGGCCTAATCCTTACAGCTTTGTCCCCCCTTTCTGTCCCCTCGGAATGCTCCCTGAATACCCCCGCTCAGTTCCCATATTTCTGATGAGGTACACCAGGGGATTTAGCCCAGTCCCCTCCCCGGCCATGGACCGCCCACCGAGCCGACAAGAGGCCGGGGTACCTGGGCGATGATAACCTCATCCCTCGCATTACAACTTCGGAACAAAAGACCGACAAGTTCCCCGATCAATACCGTCCACTTGTTCGCCTCCACCCCGGCGTAATGTTACTCACTTTGTCCTGCTGGGCTGTCTTTCTTGTGCTCACGAGAGGGGTACCTTCTTTTACCAGTTTATGCCTAATCTTTCTATCACAGAACCACTTTAGTTGGAGGGAGAGCAAAAGAGGAAAGTTAAACTCTTTCGGGGGGGGAGGTCTTTTTCTCATTTCTGAAGGCACGACAATTGGATGAAATGGTTGTTGTTACTGCTTCTGAACTCGTGGCTGTCGTTAATGATGCAAATAATTTGATCATACCTTGTCAGAGTCGAAGTCGTGAAGAGTTTCCTCCGCCGGTTTTGCAAGGAACTCCCAGAGAGAGAGAGAAAAAAAACACCCAAGGAGATAACACACGATAAACACGGTTGACTTGCTTATTGGAAGTGCAAATAAACATAACTGAGGCGCGGGTAGGGGTGGCGGTACGCTCCGAAGCCAGTAAAATCTGTTGCACGCTTGCCACGGTCTGGAAAGTTTGGACGGAAGGGTCAAGACAGACGTTAAAAGCCGCGTGAGCTTTGTCCGCGTGCTGTCTGTTCGACCAGAATAAACACGGCAACTCAAGCCGTAGCTCGAGAAACACTGAGAACGGAGCGACGTTTTGAATGAGATTGCAATGAAACATTTCAACTGCACAGTTGTCTGGAATTCTCGACAAAATTCGATGATATTCGGCCCACGTTGACGGGAAGATTTAGTTTACAGATTTGTCTGCACATTTACAAAAGTTAAACAGCCCAGTGGGTCTGGACTCAAGGAGGTCTTTTGATACAACTTGTGGTTAGAAACGCACGTTAATGTCGGCCCATACCACATGACCAGCTGTGGAAATGGTTTCCCCACCGACAAGGGTCGATGGGGTGTCTCACTGTAGAATACGGGCCGTTCATCGCCGTACACCAACTGGGCACCGCTTGCGTCGTCATGCATGGACCCGGGGTGTCGCCACGCCATGGACAGATCACAGATTCAGGGCCTGTGCACCTCCCGCTAGACGACCTACTGAACAAATCTCTTCCATTTGTCGGTTGCGCTGACAAGTTTATTGCCAATTTGCTGAGGCGTTTTTTCTGCCAAAGGAAAAAAAAGAGAAAGAGAGAGATAGAGAACCACTTGGGAACAATTCGGCTTCAGTTTGGGCTAGAGGTGTTCGAAGATGGGCCGGTAATTTATGATCTGTCAAACGAGACAGATTACTGGTTGTTTGGAGACACAGCAGGAGCACACCAAATCTGTGCTGGGAAACCCAAGCCTTTTGTGTCTAGGAACGGAATATTCTCACCTCGGGAAAGGGGGTGAATATGAGCAAATAACTAATGGACAATAATGCAATTATACTTTATATTCAGAAAAACGATTCTCAACCTATCTCAAGTTCCAACTCTCAGTACTTTCGAACCACAGTCAGAATGCAGCTGGGGGAAAATACAGACGGCAACTTTCACGAAATGCAAACAAGTGCCCCCAGGTCTTCTCATAATTTGCAAAAGGTAACTTTTTTGTGGTCATTTCTGGGTTTTCTGGAGAAGATAGAAAAAATACCTTTCGGATACTTTTTATCATGTAGGGTAAGTTCATGTACACGTACAACCGTAAGGCTTTTACTCCAGCCTAACGCGCGTAGCACATCGCTTCTCGATCGGCTGGATGATGCGATATCGTCTGCTTCCCGGAATGTGCCGGTCGCACGATCCGAAATTCCCTCCTCTCTCAGTTACATACCAGGTCTCCGTGAGGTCCGCTAGGCGGGGGACCGGGCGCTCCTTCACCCTTCATTAGCTCCGCGTCTGCCGGCCGGGTCGACTTAATCACGGTGTTATCTAATAGTTAATTCCAGCCCTTGGCTCGGTCAGGTCCACAAAACAAGCGAGAAAAAACAAACCGGTGCTCTACCGGTCCCGTAATTAGGACCAGGGCCCTGGATTGTTATTCTTGATGTTATCTGGTTGGGATCAAATGTCTCTGCTCGCCAGGGGAGTAAACATCGAAGGAAACCAACTGATTAAGTAATTAAACAATGAATAACCATATCGATTAATTTTTATTTAACATATCAAATGTCAGGACCAGCTGCGGGATTTCGATGTCTGTCAATTGTTTTTTCCCGTCACTGCGACGCAGTTTTCATTCACTTTTCTCTTGTAAACTGCTATTTGATAAAATTAAGCAAGGCTGAATAATAAGTTGTATTTTCGAAGTGCGCCGGCGCAAACCGACGGACACATGTCGGACTATGAAACTGTGGGTCAGTTACTTCAATAAACCTGCCTTTTGGTCCATCACACTTGTCATTTTTCCCCGGAAAGAAGTGAGTCACAATTAAGAGAGTGACGTCAGCGATCATCGCTGCTGATTTTTATCACAAGTTTAGCGCCCTCAGCGTTTTCATTTTGCAGTCACTCTGAGTCACGACTCGTATAATATTATGCCTGATGACTGAAATCCTTTTTACCCGTGTTTATCGTAAGAGCAAGGAAGAGATGAATTTTTTTTAAAATAATGATATCCAAGCTTAATGATTACACCGCACATAGCTTCTGTCAAAGGCATATACTCAAAGTTTACGATGGAAAACAGAGACAGAAGAGACTATTGTTGGACAAGCAAGAACGAATATTCCTGCCGGGAGAACCCTGAACCATGTTGAGACAAACTCAACTGTATATTTTCGGCTTTAAAGTTAAAGGGAAATCAGAGTTTGTGCGCGAGTTCAACCATCAAGAAATGGCTTTCTGTCATTGTTTTTGCATATACATGAAAATGATGTGATAACGTGCCCGAGTTCGTGCGCTTCGGGTTTACTCTGATCTGTGTTCGTTCATCACAAACCGAGATGAACGTACCAAAAGTAAATGAAGTAAACCAAACTAAGGCTATGTTTAAACAAAGTGGGGGTATTTGCTTCCGTTTTATTTAAAAATAATCACGACTTCTTTCTGGCAGTTACCCACAGTGCAGTATTCGAAGGTCGATGGTCAAAAGCCCAATTCCTTTAAAAAGTCTCGAGGACTTTCTTGTATTCGGTTATAGCATTATAGAGTCCACGGTGTAAGTTGTGGTCTCACCGATTTCGCAAGTAAATGAGAACAAGGTATCAAACCTGAGCCGAACGGAGATCCGGGGGAACGATCAGCCCCCACGTCTCCTCCCATCTCCTGAATATGCAAGAACAGCCCAAACTGGCAGTTCATTGATTCGCCAGTGAGTGCCCCGACATATGACAGCCGGCGCGCATAATTACACACACATGGCTGCATAACACTGCCCCGATAGGCAAAAACCCACCAATCGCCGCCTCCGACTGATTTGGAAATGATGTACTGCGTACGACACTCACTTAATTAAAATGTGTCTGTAGCGTCATTCATGCTCGGTTTGCCTGGGAGTGCCACCGGCACACACTACTGTGTGTTAGAGAGTGGGCTGGACTTTCGCGTGAGTAAACGAGGGGACCTTGCTCTGTCCGCCTGCAGTTACGGCCAAGCATAACACGACCGGCATGCACAACACTCTATAGTGTCAACCACACTACACGGTCGACTCCACATTGTTACGCGTCTACAACACAAAAGGACCAGGATTCAACTCTCGAGTGTTCCCGAGGTGCCAGGGGTTTTTTTCTCTCCTTTTTTGTCTTCTTGTTCATCTCTGGTTGACCTGCTGCCCGGAGGCTGATCACCGTACTTTACACCTTAGCACCCCGTCTGCTCTGCCTCGTTGGTACCGGTGCAAGAGGGCCAGAGCCCCCACGCCCGGCGCTCCTCGCAACACGCACACGCGGGGTGCACCCGGGTGCTGGACACCCGGCTCCTCTTCGTTTGGAATTCCTTCATTTTTTTTTTAGGTTTCAGCTCTGTCGCCTCGAATTAATGAGCAGGACGGTGTGGAGTGTGTTGACCTAGTGTCGCAGTGACTGCTAACCGCCGGCGTGGTCCACAGAAACTGGAGGAGTATAGTCCGGAGCCTACACTCAAGAGCGACAAACGTCGCTGTCGTGCATTCTAAATGGCGCAGGTGAGAGAAATGACAGGTTAGGCTGTTATCTATTACCGTGCGGACCGCTGTAGGCTTGACAGGCACGTACGGGGGAATGTGTCGGGGAAGGCGGCGCACACTGGTTGTGTCTCCCCGCTGGGATTGCCCCGTGGATGGGTCGCTCGTCTTCCGACCCCCATTCAGAATGAAGACAGCAGTTCTGGGGAGGTTTTTTTTTCCCTTCCGCTCATCTTCTTTGGAGCTTTGGGCTCGGCTGGCCGAGCTCGAGCGCACGTCACATGCAGCCAGAGGCGATGTGTCTATACGCGGCTACTGCATTCCGAAAACGTCTACAACATCATTATTATGTACCGTGACTCCCTGGAATTTTGCCATAAAACCATGATAAACTAGTTTGTTTGAGCCTAACAGCTGTGCACCTCGGAGACGGAACGAGTTTTCAATTTCCCTCTAAACCCCGATGTTATAATTGTGTAATTTGTGCATGTTGTGGTCGACGATTGCAACGGTCGTGGATTCAACAAGTCGTCTGATAATGTCAGAAGAAATTCCTGTCCATGTTCGGAGTGATCGGCCCCTATGTGTTTGAACCGATTCGGTGTCAAATCACATTCTTTACTGCTGCGTAGTCCTGACTGTGTTTATTTCTCATAACTACCAGGCACCGCCATGACCGTGTTGTTTCGGGTTCTTACCAAGCGATTGATGATATGCGCATGTAAAGACAGGGATAGACCGTGAGCCGTGACGGTCGCCCGGTCGCGTTGCCGTAGGCCTTCTCCGCTCGTGTTTTGTAAACCGCCGTTTAACACCCCTAGCGCAAAACCATACTCCGTGAAATACACAATCTCCCTGTGCCCTTGATTGTCCCCTGCGTGCGTAATTCTGTTGGTAGCATGTGAGTGTGAATTACAACACTCAGGCAAAGTTCTAATCTATTTCTTTCTCTATTTTCCCCCCACACCCCCTCTCTGCTGATCCACAGGAGCGGTCTGATCTGCTATCCAGCCACCGACCAGGCTTCAGTGCCGCCTCGGTCGGGGCCACATCGTCCTTCTCCCCGGCCACGCGTCTGTCACACACGCCGACCGCCACGGACTTCCAGCCGCCCTACTTCCCGCCGCCCTACAACATTCCCCAGCCCCAGTCCCAGCTGGATTTTCACCACCCCCACGTCAATACGGACCCCTACGCCCACCTCAACCCCATCCACCCGCAGGCCCAGCACCAGTACATGCACCCCCAGCAGCGGTCGCAGCACATGCTGCGCTCGGGCCGCGACGACACGGACCACTTGAACCTGCACCACCCCGGCATGCAGCTTCCGCCCAGTCGTGACTATTCCGGGGTACGGCGGCCCGATGTCTTGGTCCACGGCGGGCCCCACGGACTCGGCCCTGAGCAGACGGACCTCGCAATGTTGCACCATCCTAGTGGATTGCACGGAGTGGACGACACAACGGTAAGATAACAAACATCTCACATTTTCCCCCCTTTCACCTCCATGGCCATCTGTCCACATTATATCTCCAACTCCCCCAGATAACCCCTAGTCTTAAATGAGTAGCAGAGTAGAATATTTATGGAAATTTACAAGTTCTCACTCAAGACAGAAAGAGTATTGTTAATGATGCACGGAAAAATCAGTAGGCAGTTGAATTGAAGAAGTCGGAAGGGCCATGTTTTGGGATACGACAAGTAAAGAAAATTGACATTTGCTCCACTATTACTAGCAACCTTCAAATTATCCTTCAATCTGAAGGCATTTTCAGGCAAAACCATCAAGATTTTCGGGGCTTACATGGATCGAAGTATCTAATGCTAAGGTCGCCCTGGTTGTTACCTCAGGCATGCCTCAAGCAATGTTAATGCTCATGTAACAAGCGCGCATGGAACTGACTAACGCGGGCATAATGCGAAGTCCCGGCAAAGCATTCATGTCAAAATTTGAGGTCAAGGGTTGCGATGACCCCAATGCTTGCCCCCCCCCCCAATAATCTCAACAATTGTTCTGATGTCTGGAAAAGCAATCACTGACGTGCAACTCTTCGGCAATCGGCAACCGGCCCGTGGCAGGTATTAATGTATGGATTGCAGGCTACACCTGGCTGATTAATAATTCCCCCCACCTTTGTCTTGGCAGCGAAGGGTCAGAGTTTAAGTCGACGCTCAAAAATCTAATCCTTGGAGACCACTTATTTCAAGTCATCGCAGATAAGCAGCATGGAGGCATCGGTGTACCATTGGATTGCACTGCAAAAAAAGGGAACATGTCTATATCTCGTTCCAAACTCTGTACAGCCCTAAATTACCCCCTTTTTTGAAGACGAAAGTTTAAGTTACAGCTCTCCATAGTATTGCTCATAATACTGTGACCTTTATGACCTATATTTAAAGTTACTATTTTTGTGCCACTCACACGGCATCAGCGTGGCATTTTGCTTCCTTCACAAATTTGTGTATAGAGTGGAGCCACCCCTTTTGTGTGTTCTTTCTCGTGTTATTGTAATTCCATGGACGTCAAACCCAGATTGGACCAAGTTGTCTTATTACCCTGCTAGATTGCCGTGCTGGATACATGCTGCACTGCCCTGTGTCTAAGACTAGCTGGCGCAGCGGCAGTGATGCGGAATTCTGTTCTTGCACTAAATCTGAATTCACACAGAAACGCTGGCTTGACACTATCTTCCCGTCTAGTGGAGCC
The DNA here is from genome assembly GCF_001949145.1 of Acanthaster planci. Next base: position 2,340,544 of record NW_019091357.1, read on the forward strand.
ACGTTTGCGCGCACCGCCAATTTCCCTGTGCCGCTGTTCGTTTATGCATTATGAAGTCAAATCGGGGAAAATGGGACAGGCCTGAAACAGTAAGAGAGAGACAGAGAGAGAGAGAGAGAGAGACAGAAGAGAGTAAAGCGGTTGTCACTTATCGCACCACTGCATTTCTTCCCCCTCGGCTTGCCGCTAACGGGTAACCCGTGGCCGCAAATCGTGTTACAAATTTCCTGCTTGAGTTCGAAGCGCTAGGGCTACAGCGCACGACCGGCCCTGTCCTTGCCCCGGCCCGGGTCGGCCTGGCACGGTGTGCGTGCGCCCTGCAAAAGCCTAAATAGGGTGCAACTTCTGCAGAGCGAGAGAGAGACAGACAGAGAGGGTTACTAGTAAGTGCGTCGCACTAACTGCGCTTTATGCCAACCGTACGTTTCCCATTGCACGGTTCATCGGTTAGCCGATCACGACACGCCGACCGAGTCGTGATGTACACCATCGGCCATGCATACACGGGCCCGGGCTCCCTCGCGCATATCAGCATATTTGGCCAAACAAGTCCTCTCGACTGCGTCAAACCACAACACCGGCCAACAATGCCCCTCGTATTTTAATGACAAAAAAATCTCCACAAAGTCAAGTACAAAGAAAGCCATCCTTGAATGTTTTGGTTGATCATAGATTTATGATTACATTTAGTTCATGGTGTAGGCAGAACAATAACATCATTTTTAACCCCAGGGCTTCGTTTTATTCTTTGTCATGGATTGTATGTAATAGTGCCCAAATTTAAATCGCTACTGTCATTTAAATGACGCACACTAAGTTTGTGTGTTTTGAATTACGACCGTCAGTTTCCTAATGTGAACATCAATGGAAATTCTTATGATTTCTTTATCCTAGACGTTTTACTAGTTTTATTTACATACAGGTGTCCAACCACAGTTCTTCGCATTTTTTTTTTTCGTCTTTGATATTTTTCCGAGTGTACGGTACTTGGTTCAGTTGAGATTGAAGATCGGGTTTTGTCGCCATTTCTCCTATAATTAAGGCGTCTGTTTGTGCTGGGTCTTTGGTAACAAGCAGCGAAAACTTAAGGTGCCGTCAATTTGCGACAAGAAGCCCTACTTCGAAACGCGCCTACGTATTTGATGATGCGAGTCCTGGCCTGTACCTTCGATGTGTTTCTTATCCATTATTTCACCTTGAAGGAACCCGAAATCGTATAAAAGGGAAATCAACAAAGATTAGTCAATTTTTTTTCGCTTGAAACGCCCATGAACTAAAAAAAACCCTGCTAAGAATCAAAGATGTTGCGTGAGAGTATTAAGTAATAATGGTAAACATGGTCCTGTGTGAATAGGTGAGGGGATAAGATGTCACCAGGTTCCCTCCACTGCGTATAGTCGCCTCGCTAGATCGTGTCCGGCCCATCAACTCCAGAAGTTGTCTCCCATTTTGTGAGGTCCCGATGACCTCGTGCTGTCAATTCCACCGCTCGCCGCATTCTCAATAGCGATCTCCCAGCTCGTCACAAACGTGTTTTACAAAAGAGGGCAAAATTCTTCAGATACGCGCCGGATGACCTCAAAATAGTTCGCCAACAAAGACATCCGGGAATGAAATTTCGCCCGCTTTTGTTGGGGATTTCCTGAACTGTTTAAACTCATTTTTCAGTCTACTCAAGCAAACCCCCTTCTGTAGAACTGAGCCCAACCCACAGAACAAAACCGTTCACGGATCCACAGTGGCAATCTCTTCAGAGAGCGCGCGAGAGCCATATTTTATCCCTGTCAGACGACCACACATCGATTGCAGAAAAAAAAATGGTTGTTGGTCCTCGGTCGCAGTAATGGCGCGAGATCTATCATCGCAGTCTTTAATCTTACCAACTTCACTCGGGGCTGCTTAGGGATCGTTCCAGTCTTGTCGTGCTACTCAAAGCATTGAGAAAAAAAATGAAGGATTGCTTCATGTGAGGATTGCAACTCGACAATGCTGGTTAGGAGGGCAGACTGACATCCGGATAAGATAATGACTCGCCTTTTTGAAGCATAATTGAAATGTCACATGCAGAAAGTTTGACTAAAATCAAGCCCTGGCAGTGATGAACTGGCTCCACTTCATCCATTCAGAAATCCTGCTAAATTTTTCCCATTTTATGACAATGCTCCCCTGAATTTTGGGCTGATAAGTGTGTACCCGTGCTAGACCAAAGGCCTTTTGAATGAGTACAAAACTGCTCCCTGGTTGTGTGTTTCCGATGCAACCGTATAGTGGGACATCGTTGCCGTCGGACAAATCCTCTGCTGTGTTTTCCGCTTTTAGGTCGTCGCTATTTTGTCAATTTCCTGTGGTTCGTTAATCCACTGAGCGAACTGGCGCATGGATTCAAGTGTCTAAGGTTCGACCATATTGATGCCAACGGGTGACCCCATGATATCCCCCCCCAAATTTACCATTAATGCAAAATTAAAAAAGAAAATTCCGAAGAAGAAATACAAAGACTATCGACATGACAAATTAAATTCTGATCTTGTGGCACGTTTCGATTCTGTTTTGTAAAAGTAGAAACCAAAAAAAAAAAAACCAGACAAACAATACACGCCTCAGCCTAGAATTCTTTTACAGGCACTTTCGTTTCTTCAGTCTTGGCGTTTCTGACGTCCCATACTCAGTGATTATGAATTCGAAATATGCACCGACACTCCGCGGAGTGTCAATAGCGTAATGTTTGCTACCGAATTATTTCCTTGTATCCGCCGAAGGAATGTTTCCGGAGTAATGGTGTCAAGCGGTGCCGTCTCTGTGTCGCAGTGCCTGCATCGCGGTGCAACACGGGACTGTCCGATCGCGGAGGAGGAACTGGAAAAGTCCTCCGTTCTCACAGCTACCTGTCAGGTAGTTTCAACAAGTCCTGATCCTGCGGGTCACATCTTAAATTCTTGAAATCGTCTTCCTCTGAAAATCTGTGAGGGCATCAGGCAAACAGCACGTTTTCGTGCATTCGTCGTGACTTAAAATACTTCAAAATAATGTAAGTTGTGCGTGTATCAGAAAGGGAAAGATCTGCACGTAGTTTGTGAAATTAAATAATCAGATCTGATTTGATCTGACGCGGAGACCGAGATTTTGATTGAGAAAAAAAAATCCCTGGAATAGAAAGAAATGCTATGCCGTGGGCCTAAATGTGAATTACTATGTACATTTAAGGGCGGTTAATTGAGAAAGAGATCCGGGTCTTTCTGGGTTAATGCAACTACACATTAATTGCAATTGGTTTTACTGTGACGTTGCGACAGAAAGTATATCACGCAGGTCCCTGTCGTGTGCTTATAATCGAATAACAGGTGTAACGCATATCACGCAAATCGCACAGAGGCCGAGCGGCTATGTAAACAGACACAAAAAAACCACATGATCATTACCAGACAGTATCGAATAGAAATGTGTCAACAAATACACGAGAGGGATAAGTTGCAGTTAAACTTCATTTCGGACGGGGCTTCAAATTCATTACCCGCGTGTTTGCACATCATGAATTTATTTGCGGAATTAGATCGTGATAAATATAAAGGCTGTGGGGGGGGGAGACAGGTGGGAAGGGTGAATCAAGGATGCGCGTACGGCACATTGTACATTTGCGTAATGGGGACTGAACATTACAAAGCGAGATTTCCGGTGCAACCATTTCTGGGGGTCTCTCAGCCTCTCCTTGATTTTAAGATGTATCACCGGGGTGAAATCAGATCCAGGCGGGGGCTCTATCATCGGGTTCGGCTGGCGGAGGGGAAGAGGCAGAACCTAACCTCTTTCCAGAGCTCTCGCACCACCTTTTCTTTTTTTTTTTGGGGGGGGGCTGTCTCTCTTCCCTCCCTGCACTCGCCCCAAACCTCTCGTCTGGCTTCACGCCCGCTTGAGAATGACGGGAGGGATAGTTCCGGTGTGACGAACCCCGGTGCTAGTACTCGCGGCGGTGTCTGTGCGTGTGTGTCGTCTGTAGCGTCGATGAGGGAGCTGGCGCGTGATCAGCCGAGACACTGTTTTTTCGCCTTGCCGTGTGATGGCAGGACCCCACCGTGCCGTGGAAATAGCCGTGGAGTGAATCCGAGTTCATTGCAACCGAGGGGTTTAACTGGCACACCACTCACTTTGGGGGGATTGTAATGCTACGCTTACTTAGACCCAACTTATATTAAAATGAGATGAATCATTCAATTACCGAGCAGCGTATTTTTTTGTGATTTTAGAAATGACTGTCATTCTGTGATACAAATCGCGTGTTAAATTGTCCTTAATACCTCTGACTCCTGATAATATAGGCCTGATAAAATGCGATGATTTAAATAAATGCATCTATAAACACTTCCCCGTTGACAAAGTGCTGACCTTGAATAATGTTTACTTAGGCAGTGTCCTAATGAAAGTCTATCTCTTGAGGATTTCCACTGCGTCGGACTAAGTATACACAGAAGCTGTCAACGTATCCAATTATGATAAAATGTAAGACAGGAATAGTACTGTGGTCTCAGTCGCAGTGATTTCATCTTTTGTTGGGGCTGGGGCAGCAAACGAATGCACTGTAAGTCTTTTCCTTTTCATTACTTAGCATGTTTATTTTCACTCCTATTTTGTGGCTCGTTTCGCTCAGTCAGTGGACCTACAATTAAAAGATTTCTCTGCAGTGCCAACCACGTCACTATGTGATCTAGAATTATAGGCATTTCGTCGCGGGCACCCCCGTAAATCTACTAATCCTTCAAAATTACAAATTCGATTTCAATAGCCCACCTATCAAAATGAAATGCATAACCGAATCTCGCAATGCCTCCAAATGACATTAGGCCCGAGAGATGATAATTCGTGCCGGCTTGATTATCGGGGCCGCGGACGGTGAAAAACACAACGTCACTTTTTATTAGTGACGCCATATGTTTTACCCGGGGAATCCTCTTTTTTTTTTCATTTAATCGCGACCTTTCACCGCGAACAGCGGTGAATAACGCGGGGGGAATCGCCGGCACGAACCAGGCGACACGACGAGGCATTCTCTACCTGAACCGGCAGACGGTGGGCGCCATCTTTGTTGACGGTGTGAGGCCTGTATTTTTCAGCCTGGAATAACCCTGTCCAATGCTATCTGAATTGAAACGAGGAGCCTGGTTGGTCGTTAAATGGAGCATCGCGTGGAATGAAAAAATAAAAATCCTTCTATTTGTGGCAACAAAAACCAGTCAACAGAGCAGGGCTCGGTTCAGACTACGGGGTACTGTCAGGCGTAAGGTGAAAGGTCGGAGTTGGATGTCAAGACCGAGCTGTGTTGTGAAGTCTTAGGTCACATCATGAATGCATTATAGCCAGTTTTGTTTGTTTATATGATTAGACATGGATGTCTTCAGTACCGAATGGCAGAGTAGAATCCCCTTGAGTAGACAAATATCGGTATATTGTCGGTCATGAGTTTAGGCATTCCAGACTGCACGTTTGTCGGAAAATATTTAATAAGTAAGACAACTTGTCCAGTGTGCTTAATTTCGTAGAGCATTCTGTCGATTTCATGCAAAGGCTGAACTTAACTGTTGTCGGTGTTGTTGCTGAAAGCTGCTTGACTCATTATAGTGGCTTGTTTGGAAGGTTGGGCGGGGTTGGCGAGGTGGAGATTTGTGGGCGTGCATTCTAAGAAATCAGGAACACAATTTACGAACAAATTTGTTCGCAAAAGGCGTCAGTCGTGGTCTCAACAGTCGCTGTTGTGCGGCGGAAAGTTCAATGGGCTGTTCAATCGTTGTACTGAGAAATATTGACCGAAGATCACGAAAGCTGTTCTTTCGGTAAGCCTTTCAGTCAATCAGTCAGATATATATATAGATTTTTGGGGGTGTTGCTTTAAAAGTTGAAGTGGAATTCGTGTTTTTAGTGTGATGCCGTCTGAAAAAGTTCCTAACCTACATGTATTAAAATGTCCATTTTCGAATTGATGGAGTCTTAGGATTAAATGTTCTTAAGGCGACAAATAATGACGGTGGTCTGTGTCATTCTAAACAAACTTACCAAACCGTAATGTCATAAGTATACTTCGTCGTTTTCCTTTTCATTTTTTTAAAAATGTGCTTTGTAAGAGGGAGCAAGTTGGAGTGGAACGTCAGGGGAAACGACTTGTCTAAAATGGAAGTTCTTTATTACCAACAATTCAAACACGATGCTTTAAATGAAGGAATGTCTTTTGTTAAACAGAAATATCGTCAGGAGGAGCTTAAACAACCGCGCTGAATTAGTGTCGCCTCCACTTCAGTTCAATGGAAGTTGGACCTCGTCTCTCTCTCTTTTAGTCTGGACTGACCCCCTTATCAAAATGGCGACCGGCGTGTAGAAAGCCATTTGCATTAAACAAAAAAAATCAGCGTGACCATGGTTGCATAAAGAGAATCGCACCGCATCGAATCGGCTTCATTCATCTTCCCCTGTTCCCAAGACACCCTCCTCCGTTTTTCCCCCCTGTCATGTGTCACCTGTATCATTCATGCTTGTATTTTCAATTTCCGTGCTAGCTGTGCGGAGGCAATAGGGTGGTTTTGGCCAGGATTTGGCGCTGTATTCTGATTGCAAGCCAGCCCCATCCATCTTCGTTGCGTGGCGTTGTCATTACCCATGGGTAGCTTCCTATACTCCCCCCCCCAGGAGCGCGGTCCATCTTCACCCCCAGCACCCCCCCCCCACCGCCTGCCATCATGTCTCGTTGACAACGTCAGCATCAAGCTTGTAGATCGGACCTGTCTGCCGTTTTGTCGTTTCTCCTCTAAGTAGGTTGATAGTGTTTGTTCATTTCGTTACTTTGCCTGCTCGAGCCCCGGCCGCGGCTTCAGAAACGCGGGCACTGCACTTACGACTTTTTCGGCGGGGGCTTTTCCGGCGTAACACGGTAGCACTGTCCACACTGCATGCAGCGCGTGCACGCGCGCTGCTCGCCCCTTGTGCGCGTCTGTTTACCAGGGTAAACACGCCGCCGTTCGAAGGGCCGGTTGGAGAGCGAGATTTGCCGCGGATTTAAGACGTGTATAAATATGTGGGCTGCAGTTTAACCTACATATCCAGGAGTGTATGTACAAGACGCTCAATTTACAAGAAGGTTTTACATGCCGTTTGCGGATGCAGCTCCAAAAATGTGCGGAAACCCGTTCGGTGTCTGTTAGTCTGCAGGGCACTTTTGTTCTCTCTGTGTGTGTATATATGTTGCGGCAATGCAGTTGTGTTTAATAGGAAAGGAACCAGACTTGTATCGATTTCATTGTCTGTGCTGTTTTTTTTTCAGTCCCTGCGGTTTGTTTCTGTCCCTCGTTCCTTTGACTAAAGGACAATTAAAGCCCGGTCTTGTACTAAGCTGTGCTTCTGTATTAATTTGAGACCTGAAAATGCCATTGGAATATCGACCCTCATGTAACATGTCTTTGGAAATATTAAAGGAAATTAAATACATTTGTACGGTCGTTGGGTGCATTTTTTTTTGCATAGGAGCAAACGAATAGGTACGGGTGAATTGGATGCCCTAGATCACGCTCACAATCTGTAGAAAAGTGCTTACAGTTGATATTAGGCCAACATTGGCCCCCCAAATCTCTCTGCTCTCTTGTGAAGAGGTCCTCCGAACGTTTGGTCGAATGTTTACCTGAGTCAAGCAGCTGATGGTTTGATTGCATGGGAAGTTAAAATCATTTCTCTCATACAGTCACAGCGTGCTGAGTTGAAATGTCAAAGAATGATCCCTTAAGATAACTTAAGATATCACAGCGGCTGAATCGTCAAACTGTTCCTAAAATATCCACACGTTTTTGACCCTATTTCACGCATACACATACAATGACGGGTCAGATTTCCTCCAGCGTATGAAAAGTCCTGTTCTTACCTACAGGACTCCCTTCTTATTTATTGCATTCCGCGTGGACGGAGCGGAGACGCGTGTTAGTCACTGCCGCGGCAAAACGACATTACACGGCCGGCAACCTGTGTAATGGCACGGTTCCGGACGGCTAGCCAAGTACGGCGCAGTGATCGTCAGAAATGGCCTAACTGCGCATCGAGTTTTGTCCGCCTAAGATGACGCTTGGGTTGTTTTGCAATACTCGGCCCTAAAAAACACCAGGCCCAGACGTAATTCAAGCTTAGCTCCAAGGCCATTTCTGTAACATTACGTTTAACAAGGTGTAGTTGAATTTTAAGTATTATAATTTCTGGACTGATCATTGTTCAGACCTCGCATTTCTAATTTCTAGCTTTACATTAAGAAAAATATGCCAGTGATTCACTGATTGTAGGAGGGTCATTGGTACGACCTTGATGACTTGCGTCTCTACTGAAGGTGACACTGCACTTTGGTGTGTCAGACATGATGAAAACCATTTTGTCTGTTTTGGAAACTGTTACGTTTACAAATAAGGCATCGGAGAATTATCGAATGAATGCCGACCTAGGAGGAAATAACATAATTTGCCGACAATGGTTGTTGCTACGTAACCCAGCCCTAGTGTGAAATACCGGCTTGTATTTTGCTGCCGAGGTTTGGCGTGACCGGTTTTTCTTCTTGAGGTTAAGCCCGAGAATTTAGTTGGCCATGAAGTCCTAAGTGAACAGGATTGGCGGTCGGATTAGGGCCAGACCAGCAAATTCTTTGATCGCTGGAGAGGGCAATAGAAGTGGATGAACCCTCAGCTCCTTATCCGAAATTGCTTAAGCAGAGTATTGGGAAACAATGAGATAACATGGGGATCAGGCCAGCCGCTTGTAATGGTCTTGTGTCTGGGTGAATGGGGGCGATTATGGCGTGGCCTATGCCTCCCCTTCCTCGTGCGAAAGACTTCGCTGATTAGCTAGTTAACGAAGTTGTAAAACATCATCGATGATTTCCAAAGGTCCCCCCTCTCGGAATAAAAGGGGGGTACTCAGCGGCGATTATGTCAACTTCCTCGATGTTGAAAACGACCGCTAAGAGGTCATACAGTTGTGATGCCCGTTAACCAATTCGTACCGGACTCTTTTGACCAAAACCAAAACCAAAATGGTCTTAAGTCAGAGAGGCCCCAGCTTATCGGTGGGTGCGACTCGAGAATGTGCCATTCATCGGACGGTCAACTGGTTTCCTTCGCTCGGTTTTTTATCATTGCGCAGGCGCTCTTGGAGCCCGATGTTATTTTGAGAGTCGGGAGGGATAGGGGAAAGTGTACATAGCGGTAAGGGTCAGCTACACTTGCAATCGGATTTGGAGATGCTCGTCCTTATTCATGGCTCTGTTACTGTTTGCTATCGCCATGCCCAAATGACACGGACCTCCGCCAGTGCAAATACCGGTGGAGTGAGGGCCTGCACCGCTCCGATGTCGGACTTGTTTTGTTGGCTTGCCTTGTGCGCCGGTGAATTGTTATACGAGAAAAATAACCATCTGAGGTGTTTACAGTGCGATGGTGATTAGGTTCTTGAAATCCTTTTAAAAGAACTTTTCTTACCGTGTCCATCTCCCAAGTAAAAAAAAGGTCTGGACACAATCCGGGGTGTTTCCAGTCAAACCGACCACGGAGACCGCCTTTTGTGTCGCCGTGATCCGTTCCATTAACGGGGGGAAGGCCGCGGCCTTCTGGAGACCCCCCCCAAAAAAAAGATTTCAGGGGCGTTGGGCCGAATCTTTTTACTCCCAGAACCCCCTTTAGACGCTAGCACCAACAAAGAACGCGGGTGAAAAGAATGCGAATCAAGTAGGCTTGAGTGGTAAGGGGCAATGGAGGCGAATTATATTGGAAAGTGGTGTGTCCGGGAGCTCTTACACAGTGCTCAGTAACAAGCCAAGGACTAGCAACTCAACTTACTTCTCTTCCCGAAAAATAAACCGTCCCTCCGTTTTTTCTTGTGGAGGCAATTACTTGCTGTCAAGGGGGGAAGTCAGAATTATTCACTTGAGGTTTTTGAATGCATTCGTAATAGTGACCGCGCCGTGCGCGGCGGCAATGAATAGCGATTCCATTTTCTCTTACTGGTATTCGTTTTGTTTGGCAATTTTTGTTTTCAAAAGGGCAATCGAATCGTGATAACGGCCGTGTTCTGTGCGGTCCCAAAGTGGTTGTTTGTCTTGGTAAACACCACCTCCCATTCGCTACATTTCGATACTCCGGTAAAGCCCAAAGAGCTGTGACCGGACAAAACCCGCGGCTCAAGTCCCCCCAGGTTTTATCCAAGCCCCCTCTTGGTAAATTCAATCATTGTTCAAGGTCTGGCCCGAGGGCCCTCCGCCTGGGGCTACTCCCGATGTATGCTCAACGTTTTTGGTGTTTTTTGGGGTCCATTTCTCGGCATACCGAATATTACATATAGACACGGTGCGGCGGCACTCGACGCGGCTGCCAAGCTCACCGAACCTGCCTCGTTCACATACGCCGCTGGATTTTTTTTCTTTGCGGTTCCTGACTTGCAGAGCAAACACAAGGCAAGAAGAATCATCACCAGGCGAAAGCGCCTCTCAATCAAAGGAACCGGTCATCGGGGACTCCGGAGCAAGTTGACCGTGAATGACTGCCAGAGGAGAAGCCGGCTCCGTTGCTTTTCATTTCGTTGTTGTCGTAAATTCTCGGGGTAGAATCACCCTTCTTTGTCCAAAATAGAGGAGATTTGTGTGTGTGGCCATTCTTGGTCTTAGTTAATTTAGTAAACGCTTGTGAATCGCTTGGATCATTAGATCAATGGAGAGGGCTCGCTTTATAACACGTGAGGTGATTTTTTTAAGTGATTTTTTTTCTTAATAAATAATAACCGACATGCTGTCCAATTGACAGGAGTGAAGCGTATGTGTGTGTGTGGGGGGGGGGGAAGGAATACTTGCGAAATGGTACAATCCAATCAGCAAATGATTCGGTGGTCGTGTGCTTGGTCTTCTCAAGTAAAGCCTTGTATGAAGTTGTCTACGCATTCCACTTCTGATGTGCAAACTGGTGTATCGGTCAAACATGGAGGAATAAAACCATAAGGTCGAACCAGGAGTTCTTTCTTAGGAAATTGCCCACAACTTCTGCATCTAGACTTAAGGCGTTGTAGATTATGCGTGAAAGTGCAAATCTGAAGTCGTCAGTGATGTGTCCAGTGTCTTGCTCTTTGTCCATGGCGAAGCCTGAGCAGTGGGGCGGTAAAAAGACTGAGAAAAGAGCTGCATCGATTATGACCCTTCCATCTCCATTCTGTTGACGATCAGCGCCCGTCTTCAAGGCCCACATTGGCGGCCATCTTCGCCACAGTCGCCGCGTCATCACAGAGCGTCGGTGCAATTCTGTTCCCTTCGAACGCCCGCCCTGGCTGCCATGCGGAGATGGCGAAATACCAAGTCGTGTTGTTGCTTGCAGTGAGCCCTGGCAATTACCACCCTATGCCCGCTGCGTTCGAGATGGCCGGGGCGGCGGGGCGTTAACACAACAGAAACCAGACTCTTAAACCACACACGGGGGGCCTTCCAAAACAATACATCATCAGCAATCTTCAACTGGCGGTATATTCTTATCAGCTTTACTACGGTTTTTTTTCGTCTCCCGACTCACTGAAAGTCCAACTCGATGCTGAAACTCTATATAGCTCGTTTTATTTCCATTTTTCCTCCAATTTGGAAATTGTCACGGCCGGCCTTTGACCTCTGCGAGACGCCATATTGGTTTACAAGTATGCCAAGGTACCAGTGAATAATCGTGGCGACTGTCGCCCGTCCAATGACATTGTTAGCTGGTGCCCTGAGGGGGCTCAGCATGCATTGGTGTGAACCCACCGTTTTTATAATAACCACTTGTCTCAAGCAATCTGCGTAAATCTTCCAAACAACAGGGAGTTCTCTCATGGTGTATTTATGCAGAAACAGTCTGGGAACATTACGTACGAGGTAAAAGATGACGACTTCACATATCACACAAATCTGTTTTAACGTTTAAGGAGTGGTTTCAAGGGACGAGTCCTTGTTGTTCTTCTTTTTTCTTTTTGGAGTAACTAATCTCATCATTTCGGTCGTTACCATGGATGAAGTGTCATTAGAAAAGTCGGTGCCTTTATTCAGTGTCGTGATAAGCCGTTTTGGCAATCAATGGTTGGTCATTCTTGGCTCGTGATTGCACCCAGGTGTCCAGTCCATGTCGACCACTTCTGTCGCCAAGTCCCAACCGATCCACGCCGATGAGGATAATTAGGAGAGGTGGTGACGGGACACCTTGCTAATTGATTTGTCATAGAGGAGCAATTAAGACGATTTTGCGGTCGGCTCTGGCCAGGCGTCAAACCGCACACGGGCGCATCAAGGCAAGTCGATGAATGGCCGATATCGAGGGATTGTTCCTTTAGCACTCTACAGTACATCTCATTAAATCAGAACTGTTGCTGTCGTTCTTGGGAGAGGAACGGAATTGTTCCTTCACAGATACTTAATTGTTTTAATAATTAGTTAATAAGGTTAAGCTTAAAATGACAGTTGGCTAACAATCATAGTGATCGTAGTCGAGTGCACAAAGTTGTGCGTGGATTATGATAGGCCTACACACACAAATTATGTTCGCAACTTCTGGTAAATTAGGTTTAGGTTTGTAAGCCTCGGGAAAAGCATTAACAAGAACAAAAAATAACAAACTAAACTAAAATGTGTACATTGCAAAGATATATACAGACGTAACAGCACACACTGACGCTATCTCACAAAGGAGTATGTATTTCTTCAATTCTTTTTTTTTATCTGTTACTCTGGCAAAGTGGTAAGCAGATCTGAATGAAATGGGTTTAAAAGTTAAACTGCGAGCTTAGGCAGTTTTTCAGTGTCATGCCATGCACTTCATTTTTTAAGGAATGATTTCTCATCTCTCGTGGTCTTTCGCAATTGCTACACACAAAGTCAGAGCCTGTCAAGATTGTAGCCAGGACAAACATTGCTAGTAGCCCAGTGCCCTCAAGCCACATCCTGTCTGTCCCTGAGTGACTGTTTCGAAAAGTAAAGGAGCACCGGTATCGAAAACAAACGGGAGTCGAGGCAAATACAAAGTCTCACATCGATACTGGTCAGACTATTCGGTGTCGATTCAGAGGTCGAAATCTTTGGTACGACGGAGCGAGAAACTTGTACTTGGTCGCGGAAAGGAGTCATTTGTGACCTGCAGTTTTCAGTCTTTTGAAGAGGTTTTCCTTGGGAACGTCACCGGGCAGCAACAATAAAAAAAGCCCCTTTAAGACTTTACTGAGCCCAATTGCAAAATACGGAGGAAGAATTCACTCAGCGTGTAGATTGAGGCAATGTCCGCTGTGCGGGGAAGTGATGCAGGTCGACCACGGGGCCTAGACACGGCCAGTTCCTTCGGGCAGCTCGGATAATTTTTTTTTTGGCTTACTGCTAAATTTTCCTCCTATCCTGCCGAGCTTCAAAGCTCAAGTTTGAACAGGTTTACCCAAGTTCGGAGCTAAGATAAAAGTGGGACCATGGGTTTCAGCTCTGTTGCGGGTAGGCTCCCGTTCAATGTTCCAAGGTTTCCTGTAACATGTGTTTTAGATTACAATTTTTGTTTGAGTGTTTAAAGCGTGGTTGGAACGATTCGATTCTCGGTTCTTGCGATGGCTTCCAGACAGGCATATTTGAGGGCAGGAATCCCAAAGTGGCGATCGCGGAAGTTCATAGATGCTGAAAGTTGTAAGCCGTGGGGTTTTGCCCAATCGAAGAAGGGTAACACGTCTGATTCGGGACCGCATGCAGTTGAGTGTTGAGTTAAGAGGAACCAGATCACTTCCACGTTCCCCTTTCTCGAGATGATTTAGCGTAGTATCTCTTACAAACCTTGATATGCCGGTCACCCCCGTTGCGTTCTTGCTGAAAATTGCTGCAGATTTGTCACCGTTAATTGGGGGTAATGTAAGATGTCATTCTCTGGGTTGTAGTGTCCACTTCCAGGTCCAGTCCCAATTTTGCAGGTGCAGTCCCCCCCTCCCCTTCGCCTCGTCAGTCGTCGAGCTGATTTGAGTAAGAGAATTTCTCGACGTTGTGTAAAGATGATTAATAGTGGATAGTGCGTTCACCATTGACTAATGATAATTCTGCGCCGGGTCGAATCCGAGAGCTGCCCCCTCCTCTAAAAACAACACTGCAGGTCATCGACCGTTCGCTGGCTCGAGTTCGTCAGGTTTGCATTTTCATCTCGGACAACGAATGACAATGTGTCATGGGGGGCCCCGGTCACACGACTGCGATGCCTTGACAAGCTAAACCGTTTCGATATTATGGCAAACGACACCAGGTAATTGTTAAACTGCATACGTCTAGACAATATGAACAATAAATCACCCGGCAGAGGGCCGCGATGACGGATGCCCACTTCCTCCTTCCTCGGGTCATGTCGTATATAGAGCAACTAGAGGGGATACACTCCCTCATTGCCCTCATCCCCGGGGATAGTTACCCCCGTGATGTGTCCCCTCCCCCGTGACTTCATCTATCACAACTTGGGGGGCCCCACATGCCTTTTGTGGATGTGTTGTCTGTCTACAGCCACATTGGTTTCATTACCGTCTTGTAATAGTGTTGGGGTGAGAGATGTTCCGTCTTTATTGCTCCAACAACATGGCTCTGTTTTCCAACAGGGAAACGGTTGGCATAATTGGTTGAACACAGCTTTGCACAGGTCTCGTGTCAGAAAGATCACGGAGTCGCACCCTTTCCTGACGGTGAATTCAGTTAAGTTGCATATATAGTCAGGACCCTCCTACATTCAGCATTTTAGACTCGGGCTGCATATGTTTCCCACTCGTTTTTGATCTCCATCCCCATGAAATGAAGTATCGTCCGTTGACCTCCATTCTCCCGCGCCTTTTTCGTTCCCATTTGACTTCTCAAGCTGCACTGGGTGAAAAGTAACGTCTCTGGAAATTACAAAATAAGAAAGCCGATTGATAAGTTAAAGAATTGATGAAAACGATTGACGTTCGCTGACAAGATTCATTTCTGTCATCCATTTTCTTGGGCGACATTGCGCTTGTGCAAAGCTGGATCTGCCAAATCTTGTCGGGAGTTGCGCTTGACAGCAGGAAAGATAACCAGTTAAATAGTTAATTCACAGATTGAAAGTGCAATATTTCCAGTCACCGTCGCTACAGTACATATAAATCGGATCGGCTCTTAGAACCTGTGCACGCACAGCGGTTACCAATGCACACCACGACGAGAAGGAACTGAACACGCATTCATGTGCTATTCACATTAGCGTACACCGCCTTATTAAATGGGTACTTGTATTTGATTCGGTGACCGAATGACTAATCTTGAGTGACCGAATTCTGCTGACAAATTTAATCAAACACTTTAAAGTAACACTGTGGAAATGCTGGATCATAATTAACTTACTTTGTTCACAGCTTACAGATCACTTTCATTTTACCTACAATTTGTATGGACAGCCAACGGTTACAGAGGAATCCCCCTTGGTTGGTTTTTGACGTTACATCAAATTTGTTCAAAGTGAACACTTGTCCCATTAATTTTAAAGTATGGTTGTGTGTTCGTTTAGGATTTAATAGTGCGCGTATTTCTTTCTGGTGTTCTGATAACTGCGTGCGATTTCAACACTTTATTCTTTACACTGTGTAATGATGGTCAGCCATTGTTTTAGTCAATACGGGCGAAGCACACTAGTGCGCCTCCGAGAGTTTGCAACGCGTTGTCCAATCGCAATGCCCGAAATCTGTCGACCCAGTGCGCGTTTGGAAAGGGTCGACAGATTTTGCGCACTGTGATTGGTCAACTTGCAAACTCTTAGAGGCGCACTATTGTGAATCGCCCGTAATGTAGGAAAAACACGACTGTGACGTAATAAGAGGCAGACCCTGTACATGACAGAAGACGTGTAAAAGATGTTTGTATCTGAAATTGTGTTAAAGTAAAAATCATTTCCATTTGGTTATTTTAAGGAACATGTTTGTGCTTAAAAATCTAGTCAAACTTTGAGTGGAAGTTTGTTCGTAATTCCACTTTCCCCAAGTTACATTGACTGTAATTCTCATCACGTACAGGGTAATTTTTTGGGGGACACTTTTGTGTTTTAGTGGTCAGTTCTGGTATGCATTAAACCTTAATTCACAAAAAAGTACAATTTTGTTTTGAGTGTAAACGTTAAAGCCACAGCGCACATAAAATGAACGATTTGATGGGAATCATCTCAGTTTGATTTGAATGATTAGTTTAATGACGATATTGCAAAGGCGTACCTCTCTGTATCTCAAACAAAATGGAATTCCATGGTGTTTGAGATATTGTTTGAGAGTGTTCTTGTAATAGATCGATGCGTACATTGCATATAGCCCCAGCTCTTCGCTGGGTAGGGTATTTAACCTGAGTTGAACTTTCGACGGGTCTGTTTTTCTCATTACACCACCTACGCCGAGCAGCCAGAGCGACCGGGTCCCCCCCCCTCCCGCCTTGAATCGACGGGGGGCCCCCGGTGCGGCCCTCTCTCCTAACCCGCTGCTTCTCTCTCCCTCTTGGAGTTTGCGATCGCCCGGCGTGTGGATGTATATAAAAAGGGGTCTTTGACCAGGCCCCGGGTTGACGTTTGTCGGGAGATTTACCGGGTTAACCCCGACGGTTTGGGAGGGATCTTCGTCTGTCAGTACTGCAGCAGGTTTTTTTTTTGCGGGACGAGTTGGCAGTGAATGCCCTGTTGTGACTTCGTCGGAGGGAAAAAAGAGAATATAGGAATGTCTTTTTGTCGCACATCAAGGAATGCCATTAGCTGTACGTGGCGGAAAGTGCATATACACGTACATGTACACTGAAACATTGCAAACTGTAGACCTATGCAACAACTTGAGTCAACGTGTTGAAGGAAATCCCAACTTCAGGGGACAGAACTTGTACACACTATTGTTCGAATGCTGCTCGTGTGCTGTCGTAGTTTTTAAAAGCCTGGATAACGCCGTTTTCCCAGCAAATTCACAAGTGGCCCATACAACAGGAAGGACTTCGCCTCTGCTGTCTTAAACACGGAGCAAAACTTTGAGAAGGTTTCTGTTGTATCCATGCTGAATCGCCCGTTCATCCAATAGAAACCATTCACTGCTCATTCAACATGCTGTAGTCTTCTTTTTTTTTCAGGCGGTGTAAGAGATAAAATACCTTTAGCATAGAATCTGTTTAGTTTGTTGGAGATCGTTGCTGTCACAGCCTACACATGTGTACTGTGCGTGTTTTCCACCTCATTTGTTGGCGACCGCTTCCAGTACGTCGCGCACAAGGCTTCTCTCCTTAGACGCTAATGCTGACATCTGGCTTTGCGCCCAAACAGCCATCCCCCTCCAAAATGTTCGCCTCTTGTGCCCCTTTTTTTATTCTCGCCGTAGGGACATCTTTGCATCTTTGTCTTTCCCAATTTCCAGCCCCCTTGTCCCCTGATTGATTGCGCCTGCCAACCAGCCTGCCCTAACCCTCCCGAAGCCCATACATGTAAAATTGTCGCCAAGAGACTTTGGGCTCCCTTTTAAATCCACCCTTTTCATCTCTCCCCTTTCTCTCTTTTTTTCCTCTCTCTCTGTGTTCTAATTAAATCCCAAATACATAATGCATCGGCTTTATGATTAATGAGTCATAAAACGTGTTCCCAGCCACCCCTTGGAAGGAGTCGGTATCTTCTCAGCCTCGTTCCATGGGACTGTGTCAGTCTCTCCTGGGGATTTTACACACACTCTCATCATACATATGCACATGGGCTCGAGTACCCGGCTTGAGCATTTTGTTGGTGGCATGCGCATAGGAGACACACATCATCCAAGATTACAGAGTAAACTCGGACCGTGTTTTTTTTTTGGTCTCTCCCTGATTATGTGCCTCTCCAGCGCACAGGGCCTAGTACTGCTCGCATCGATGTCCTAGTTGCCGAAAGCCGACCACTGTCCACTCTACGCGATAGGTCCCACCGCCCTAACTGTGTCGGTCGGATCCGGCTCTTGGGTTGAGACATCACACTAATCCTGTCGCAGATAGCACACTTTAGTGTCCCCTGCCGCCTCCCGCCATGTGGCAGCTCGCAAAAGCAATAACCAGATGGTAGCCTTTAATGTTTTAAGTTCCGTACATTTTTCGAAACTGTCTTGAGTACATAATTATCTGCGGAAACAGGAGAAATTGCAGCATAAATTATGATGACATTGTGTGGCGCATACACTATATACGAGTCTGTGACTTGCCAATCACTAAATCGAATCACTCTAATCCAAATTCATTTGGGGGAAACTTATCAGAGAAATATTGCTCCTCAAATGATGGGCTCTGGTTACCCACGTGCCGTTTTCTATAACGCTCTGCTTTTGGCGACGGGTAATCCTGAGACCGTTTCTCCATCCCAAACATTGACTTTGACTCGTGATATCTAGACGCCTTTCAAGGCTTTTTACATTCAACATTTTCCTCCCGCTGCATGCTCCGTCCACCTGTCACCGTCTAACCGTAAATGCCCCCCTTCGATTTCTCGCGGTATTATGATCCGCCTCCCTTAGACAAATTCAGCGCGAATCACGACCACTTGATTCCAACAGGAAAGATGATTTAAACTTCGATTTTTGTAGCCGTCCGCGGGGACACGAACTCGGGAAGAGTAGAGCGGCGAAGCAGGGTAGTTTACCCGTGGATATCAGAAGCAAGACAGCTGTTCGTGGGGATCGCATTCCAAAAAAATTCAGGCGGAGATGAAGAAGGGGAAAAAAGGTGATGAGAGTAGAAATTGGTAAAATCGGATCAGAGGTGTTTATTATGCGACGTCAATTGCAGGCACGTTTTCCTGGACTATTTAATTCGGCGTCGAAATGAGCGGAACTGCAGCAAGTGCCCGCCCAACGTTTCTGTTTTGCAATTCGATTCGTCGTTGATATTCATGTGACTGTGACCGAGATGACATTAGGCTCACGGCTACCTGGGAGGATGACATTTGCGCAGAAATAAAGAACCAAGCTGGAGTGCAGGTTAGTTGAGTCTTGTGACGTGCTTTTAAACGGGACAAAGAAACCTCCATGGCGCTCGGGAAAGCTGATGAGAGCGGATCGACCTGGCGCCATGGTGATACCAACCGGTCTCCATGGCGACACCAACTGCTCGTTCCCATTTGGCATCACCCGATAGTCTGCGAGCAACATGGCCGCTCTCATGGTCCCCTCATGGTTCTTACCCCGTAATGCGTTGGTAATTGAATCGTTCTCTGGCAAAAGTTGGCAGAGGTTGTCTGTTCATACCCCTGTCGACGCCCCGGCTCAACTCCGCCCCCCCCCCAATCTAAGGTCGGTTGGCCTCCCTCTCGGGCCGTCGATCGATCTGCCCTGGGCGTTTTTATCTCGAGCAGGGCATGCGCTATAGGCGAATCGCAGGGGAAATGTAACATGTCTGGGATGAACCTAAGGTCATATATTATTTCAGTGATATGGGTCAATCCCTGCTGACGAAGGACACGTACAAATATCAGAATATCCCATATTGGATTGACCTTCATCAACCAAGGAATAGAGTAGGTCAGACTGTGCAGTGACAATAACCATAGCTTTTTTTTGAGTATGATACCCATGCCAGTTCCTCGCCCTATATCGAAACTATTTCTGTCAATCTAGCACACATCGTTACAATGGCCCGACGCACTGTATGCCTTTTGCTTTTTTTTGGAGGAAGTTTTGACAAAGGAAATTGAAGAAAGTGAGTCAGATGGCAGTCCATCTACAGGTGGGACGGCGGGCAGGAAGGATTGATTGTCTCTGCGGCTTGACAAAGATGGATCTGAAATGGCGGGAAAAATGGCAATGGA
Organism: Acanthaster planci; assembly: GCF_001949145.1. Next base: position 2,360,346 of record NW_019091357.1, read on the forward strand.
AAATTGTTTTCAGGTGCGATTTTCGAACCTCCCATCCTTCTTGGCCGAGCGCAGGTTGACAGGGGAGCGGGGTTAACCGAACCTCTTTGTCTGCGGTCAACTTCCCCCCCCCCCCGCTATTTTTTTCCCCGGCAGAACTTGGACGGCAACGCGAGTCGCTTCATACAGTCTTCAAAGGTCGCGAGAAATTTTGCAGATGGGAAGCAGAGGTCAATGCGCATGCGCAGTGCAAGCAAGCCGCTGTCAGTCGTCTTGGTCCCAGAAGCAGAAGGGGGCCCGCCTGCAGCGACACGCCTAAATTCGCCAAATTAACAGAATAAAAGACACGAAGATGAATACCCCTGTCGTTTCAAGGAGGTAATTTGAGTGGGCGCAGGTTTAGGCGCGTCTCCCCTGACTTGCATGAATCAGCCTTCAACAAAATGTTCATAACAGTTCCTGTTCGTGACGCGTATTCTGACCTCAAACAATCCAGAAAGTAAAGGTCTACTTGCATTGCGTGTATGTACTAAAGCCCAAAGCGCTTCCCCTCGGTCCTAATTTTTTTTTTCATCCACACGGCTGGTTGTTGCCTCATGCTGTTTCGTATTTTTGGGATCCCGGGCCCCCGTCTTTCATCAACCTAAAATTGTTGGCTGGCTCAGGGATAAGGGAACGGCGGCCCCCGAAGCCATGCCGTAAATCAGTCGCGAGTCGCCTACAACCAAGCGCCCTGATTGATCCGCTGTTCCTCTGTGCACTGCGCTGCCAGCCGCGGCCACCGCTCACATTTTAGCGCGACCGGCTCGACGATGTGTGCGGGGTTGGTGAAGCTCCGACGCACAGTGAATCATCGAACTCGAGCTCACTGCGATCAAACTCAAATGCGCAATGATACGGTGCAGCGTGTACAGTGTACAGATAAAACTTAATCATCTCAAGTCGGTGATGTTGTCAGGCTCGAGCCATTTATTTTAAAGGACCATTTGCCGGAAGCGCATTCCTTATTGCAAACATATCTCATAGTCTGTTTGGTGTAGCTTTATGGAGCATGTCAGTTGGTGTTTTTATGGAAAAAAAATCTTTGACTGGATTCTTGCGTCTTAGTGGTTTCAGTCGTTTTTGACCTGCTAGAAGAGGAATGTAATAATATGTTATGGTGGAGCTTGTTTAAAAATAAGCATCTTTTTGCTGGCGAATTTTTGTGGGGGGGTGCATCAGCAAATTCTCTGACTGGCAGTAACGTGGTGGAGCTTGCACGTGGAGAAGAGCCGGACACTCGTCTGTCGTCGGACTGCAAAGCATACTGGAAGTCGCGGTGTCGTCGAGGGACACGACTTCCTATAGATACTTCCTTTTGGAGTCTGTGCACTTGTTGGAATGATTGCCGATAATTGATTGCAGTGAATATTGTCAACTTTTTCGACTCCGGTCCGGAAGCCGCAGAGGACAAACTGGATTTGGGCTTCGATTTAGAAAAGTAAATATTCTTAAAACGGTGCGTAAATGTTTGACCAGGTGGGCGGTGCGCGCGTGAGCACGAGGTGGCGCTGATGGGGTCCATCCGGGGTCACGCAATCTGCAAGATCGTCGGGCTGAGTTCGAGGTTGATGCGGGTAATGCGTCTGAGACGCGTTAACGATATCAATTATCGTTCCCTAAAAGTCGTGCAGAGCGCCGTCACAGCCAATCAAACCGAACGGCTCGTCCGTCATCAGAGCAGAAATCACCATCTTGAAATCATATATGACACTGATTGGAGTGGATGGGCTGCGCGAACCTTGCGTACTTGGGGAACTGTCACTGCTTTGCAAACCTCACATTGAATAGACAATTCTGGGATGTAAACGCAAGACCTACTAAGCTGCTTAACTCACAGACGTCGCTCAACATATTTTCAGATCCCTTTGCAAAAACAAACCATGATTTTTCCAAACTGAAACACTTTTATTCATTAAGAATGTAAGCACACACACGAAAAGCTTCAAAACCTCTTTCACGTATAACTCTTTCCAGACTCCAAACAATCTGATTTCGAAAAAGACTTGAATGTTTTGAACCGACCAATAAAGTGGATGGCGCGTTCTTTTTTTTTCATTTTCCAATGTTCAGAGAAGCCACACATGCGGCATTGACGTCATCCGCACAGTTCCTTGGTTCATGGAGACTTCCGATTGTTACAAGGTCAGACAATCATCTCTCTTATTCTTTTATTCCAGAAAAAAATGGGACTCTTGCTCCTCCCCCCCCAAATCGATGACGTTTTCTTTCAAAATCAGCATCATTCAGCAGCTGTTAAGTGAAAGAGATGCAAATCGATGTCAAAGTTTAAGGTCCGATGGTTTTTATGATGGCAATGAATAATGTAAACGGCAATTGGGATTAAGGAGTGATGAGGCTTTTCCGTTGGAGCGTGCCTGATTGAGAATCTATCTTACCGTTGTGAACAGAGACCGCCCGACTGGCGACAATGACCGTTTTGGAACATTTCATGTCTTGTTGGTGCACCATCCTAAATAGTGTATAGTCGTGCGCCTTTGCAAACAAAAAGGTTCCATAAATGCTTTATTCTATTGTGACAGTTGGTAAGGGGAAAAATAATCGTTTTTCTTTGACAGTAGTTGTATCTTTGTGTGGGAATGATTGTGTCAGAAACAGCCTGCAGGGTTGGTTGGGACACCGTGTGTTCATCTGAAAAAAAAAAAAATCTTCTAAATGTAAATTTTTGTGCAACTGTCGAGGCTGGCCCCTTTGAAAGGGGGATATTGTTTCGCAACAAACGCGGCCCGTCGTTAAATGACAAATGTCCTTAGTAACAAGCCATCCAAACCAACGAGTACACGTTCACGCTCGCTCTTCAACCACTCCTTTCATGTACTGAGATCACTTCGCGGCGGAGTGGATGAAACGAACACATAACTCGTCAATGCACAAAACTGGAACCAAAAGGAACCTGTCGCGGTACGTCGACGGGGAACAAAGTGGAGCATTTTATGTCCCTCAGACGGTTTTGGGGGAGGGGAGGGGGGAACTCCTGAATAAAGGGAATCCAAGGCTTGTCTGGGCGAACAATTAAGGGCAACCTACGGGACCTCTGCTTGGGTACGGGTGGGTATTTGCTATCTCCCTTTTGGGCTTTTCGCTCTGATGCAATCAATCATGTGAATTGTGAGTTTCGTCGGGACGGCTGTCTCGTGTCTGTGTCAGCTCAGATCACTGCTGAGTAAAAAATTAAACAAAAACAAAACCAAAAAAAAAAAGTTGCTACCGTACGAAACGACCGTGGTAATGTATAGGCCTACATATGCACCCCGCAATCTATGCTTGACTCAGTGTGATCAGGTGGGGTTCGGATATGCTAGGTTTCTCATTTACGAATTACGAAATGACCCTTAAAGACAAAGAAGCCGCCACGTGTGAAGTATATGCACTGCTCGATGTTAAAAGAGAATGTGACGCGTGTTTGTGGCGTTGTGGGCAAAGGAAGAATTATACGGGAACGTAACGCAGACGTCTTAGCGGATAATGACAACTGACACACTGTATTTTTCAATTTTTCTTATACGCATTTTGCTTGCCCATTTTTCTTTCGATGTTTTCTTCGAAAATCCCTAAGCAAGTTTTTTATATACAACTGTAAGACCATCATCGGCTCTGCGGCAGGTGTAGCTTTCTCCCCCTACCCCCCGTGTACCGAAGCAGGGGGTAGGGACGGGGGATCCTTGGCGAGTGTCAGCGCCCATGTTAAGGCTTTCCGCTTTGGATTGGCTCTTAATCCTCTCGGAAGCGCCTAAGACAACCGGGACGAAGTTGGCGTTGCTTGAGATCCATGAATCACTACCGCCACATCCCAGCTTGATGGGGGGGGGGATAGACCGGCCTTAGCACTTCTCATTGGCTGACCTACTTTAGCGTCGCTCGTGTCTCATTGGGCCGTCGCTTCCTCATGTGCATGATTGTCTCATGGTGCGTGGAGAATTTTTCATTCTAGAAAGATCGCATTTGGAAATGAGGTGCCATAAGTTTGTCATTAAATCAAATTAGCCTGATTCTTTTATGGTTTTAAAGTCAACCCAGCCCCCCCCGTTAATTTTTTAGAAGTCTTTCGAGATGTAAAAATTTAACTGTAAAGAAACTGGAAGTACCTTTACCAGTTCTGTGCACGAGTGGTTAAAAGGACAGCTTGGAAAGTCTTGATTGATTAATGGATTGGTTTTTAATCGTGAGGGAATTTTGCTTGGTTTGTACGCAGATTTGTGTGCGTCACGCAAAAAAAAAATTGCTGCCGTTAATTTTTTATAATCTTTGAAGCTTTGAGCGGCGACTAGACCCTTGTGTTAGTAAAATACTATAAAAAAAACCACAGGGGGGGTGATTCCTACTGCCCAGTGTATTGTGAGTGTCCAGTGTCTCTTTCATTCATCTAGTGGCTCTGATTAATTTGACCATTTCTGACGACTGCAAAATCGATTCGGGAAGCCTTTCATGCACTTGGCCCTTTTCAATGAGGATTTCGTAACACCTGACGTCCATCGCGATAACATTTCCTTGTGCCGTTTGGAAGGGGAAAGGAAATGATCCGGAGAGAGGCTGTTTTGTTGGAGGCTTAATAGCACGATATCAGGATGAGGAGCAGGTTAATTGGTCAGCAATGACTTCACCTGTTATGAGTGGGGTGGTTTTCCCTTTCGTTCCTGTGAATTTTACCCAGGATTTGCGTCAATTAATTCAACGTGAATTGTGGCGTTGACGTCCCTGGATCCCAAAGTCGTTATTCGCTGGTTTCGTGTTCTGTCGTCAGAGTTTTCCAATAAAGCCATTTAGAGAAGGAGTGTGAGAATCCATCTTTTTAGCTGATTTCAGCTTTCCTTGGGAAAGACGTTGACCCTGAATTTCAGATTTTTTTGTATACCTGGTCTGTACAAAAGTATTGGAACTTTTAGCATTTTAAGCTTTTTTTCTAGCTGTTTTTTAGCTTTGATTTTAACTGGCCACTCACACCCCTGTTAGCTGAGGGTGAAAGCAGAAACTGAAGCAAAAGTTGAAAAGAGGGAAAGAGTCGCGGGCTCACCAGCAACAGACTTTACTTGTATCGATACCCAGCACGAAATGCGGTAAAGGGGTATCTCCATCCTTCCATGTGACACGGGAGCTAGGTACCCTGCTATTGTACCGACTGCGTTCCCTCTGAAAACCTGAAAGGTATTCGCAAGATTCCTACGACACAAAAGAGGTGGGGGGGGGGTTTCTTTGCCGCATACCGCGCATCATAATGGTTGTATCGCCCTCCCGTGTTTTTGTCCTCTCGACTCTTTTTGAGGAGGAGACCTTGACGAGGATTGTTACTGCATTGGACTAACACCCCCCCCCTCCTCCGTCGGGACCCCGGTAATCAGTGAGACCACCAGCCCCTCGACCATCCGCCCCACGATGGGGCGTCCGCGTACAGTTCAGCAGCAGTTCGTCTCAGGGTTTGTAAAAAAAATTTTATACAGATGCAGTTTGCCTTTCCACTCTTTTATTCAGTGCCTCGGCCATGCGACGTCTGCCGTCCCCACAACCCTTCAAATGAAATTGGTTTCGACGGCAAAAGATAATCTTTCTGCAATTATCAGCGTGTTTACAGCGGTTGCCGACGTAGAGCCTATTGTTGTATTCCCCTCCCACCCCACCCCACCCCCCCTCTTTTGTAGATAGAGGGGTGCTTGGGGTGGCCCACTGCTCTGCTAATAAATGACCACCGCGTCATAAAGCAAGGGGATTTCTGGGCAGTGAATTTGTTTACGGCTGCTTTTGGCGGCTTTGGCTGTTTATCCACCTGTTCTCTGAGGACAGACTTCCCTTTAATTGCACGGACCGGCCCCGGCTAAATAGCGGCCTCGGCCAGACACAATAGAAGGCAATGGGACGTTGATACCTGTGTCAGAGGCAAATTAGGACCAAGCCTGAAATATTTTCGTGTTGATAACGGGGATGTGGTCAGCTGGAGGTTTGGCCTCGTTATTCTGCCTATCTTAAGTACGTGAACAGTATATAGGGATGCCTGGATGCCTCCCCTGCTTACTCCCGATCCTATGCATCGTGCTCGGGCAATCATTGATCGTATAAATCCTGGGAGCTCCACCACCATGTTTGCGACAAGATTTTCTGAATGGCGAACAAAAAGTCCAGCATGGATTTTTCCTAAGCAACGTTTCTCTGTTCCCTGTGGAAGGGGAGAAAAAAAAAAGCCTCGGCGAATATCTGATCGACCCGCTGCAATCAGAAAAGAAGAAGAAAAAGTCCGGTGAAAAGGCACGGAGCCCTGGATCCCAGCGTGTCCGGGCCTCACCCCTCGTGGGTCGAATTGCCTCTTTGTCCCGCGGAATGTATCCGCTTTTGTCCCGAAGTGTTTTCGAGTGCCTCGGATTCTTTAAGCAGGGCTGCTCACCGATCGATCCGCGGCCTGAATATCCCATTGGTCCAGTTACAATTAAAATATTTGATTTCTCGGTGCTTCGGTATGCGTGACCGTACACATGCCCCGTCACTGGGGCTCTCGCGATCCATCTTCCCCTCTGCTCTCCCCCCCCCCCATCTCTTGGTTCTCCGTTCCTGGGATTCGGTCCGGCCCGAGTTCTAGTACCGCTTTGCCGTGACCAGGAGAATCTCTTAAGATGACACGGTTGTTGACACCACAAGTGTTATTGCAGCCAGTTGAGATAGGCCGTCAGTGACTATCCAGTAACCGCGCCATTATTGCCCGGCGAGCTCAGTGGCGCTCTATCGTCTAGCCTTGCCTCCACTAGCTCTTTCCCTCAACAGAAAGACCTGAAACTTGAATCACGTCAAAAATACCGAGTAGTGTTATTTTACTGTCAAAATTTACTTCAGTGTACTCGAAAGTGTCTACTTCTTAACATTCAGCGAAATTTACAACGCTTTCACATTTTTCAAAATTAAAATGAAAGGGTGTTCACAGACGACTGAGTTCTGTTCACCCATTATGTAAAATGCCTTCAAGTTGACTGATTTTTTCGAAGTTCTACGCGCAAAAGATAGTCGGGGGGGTCACCAAAGATTATGCTTTTTGGTGGTCTGGCCTATTCCTTGCTCTATGGTCTGGCCAAGTGCCGCCTTTTCCAGGGAGCCGTCTTCTTGCTGTATAATTTATCATACACGACGACAGCGGACACGCGACCCTAACGCCTCACTGATTTATGGCCTATCGCCGTCAGCCCGTTAAAACAAGACCATCTTGTTAAATACCCGCCATAAATCTACTGCTCGTAAAACTGGTGGCGAATTTACGCAGCGTCGGTATGTGACATGACGCTTTCATACCGTGTCCGACCAGTTGTGGTAGACTCGCGGTATGTACAGTATATATACTGTATAAGTGGCATTTTGTGGCGATGCCGTTGAGCACAGGGGAAGTTGCTGTGGGTTTGTGCTGGGTAAAATGTACTGTGGTTTTGGCAGGAAAGTGCTCATCTTTTATTGAAAGCCTTGGCATGTCCTGGGACGGATCATGAGATCCCAGTCTAGTTTCCTTAATGCCATGTACATCGTTGAATTAGAAAACTCTTTGATGACTTCGACAATGCGATGGCTCACTTGTAATGACCTGATATCTGTTTTCTTTGTCCACATTCTGCGGGTTCGTTCTCCACGTCCAAGACTCCCCTGTGACAATTTGACATCCTCTTTCCCAGTCTTGCCTAGCCATCATTCAATTTCCCTTGAACCCGGTAGCCTGTCTGAACTTGTATGATGGAGCGAGGAACTGCGCATGTAACTCGCCGCCATCAGCAACATATCTTTTTTGATTACCCTCTCGCAGAAGGTTGTCACCGAGCCTCTCTGCCCTCCGCACACTGCCGCCATTGTGGACGGTACCGATCATACGTCATCAAGTTGAAGTTGGTGACCTTTGACCCCGGCTGCGTCTAGCCCTGATTGCTCGCATTTGTATACCCGCCACGTCGGTGAAATTGGCGCGATTTCAGGCGAGGACAGACGAGTGCTCTAGGCAGGGGAGCATTCTCCTTAAGATCTGCCTTGAAAGACGAGCTTTCGCCGGTTGGGTATCGGGTGACACAAGGCTCTTTCACGGCCTTTTTTCCTGAGTTCGATTGAGCCCCGGCTAAAACCCCAAGGGTTTCTGGGAAGGATATGTGTCGTCACCTCTGCCAAGAGCTTCATTGAAAATTTGATCGCCATTTGGTCGGCCATTTTGAAGCAGATTTCTCTTTTCTTTCCTTTTCTTTTTTAATCTCGTGGTCCAGACACATTCAACAAAAGCTTTCCCAGAGATCGATTTCCTCTTTGTGTTGACAGGGTTCTGTTGCATTAAATTGTTTTAGTAACTCGCTCTGACATCACATCGGAAGACGTCGCTTTGCATCCGTCAGGAGACCACATAATCACAGCTGAAGGGATAGACTAATTAAATCAAGCAAGCTGTAACCATTGTGTTCTTCAATCCTGTAGTACCCTGTCTGAGGCTCCTTGACAGCACCACTGAAATCACACCTTTATTCTTGAATAAAAAAAAAACTATTAAGTTTCCAACAGCCACCATATAGTTGATGAAACAGGATGCTTTGCGTATCAAATATTGCCAACTATTGATATATATTTATTTATCTTAAAGATACAGCGAACCATTCTAGGGTCTTCCTATGCAAGTGCAGTTAAGGTGTGCCAAAACCTGAGATTGTTCTTGTTGGAGACTAAACTGCGTGTTTTCTTTTCTTTGCAGGGAGCACACGATGATGGTTCCAACTATATACACGGCGATCATCATTCATCAGTTATTAGAAAAGGTGAGTTTAAAAATGAAAAAAAAAAATCAAAAACTCTGGAGGGCGCTCTCCCTGACTACATTTCATACTTGGAACAAACCGATTATCCTGGTAACGTTAACGTGACGCTTTTGCCAGTGATCGGAGTTAAGACATGAGGTCAGCACACAGATTGTCCAGAAAAAAAATCCAAATGTTACAGTATTCTTTGTATGACGTCATAGTACTCTGTGTTAGGGGAAAACTTAGCAAGGCTGGCGCCATAAGACTGGGCTCAAAGCTTGGTCGGTTGTACTAAATTTGTAGTTCGCAATTAGTTCGACAAATTTCATTTCATTTTCCCGACTTACGTATCAGCGTAGCCTTCTATTTCAATGCATATTAGCTTCTGGGTACAAGTGCACTTGGCAATGGATACAGTTTTTACCTACCTCATTTGCGCTATGGCACTTGCCACTTGCAGCAGCACGTCACCTAGAATGGTGTTCTCGATGTGAACAGATGCATAGATGCAAGCTTTGTGAAGATGATTCATTGTGGATAAGTTTTTCGTAATATTAGTTGGTATCTGTTATTGTGTAGTAGGTGTTATGTTCGCTCACTGTGAGTTATTTCTGATGACATCTTTTTTTGTAAACCAACTCTGACAGCGCATATTTTACGTGGCACCTGTGTGCGTGCATTGAATGACCCGGATTAAATTGAGATTCAAACCCCGCCAGGTTGGCCACTTTACCGGTTGCTCCATCCAGTCCGAGGCCAACCGGCGCAATTTTTTCGCACGAGCGGGTTGTTCGGGGTCTGTCGAGGTTCAACCGGCTAGAAATTGGCCTCGTCTCTTGTTTCACCAGCAGGCGAGCGGGTTCATCAGTAGGGATTAGACTGTTTATTCTGCTAATGAAAATGAAAGCCCGGTTGCCGCCGCGCGAGATGAAACGGCGGGGGCAACGCGTCGCGCGTGGGTCGAATCGCGGGATGGAGCTGACAGTCGTCGTGCTCCTGTCAGAACACAAGACGAGAGATCCCGATCGTGGATAGCACGAGAAAGAGCGCAAGTGAGAGATCGGTTCAGGACGATGTGAACACATAGGCAAGACGGACGCACTGTTTTATCAGAGATGATTTCCCCCTAATTGTCGACCAGGGAGCCGTGGCGGTTGATTGCTCACCGGCCGAGCAGTGCGCTTCGCCGCGCATAAAGATGCTTCCGTGACCGCGACAAATTCACTAACGATCGCTGGCCCAAAAAAAATCCACCAGTCTCTATCGTTTAACATTTCAGCCATAAACCAAAGTAAAAATAAAGATGCACAGTTCCACCACGAAATTGCCCCTCACTTTTTTCAACCTATATTCTGATCGCCAAATCGGTACAGAATAATCCAGTCTAGAGAAATCGAATCATAAGTGAAAAGTACAAAAAACCAAACACCGAAAATGAGAGTCCATCAGAATAACTTGGGCGAAATAGACTGCTTCACAATGACTGAAATGGGTTTGCGAGTCAAGTACCATACAGCTTATAAATATTATCATTATACCTCATGAATAAATTAAGAAAAGCAGGCAAATGGGATGTTGAATAATATATTTATATACCATTTGGAAAGTATTCGTGTCATATTCCTAGTATTCTCATGTTTCTTCCTTCAGTCGTCGGTCTATTGTCAGCTACCGGCTTGTTTTGATAATCTTACAATTCCTTCTCTTTGAATAATTTCGCGTGTATTCTTTTGCCCCCAGTCGTCTATTGACGTCTTTCCGCTATATTTGATAGACTGCCATTCTGTCTAAGTGCCTGGGATGATTTAATACATTAGGATGTTTCTTGTCGTGTCCCAGGTGAATATTTTGATCAATTCATAACGGCCATTTTTGCCCATTATCGGTTGGGCTCTGCTCCGCGTTGCGAGGACTGTATTATGATCCATTTCTGGCTGTCCGGCGCGCGCGCGACCCGAGCGTAAACTGGCCGTGCACAGCTCTTCGTTAATTATTTAAAAGCGCCTTTCTCCAGTATGTAAGCTAATAACATGTCGAGGCTGACTCGCTCTCACAGTGTGCTGTGTTGAATTAAATTAATCTCCTTGTTCGGTGTGATGGCAATCATGCATGGCCGGCCAATTCCAAGCTTCTATCCCGAAAAAAAAAAACTACCGAGCGCTCCGGTCCGGGGGCAGAGCTAAGGCGAAGGAAAAGGCCCTGGTTTTGCTTCACTCAAACCCGCTGCACTTTTCAGGTCAACGGTCCTCTCCTGAAAACCTTCAACCTCATCAAGGAGTCTGTGTGTATATTCTCGGCAATATCCAAGCAGAATTGATTTGAAGTGTGGAAAATTGATTACCAGAATTTAATACAAACAAGACAGGCGGGGAAAAGGCTCCATCGCACAGTGGGTGGTTGTGAAGGCCGACAAATTACTCTGAAAAATTCACACCCAGTGAGCTACCAAATGTGACGAAGAGCAGAAATATACCGCACTACCACTTCTGGCAAGGGAAAGGTTCTTCTTTCTGAATCAAGCAACTTGTACTATTAAACAAATGAATATCTCTTGCTGGATTTTGAGGAATGGATTTGTAATTTGGTTAAGTGAGATGCGCAAAGGTGACTGCACACTTCTCGTAATATATACATATATATATATTTCCAAGACCGTTGCGTGAATCATCACATGACTCATCACATGATCTATCCCAACGTTGGACGCTTCCGAGTCTTGGCAGTCAAAATATTTATACTATTTTAAGTCACCCCAACTCTATAGCTTGGGGGGGTCATAATTGTAAAGAAATTGCTTTTCTTAGCAATAGCAGAAAGTAAAAATTGCGGATAACCTAATATTTATATCATCATTAGGTTAAATTCTTTTATAACTTATCAGCAATTCAAAAATTATAAGGACCAAACGATATTAACAGAAACCGAGTGAAACATCTCAAGTGAACGACTGCCGGTTAAAATGGAACGTATTTAAAAAGGGACACTGGTTAGTTTTATTTGTACTCCTGAAAAACGTCAGGGCTGGGAAAGGGACTTGACTGGCTCAGAATTTGGACTGGCCGACCTCCTAATCAGAAACACTGGTACAGTCGATGTTGAGACCCAACATCAGTTCACTGTGCATTTACTGACTGGACCGAGTCCATGTTAAACCCCAGCACGGAATCCAGTGTTTGTACGCGGTTGGTATACACTGGCCTCCCCGGTTATGCATTTTCATTAATCGTAACCTGCTTCACCCGAACAAAAAAGCCCCTCACATATCTAGGTCTTTGGACTTGCTGGCGGTGGCAATGCCCTGAGCTAACCCGCTTGTCGGCTCGGACGCTCCGCTGCTTCCATTGTTGTCGTGCCCAGGGCCAGGTAGCTCGGAGACCTCACCTGTCGAAGAGTTACCGCTTCATCGCACCCAACCATCGGCGTCTCGCTGGGATTACTAACATGTCCTACGCAGGATTATTACAATAGAAAAATGGCTGCGTAAGGTTTGTGTGGCGTTGAAATAAAAAAGCCCCAGTGCGCATAGCCGCGCGTGTGATTGTTGAAGAACACGAAAATCTTGTTGTTAATGTAATGCTATAGAGGAGCGCTGTGACTTTTGGTTTCGCTGTGCCAATGTTAATGCAACGTTATTGCTCTGCGCAAGATTTCAGAAGCGAGCATAATGGCAACTTCACGGTGCTCTAGAAATCCCAATCCCTGTCACAATTTGAGCGGGCCTTCGGTGCTTTTTTTGAGGGGGGGATGTTCAGCGGGGAGAGCGGTGTGTGTCAGTTGGCAAATTGGGATGACGAATACACTGGTTCGGATATGGCAATTTACCTGCGAACGCGACAATGTCCGAAGCTTATATAAGTGGCGATGCTATTGCCTTTCGTCAAAACCACCTTGCTGGGGGAAAGACGAGGGGACAGTGGTTTTATTTAGGTCACTCATGCCCCGCCAGCGCCGATGCATGCTTTGATGGCACCACCGGGCGTCCAATTCCCTCATTGTTCGGCGCGTATATAGTCAAAATATTACGTGAATATTGCTGTTATTGCCCATGATATTATGGTTTAACCAGCTATTGAAATGCACCGTTGAATGGGCCGCCTTGTCAACGCGTTGCCCATGTCTTTGATTACGCATTGTGGCCGGGAATCACAATATGAGCCTTGATTATTCCATTTGCCAGGATTCTGCAGAACAGGGCTTCAATTTCTCTTCACGAGTTTCCTCTCTTTTTTTATTTCATTTTATTATTTTTTTCAGTTAGGTGGGAAATAAAACGCCACTGATAATATCAGGTGAACACGAAACATAATCCCGCCAAATTAGGCAAGTTTGATTGGTGCAAGGCAGCGCATGTGGCGGATTAAATCACGGCTATTTTCCACGGCCAAAGTGTCAGGGTAATTGGAGTCCGTATGCCTATGCACGTTCTTTTTGTCGGTCGGAGTTATTTCAGACAGCCTTGTGTTGAGTTTGCCGACAAAAACAGAAACATAATGAACCCAGCAACCATCCAACTAGTAAAATTTAACCTTTGACCCCTCTACTTGTCATTTTTATATAAAACATGTACATACAAATGCCTCATTGGTACAATAAGTGAATTCACTATTTTGATAGCTGTTAGATGCTATTTTTAAATTATTCAAATCTTGTCACAGGTTGAAGAAACTGTCATAGTAAAACAGCAATATTGTAGCAATGAAAATCTGTGAATAGACGTCATTGATGCCCATTCACGTCTGCGCATGCCCAACCCTAAAACGGCATCAGGTCGATGAGCTCGAAAGTACATGTATTTATGTTACCGAAGCGAAACTAGTTGAAGAGAACAAGTCTCACAACTGCCCGTGAAACTGGGACGTTTCTGGAAAATGCAACAACTCGAGACGTCCAGGAACCAAATTAGACAGTCGCGGTCGTATCTATCGTTTGGCAGCCACTGTCCGATTCGAATGCAGCCAACATGACGTCAAATTTAAAGAAAACATTGTCGTTACCGTAGAGTGGTCTCTGCAGCAGGGTTTTAGTTACAATTTCCATCTTCATACAAACGGTTTCAGAATTTCCCATCAAGGGGTTGTTGTTCTTGCACGCGGCGGGTGTTATTACAAGGCAAACGGAGTCGCCACTGCTCGAGATAAGACTAACTCTATTATTTGTCCGGCAATGGCGCACGGCAGCGCCTTTATCTCGGCTCTATATAAGGGAATGTTTGTGGGTCTCCAGGGAGCCTTCCAGTTGGTCCCCTGCACTGCAACATTCCCCAATCAAGAGGAGAGTCATAATTGATCCCCATCTTGCCTTTTTCCCCCCCCGCGTTTCATTATGAGAAAAGCGCGCAAAAATGGCCAGATTGCGATCTCTGAGGCTCTACTGTTTCCTACTGGGCTCTTACTACGGGCGCTCTATCTCAGCGATGATCAGCGTGCGAGTACTGCCAAGAAAAGGTTATCGTTCTGAGTTTGACAGCGCGAAAGGGGGGGGGCGATGTAGGCTTTGCCGAGCTTGCAACAGAGAAAGAAGAGGGGGGAAAAATAGTAGATAGTGATTATCTGCGGCCAGCTAGAACTATCAATGTCTTGAGTGATTTGCGATAGAGGCGAAGGATGATACTAGACCGCGGTCACTCACTCACACAAGGTTATAGATCCACGACTGGGCCTTTCCATCAAGACTCGATGATAACAGAGTTCAGTTTGAAGTACCAAAAATGTACACCATGGATGACAGTCTATATCTATGGTGTTCACTCACACTTTCTATGGAATGAATATGTTTGCAGAAAAGTACCAGAAATTAGTTGTTCACATTCCACCTTCGTTTCAGCAATTTTTTAAAGCCCTATATTATCTCCAAGTTCAATCAAAGCCATGTATTGTGTGGTACACAGAATTGGAATGGTTTATAATTACTGGAAAAAAATTATGTTGATTTGTCCATTTTAAGTTCATTTTTGTTAAGACTGAGTGCGTTTGTGTCCCTTACCCGGCTCTTTCCCTCGTCCAACGCCAGGTCATGATTTTGCCTGACGGTTCTACTCACCTTCTACGTGTGAGATTAGCCCCAGATTCCGCGCATTCCCTGACGGATACACGATCCGTTTGTTTCGTTTTGATCACACACTTCAATGGGCAAGCCCGCAGACTGGCATTTTCTTGATAAGGCACCATGTGTGAAATTTTGATACACGCGGCGCACCATACGCATTCTACTCGCGCCATCTTAGGTAGATAGCCTGCGCCCGTTAAAAAGCGAATTGATCCTTAAAACGTCCGGCTTGTTTATCCTTTTCTTCCTCAATGTATGTTCCCGTTTTACCCTTCGATAGTCATCAATCAAAGTCAAGATAGTTTCATTCATTTTTGTTAAAACTTTGGACTGTTTTTAATCTGTGGTTTCCATCATTATATTAAGGTGACTAGGCACGGTAGCCACATGCACTAATGAGGACTGGACAGGAAGATGCCAAATGTAGATTAGATGAAAGCACTATGGAAGTCTATTTAAGTTTCGGAAATAACGAGAGACTTGCGCAGTTAAACCCCCAAACGGAAGTTTAGTTTACAGTGATTTAAGGCCATCAGTTTGAGTGCAGCTTGTTGGGGGCTAAATGTTTTTCCAACCTAACGCACTTCTGACTAGAGGAGTTTTCTCTCAAACTTGAAAATAAAGTGCCTGTGTGGAAACAAGTCGGTGGTACTCAGAGTTCATTGTCCCCGAACTGCTGTAAAATCAGAGGGAGAAAGGGACGCCGGCTCTGCAGAGAATGTGGTTTATATACTTAAACCAGAAATGTGCACACTGTTCTTTCAGGGATTTTCCGCTCCAGAAAACTCGGATCAAGAGATTTGTTGAGGAGGAGAAAAAAAAAGGAGAGAGAGAGAAAAAAGAAAACCCAGTGTGAGAAGTGGCTTTAAAAAAGTGTCTAGCTGTACTTAAAACCACGGAGGACCCGCGTTCATTAACGTGGAGGGAAGTTGACGGCTGTGAGTGGGTCGAACAGCGGGTAGTGTGTAGACATTTTGCCAGGCCCTTTCTTCGCGCATTTCACGGTCCGGCTGGCGGACACATGTCACCGAAACAAGCCGCCCAAGCGCTTGCTGATGCCGGCACGGTATACCCTTGATCTCCGGCAGCGAGACGGTGATGTCCCCCTTTTTTCTTAGTCTCTCGGGCCTTGTCCTGAGCCAGTCAAGTTGCGGTCGCGGGCGAATTAAGGAAAAAAGCCATTTTTGAGGGGCGCAATGTTGCAAATGTTTTTGGAAAAAAAAATCAAAACCTTTCATTATACTTCAATTCTTTGTCTGGGACAACACGGTGTCACAGGGGACTAGTGTGTAGGCGTAGACTGTTTGGGTGTTCGTTTAAATGTGAAAGGGAGGTATGTTAGCGGTTGGTTTCTCCCAATATTACACGGTCAAATAGTCCAGGCAGGAGGCTAATTTCATTGTCCAACCGCTAAAATGTACTGATAAAAGCTTTTTGCGTGTGGACACGTCAGAAAACTTGGCTGTCTACCATGCTCCCTGTTCATTGTCCCCGACGCTGTGCCACGCACGCAAATTAAATTGCCACGGCACATACCATAGAAATCTCATTAAGAGGAGAAGATACCCCAAAAAACTATACATCATATGGCAAACCGTTAGCAGTCTACCTGACATTACAAGCGAGTGCGTTAACGTCGCAAGAGCTTAAGTGTTTTTTTTTTCCTATGAGTGAGCGTTGAATTCCCCCAGCCCTCGGTTAATCCCTACCCCCCACCTTCCCTCTGTAAGAAGCCTGCTTTTCCTGTCAGGATTCCAAACCCAGCTGGGAGGAAGTCCCTGGCTTTCGCACCGCCAGTCCCTTATCCATCGAGCCCCGGCCCTGTAAAAGGACAAGAGCACGGCGCTTGGCCAACCTGACAACTCCTCGTCTGCTGTGAAATATATAGGAAGAGAGAGAGTCTCCGTCAGGCTGTTATCAACCTTCTGTGTTGTTGTTTTGTTTTTAATGGCGCTGTCAGCTACTCAGGCGATGTCAGCTACTCAGGCGATTTGCACCAGTAACTATACGTTTATTCATAACCTTTATTAAGCAGCATCACATAAAGGAGTTAGGAAGAAGGTCTAGTTTTAGAGGCAGGAGGAAACCGGAGTACCGGGAGAAAACCTGCGAGAGCGAGTATGGACTGGAAACCAAATGCGCTTAAAGCCTGGGCCAAGCCGGGACTTGAACCCGGGCCTCATTAGTGCAAAGCGAGGAAAGAATCGCTACGCTAACCCGCCCCCCACCTTTCTGTGTTCTCACATCCCTTTGCTTTTAAACACAGTGAAAAAAATGTCTCTGATGACCTGTGCTTTTGAACCAATGACCCCACAGCGTCATAAAAATTATTACGTCACGCCTTGACACAAATCCTAGCAAAGATCCAGTGCACTCACTGTTGCAGTTAGTGTACTGCCGTCAAAATGATTTTACGGTCCCAAATCACAAGTTTATATTATTTCTTGGACAGATACGAATTGCACATAAACTTTGTGAAGGGTTTAAAAGAAACAAGGAATGCAATATCATTCTTCTGGATTCTTGAAATGATTTTCAATTATTTTAAATCCTTTAATCTGTATTCACAAAATAGCTGTGATAATTTGTATTTCTGAGACATCCGCTTAACTTTTTTATTGTGTCAAAATGCAATTTGTGATTCGATACTGTAATATTTTCTTCGTGTATTATTCAGCTTAACTGCATTTGAAACAACGCGCCCTCTTTCATAAAAAAAGCCCATTTTCAAAAGACTTCCCTTTCCAAGACTAGGATACGGAACGCTCCTTTTATGGCGCACTTTTTTTTTTCCTTGTCGACGATTTCACGGGGATATAGGTCACTAGGCTAATACACCTTTCTGCTGGAAGGTGTGAGTGTACTTCGGTGTGAGACGAATTGAGGGCTAGAAGCCGTCCTCACTCCATTCCTTCTATATTATACCAGCTAGCCTCGGCTGGCCAAGGAACCCATCCTGGCCTTAATTATTATCACCGGCTCCAACTCACCAGCAATCAAACACGCCCAGTCTTTCTGCGTTTGTTTAGCGCAGAGAGATGCGTTACAAAAAAATAATAATAAAAAAAATACCAGGCCTGAGAAAAAAACTGGTCCACAGCAAACGGCGCGATATTAGGACAAATATTGCAACGAGGAAGGGTCCTTGGAGGTTATAGGGAGGGCCTTGCCCCGCTCTATTGGCGGCATTGTGCAGGGTGCATTGTTCGGGGTACCAATCCCGTCTTTGGTATCAAAGTCTCAAGATGAAATCTGACGGAGGGGTAGTGTTCCCTGCACGTTTTATGCGTTTGTATACAAACAATTATTATCACTGCGGGTAATAATGAGACCAGAATGGTTCATCAGGGAAACGGTATCCCGGACGGAGGCCTGTAGGGAACCTCCACGTGACCCCAAAAAAGGAGAAAATCCCAATAATAACATTCCCCGAGGAATGTTTTCGGAGGACTTCCATTGTGTTGACACAATAAATGAGCACACGTCGTGGAATATAGGAAAGGATTTCTCATTGGGAAATCTTGACAAAAATTTACTATTTCCCATCAATTATGAGGACAGAAGATTACTCTTATTTTGGGAAAGTTTCTTGCAATATTAAGCCTAACCATAATTCTGGTGCGTTTGTGTGATCGTTGAAAAAAATAGAAGCGGCATTTTGAATCATCCTTTTCACCTTCTTTTTGGCGATTGTGCTTTGGCAACTAGGGCTTCATTTCTGGTCTTTAGAATGATCTTGACACTGTATTCGAACGTTATATATTGTAAAGATCAAAAAGTGAAATCTTGTCACCTTAAACGCCCCGAAAAGCTACTTCTGCGTCATAATTGTTATGGCGCCTCACAGTGGATACAAAGAATCCCCCATCTTAGCAGACACTCTCCCTTCTCCCGTGTCATAAATTCGAGTTGGCCGCGTGTTGATTTTGAAAATCCCAACCTTTGACGAGATACATCGCGATCGGGTCACGACATGATCACCCACACTCAATATACACCTGTATCCTGACTATCGGCGGCTAGTCGGGTTGCGTGTCGCCCGAGCATCACAGGCACACACACACACATGCATTCACTTCAGCGAGGAATACCCTCTCGATCAATTAGAATTCCGCCACCCAATCTCATCTTGACCTAGTAGTGCAGCGCTCGAACTCAGTTGATTTAGAGAGAGCATAAACTCGGGATCTATTTTAATCGTAGTCATCGTGACGGTACGGTAATCGGCGCGCATCGAGTGTAGACGGGCATAATTTGCATTCCGTCGTACCGAGCTGTAGACCTTAATCATGATGCTGCCATGTTTGTCTTGCTTCTTGTAGACCTATTGGCAAAAGTGATACAACTCCACGTATTGATAAAAGGGTACCGACTATTTTTTCCTTTCTGCCTCAGTACATAAATGGTAGAAAAGCAAGATGGCTGCCCCGTGATAGAGGTCTATTGTTGCACTGGCCACCAAATCGTTATTAACAGTCACCTTGGTAACATTTAGACCAAAAATCCAGAATTTTGACTTAAATATTCACGTTTCTTGCTTTAAAATCTACATTCTGAAAATTTTCTTATTAAATAAATATGAAAGTGCACGGTGTTTCGAATCTAACTAGTTGTGCCTGAGTAATGCGTAAAGCGAGCATTAATAACCGGCAGAAGTCTTCCTGGTACCAGACACGCTCATCAAATTTCATGACAACTATTGAACGGCCGTGAATTAAACATCAGGGTAATTTTGCTGTTATTAATTACGAATATCCGAGCCGGGGGACTAGCAAATAAAAAAGGCAATATTGGTCGGGAGGGTGTTAAGTACAGTCACCCTTTCTATCTGAGAGTTTATCCATGGTTTACCTGGGCCGGCCACGGTCAGGGAGACTTTTAGCGAAGCGACCCTTTTCTTTGCCCGGCAGGGATAAGGTGCATCGCTTGAGTCCATAAGCCCCGGGCGATGGATGATGTCAGCGACGGAGTTAAGCAGTTTCGATGGCCTCACATGGGTAGTCTCTACGTCCCTTCGGTTTGATCAGTCATTGAGAAATCCCCAAACACTCCGGCGTGTTGTATACCAATGCCACTGCACACCGATACGCCGCATCGCATGCACCACCACCATACTGCCGACCCGAAACCAGACTCGTCGCTCTTCCCCCCCCCCATCCGTCCAGCCAACTTAGTGAGAAGTCAAGGTGGGTGGAGGGAAGCAGAAGAGGGGGGGAGGGGTCGGGGGACTAGACTTGCCCGAGCGGAGGACGGGCGGGTTTAAGAAAAAACAGGTCGGCTGATGTGGCATTAGGGATCAACCGCGCGATGGTTCGTGTGTTAGCAGACCTGGCAACGTCCATTAGTTGTCGTCTTTGTGGTAGGAGAAGCCGCTCCTGTATGACATCACGATGTACTTTCCAGGCAAGGCGTTGAACTTCTCTTCTGAAATCCGGACTAACCCCCCCCCCTCCACTGCTCCATATATTTGGTCTCGTTATATACATATATCTCGCCAGTATTCGGGCGAGTTGTTGGGGGATATACAGGCTCCATAATATTGAATACATTTCCATGGTATTGTTAGCGGTACAAAGGCTCGCCCGTATTGGTTAGTAGAGCGGAGGTCCATGGAGTGACTGTTTGCCGTGCGGTGTCGGGTGGCCGCTGCTGGGGTAGACTTACCGTGGGCTGCTGGAGCTGACCGACTCGCTCTCATTCCCCCCCCCTTCCCTAATCCCCTTGCCGAAAACAAGCTCGGGGAATAACACTAAAGGGTCCAGAAAGGAACCACCGAGGGCCCCGTTCCCGCTCAGATGTCAGAGTCTGGCTATCGATACCCGGTGCACCATCACAGACAGAGAGACCCCTTACAACACACACCCCCACTCACACACTCAGCAACTGTGGCAAAATCCAGAGCCCCCCTTTTTTTCCCTTCATCCTTTCTTCCTTGTGACGGTGTTTGATACCCAGACAGACGGTAGACCCAGCCGCCTGGGGGCTGGTCGGTGTCCCGCTAACAAACTGCCAACCAACTATCTTTTCCTCTTAAACTCACCAAATACGGAGTGCCTTGCATTATCAACACACACATGTCATGCTGTGCCCACCTCCAAAAGGGGGAAATGACTCGACAATGAACATTCAAATTAAACATGACATGCGCGCCACTTAACCTGGTAGTTAGTAATTGAATGAAACACAAAGACTTAACTTCACTGTGACTGCGCCATAATCAGATACACTCAAAATTACGCGAACATTAGCGGCAAAGTGAGGAGTGAATGACGTCATTCGAAAGAGCAAGTCCTCACAATAGGCGGTTCTCTAGTCAGTCACAAACGAATGGCGAATAAAGAATCGATGGTGTCTTATGCCGACATCAATTATTTTCAGTTGAAAACAAAATAAGGTTGAGTTAACACGATGTGGGTCTACTTCTGTTGATAAAAGCTGTGTGGAGAAACAGGACACAAAATCAAAATCGCAAATAATTTGAGCTGTCCATTAATTAACAAAGCCTACATACGGAGCGCCCCCAGACGTAATTTTACACTCGAAAATGTTCTGTAACTACATTTATCGAGCAGCGCACCCGTATCCATTTCCGAGGGCCCTAAATATAATGCGATTTTGATAAGTGAGTTTGTGTGGTCCAAAGTGACCAATCAAACCCAGCCTCGCTCAACAGGGGCATTGTTCAGACGGTGCTAACCAAAATGCATTTATATCTCGTTCAGTTTGATTGGGTAATTGAGTTAAGCGATGCCATTGTCAAGACAACCCCTTCCTTCGGTCGAAACTTGGAAAATTAATCACACTGCGCAAGCCTCGGTACATTCCGCACCTGTAAAGGTATTGCAAGTAATGATCATATAAAATTACAAGCAGAAAGAAAACTTCGGTTAGTTCTCTCCTCATCCGTGAAAGCAAGTCAGCAGAAGGCTTTTCCCCCCTCTCTTTTATAGCCGAAGGGGTCAACCGTGCTCTGTGTCCTTTTGAGGTCGGTCGCTAACCTCACTTGCTCCAAGCTTACCCAAACAATGCCAGGCCCCGGCCCGTCCCCAGCTCGGGTCAATGCAGAATTATATTTATTGCCACCCCGCATTAAGAATCAAGCGGGCCCCGTGGCCTAGTTCCTGTCTCTTTTGCCAGATCGCCTCGTTGCAAACACACACACAAGTTCACAGACCCCCGCTCGCACTAACGCGGCGAAAGCGTCTATTAAAACCCGCCGCTGCGGCCATATACGGCCGCGGTTTTTTTTTATATGCGCCGGCTACCCACAAACCCTTGCTGCATCCCTTCAACAAACACTCCTCAGTAATTATTTTATTGATATGCCAGAAAGATTCCACACGCCCTATTTCATATTGCCTGATTTCCTCGGCGCTTTTTTTTTATATTCTCCTCTCTTTACCCTTACTTAAGTCTCCTCCACTCGTCCTCCCCCATTTTGATTTTTTTAAAAGAAACTTCCGCTCGACTGGCGATAAATTTTTCACGCGGGGGACCCCCGAGGTTCCAAACCATTAGTTGTTGTGATGTTTGATCGCATATGAAGCGTGTGCAATCACTGTGCGGAACTCTCCCCGTCGTGTGCAAAGCCTGCACGGCCGGGCAACCACTTTTTTTTACCCTGGTCCAGCCCGTCCACAAGGGAGCAGACTCCGTGTTTTTATAATTTCTCCTTGCGATTTTTCCACCGTTTAGGTTGAGCTTGTGTGCCGTAATTACGATTTGCGAAAAAAAAAGCCCTCTTGCCAATTTGCGTCTATTGGTTAAGGGGGCGTATACACATGGATGCGAATCGCCCATTCAGCACTGCAGAGGCCACCGAAGCGTCTGTGTTCCTTGTAGCTCTTCTCTGGAAAGAAAATAATT
This sequence comes from Acanthaster planci, assembly GCF_001949145.1. Next base: position 2,383,025 of record NW_019091357.1, read on the forward strand.
CAATCATTCGAACGGTGTTTGTCACGGGAAAATTAAATTGTATTACTTGAAAAACTGGGGAAGATGCTGAAAGAAAAACACAATCACCCGCAGGTCTGAATGGGGCGGGCGTCCGATTTCTTCACCTCGTGGTTGCAGCATTTTACTGAAAATCATTCCTTATAAATAACCGCAAACCATTAACTTCAATTCAGGTTCATCAGTGTGGACAGAAGCCTGCAGGGAACTTTATCCCTTTGTTGTAGCTGGAACAGTTTGCGAGTTGTCATTTTTTTCAACCATAAGCCAGCAGATGTATCAAGATGTTACACAGGGTTAGGGTTAGCCCGCGTAACCCGCAGTGGTAATTCACATTTTCCTCTAAGGCTGTTGGCAGGTGTCATTTCAAGTGCAACCTGACATAAGCCAAGCACCCAGAAATGTGCTTCTTCACCTCAAATGGCACCTTTTCTGTTTTACCCATTGGCCTTTGGTGGTCATCGCTGGTGCCCACCCGTCGGTGGTGACTACTTCCGTCGCAGCGTGACCTCCTAAGGTCATCCACAGCGTAGAAATATTTAATCGGCGGTCAGAAAGGACGGTTCTAAATGTACATGTGAATGTACGTACAAATGACACAGGACGACCTTACTGTACCAGTTTCTTCGCGTCTCCAGTGTTGATATACCGGTTTGCGCTCCCGAACTGACAAAGTCTTGATGGGTTATTCATAAGTGCAGTGCCACCTACTATCTCATTAATAGTGTTTCGATCAAGGGATAACCCCGGAGTTGTACACGTCTAACCTCCCCAGTCCGATACACTATTGTGCCGATGTACGTGCCAGCATCAAGATTCACTCACTCAAAACACGTTATAAATTGACTGCAAATAGTGGCCCGTTACTCGTAATATCATCAACTCCCGCCGTTCCTCGTCTCGGCCAGGCGCGCTGGTTCGTCCCCGTATACCGTGGGCCGCTTGGGAGCCCTCGTCCATTTCCATTCGAGGGGGGGGGTGCTAGAGCAAACTTGCAAGTCGCTCCCTGGACCAAATTTGCCCGCCATTGATTGGTGTGTAGTCAGTTTAGATTATTGCCTGCCTGCCTGCCTGCCTGCGCCGATTGACACCCCCCCCATTCGCTCTTTCTCCTTTCTCTCTTCCTCGGGCTCCTCGACAGCGAATAGTCCGACCGTGGCCGCTCGCGCAAGGTACGGGTGCAGGCGACCATCAGTGATGGCTCGAAGTTTGCTCACCGTATCAAATTTGCCGTAATTGAGAAAGAGCGGGAGGTGGTCGGGAGGGAAGGGGGGGTGCACCCCGGCACCAAGCGGTGAACAAGGCGATCGCGCCTGGCTGGCTGGCTGTGTCTTGGTCAAAGTTCACCGCCTCGATTCAACTTCTTTATGTCCTTCCTGAAAAGTCAAAATGGTGGTGATGGAGACTTTTTTTTTATGATTTGGACCTTTTTCTCTCTTTTTTTTGTGTGTTTGACACAGCAAGAAGAAATGTTAAGTTTATGTTCAGTTACCAGTCAATTGAATTGAAAAAGGTCCGCATCATTATCTAATATGCTTTTTTTTCATCACCACAAACAGTGCACACACAGCTCTTGTTATTATAGTGGCCTTAAGCATTAAGGTATTTCTTGCTATGGAATTAATATTTCATAACGGGGAACTAAAAAAAAAAAGGTGCTTTCGATTCGATTGCGAAATTGTATACCACGCCAAAATAGCCAGCGCCAGCATCGCATTAGCAATGTATTATGAAGATCTCAACCCTCAACCGACGTGATCGAGACACGTAATTGGTTCTGACATGGTATCCGGGCTTTTCTCGCTGGCCATTTTGTAGTTTTGACACGTTCTGCCATTATTATTAACACCCAACTTCCTTGTGTGTCAGGCATATATTAATAATTAGAAACCTAGATGGATCGCCTGTCCGGGGCTCCTGTTTGCCTCCCCCCCCGATACCCTGGGAATAAGGCTGAGGTGTTTCCTTTGGCTACATTACATAGCACATGAGGCTGTGTTTTGTTTCGTCACTGACGAGTCCACCTCGTTTCCTAGCGATCTAGTATGTGGGTTAATAATCCATCTCGAGATGTGGCCCTGCAAAATGTCGGCAAGGCTCTTTGATGGCCTGATATTGTAATGTATCCTTATTAGGTGTCAGGAAGAGGGCAGTGAAAAGAAATTGAAAAGCACTGAATGGCAGGCTTGAGGTCGGATCGGAAGCACATGCCTCCTATTGTGTAGTCTTCTGCTTCAGTCGTTTTCTTTACCCCTCCACTCGTGGAGGGGGAGTTCACTGCCTCGGCTGGGACGGGGGGTCAAACACGGCATTAGGCACGCTGGATTTCGTGTCCATCGTCGGATTTGGGGAGGTAGGGTTTCAGCGCCCGTCCCTACGGCGTAGCGGCGCATGTTTGAATTGGGTTAAAGACTTGCGAGTCACCTGCCCGGCGCTGTTGTTCGCCCGGGTTCAACGTCTTCCGCGCCGGCTGGTTTTCGCGGCCAATCTCCGCTGAACTTTCTCTCTCTCTCGCTCTCTCTCGCTGCTCCGAGCCTGCTAGGTATATTTAGGCCTGGAACAAGAAGCAATGGTCGGCCTGTAATGAAGAGGACGTGATATAGACCGAGTCGCTCGAGGTTAGCTAGAGTTGGTTAGCCGTGCCTGTACCCGCCACACACTCACATGGCAACTGCACTACACACCTGTAGCCTAAAGGAAGGCTTAACTGAACAATTGCCCTTGCAAAGTTCACCAATGTGGGCAAATAAAGAGGGAGAATAGGGGAGACTTGGGCGATCCAACGACCGGCTTCCCCACCGAATATATTTATGAAAGCCCCTCACTTCCCGTCTTTGTTGCGCTCTTGTTTTGCTGTGTTCTCTACTCCGCCGAGTCCTCCCCGAGGTGCAAGTCCCTGGCCGTGCAAACAGATCGCTAGCCGGTGAAAAGAATATCCTTGCAATGGCACATTTTATGGGGAGAGCCACAGTCGTGGCGGCTTTAGCCAACGCTATCACTTTATCGTTAATAACAATCGCCAGGAACCCGGCAGCATTGAAGGTAATAACTCAAGTGACAAGAAGTACGGGAGAGGGACGAATCATTAGCGCCGCTGGCTAGAATGGTGCAGCCGGGGCGCCGCGATAAGATACCCCGTGTATGTTCGAGTTTGGTCACGCTGGCAGTAAGATAGCTTGGACTCGTGCATGTATGCTGCGCCAAAAAAAAAAAAAAACCTCTCGAAACAAAACAATGCATCGTGCGAAGTGCCGCCTATTAGCCTCCGTAGCGAGTTATTAATAAATCCGTGGGGTGTTCGCGGGATTTGATGTCCGACGCTGTCCACAGCTGACATCACAAGTGTGTTGGTCGAGGCGCTTTTGCGGCCACAGTGGGAAAGCGAAGCAACTGAACGTAGAGTGTTAATTACATGTACTTGTCATTGGGCGCAAGCCCAGCTCGCCTTTGGTTTTTTTTTTCGTGGATTTGACGATGTCGCGATGGCGTTCTTGTAAACGATAGCCGAGTTGTCATGGAGCACCAAGATACACGTAGCAGTGGTTTCGGTCACAGGTCTGCCTTTTCGTCAAAGATATTTGGTAAATATAATTTGCCAGATCAGTGAGGCGTTTTTGGCAAACTCCTACATTACCGCCATCAAGATGTACCGACTTTCCCGGAGCAATGAGCATTCCAAGACTGGCTTCGCAACACGCCCGTTACCGAGAGCTTTGGACCAACTGATATTTCTCTTTCTCAAAACAATATCTTTCGACACCGTGTTTGCCTCTCGACGACGCAAGGTGCCAGTGCTCCTTTCTGTCGATGAGGTCGCTATGCATGAGATGCTTGCCGACTTACATGAGTCGTGCAGACTTATACTCTCGCTTTTAGAAATCTGGTACAAGCACGGGTCAGACTGTCTTCGGTCGTTTTGTTTTGCTACTTTTTATCCACCGTGATATAAAGAACAAGCCTTTTCTCAACGTGTGTGGAGCTGTTATTGGCACTAGTTTTGGACAATCTTTGAACAGAGCTGTGCCAGTGATTCTTGAAAAAAGTGGCAGCTGTGCCTTGAACCGAATCCACTTTTCGACTTGTTTTCTTTCCAGCAGGCATTCGACAGAAGAACGAAAATGGCAAGGACGGTCTGGTGTCCAATGTCACCTCCCCGAACGACGTGTTCTGTACCGTGCCCGGCCGCCTCTCGCTTCTTTCCTCTACCTCCAAGTACAAAGTCACAGTCGCCGAGGTTCAGCGGCGGCTGTCGCCGCCCGAGTGTCTCAACGCTTCGCTTCTTGGAGGTGTGCTCAGGAGGTAAGTTCGAATATCTCTGCAGACTTAGCATCGGTAGATGGGTACAGTAGGTCACTCTTTGTGGAAATACATCTTTCATTGTGAAGTCAGGTTCGATTACAATCATGCATCATGTCATGTGACGAAACTGTACTAGAGGACACCAGATAAAAGCCTCTGTAGGCTTGGGCTAAAGATCTATGTGCTTCACCTTTGCAATGGCACACTGCCAGTCGTCTTATAAGTTACAAAATCTGACTGAAACCGCAATGATTTTTGATTTGTGAACGCACAAAAACACTCCACTTTGTGCAGCGCAATTAAAGTATAACAGGAAAAGATGATTTACACTGAAGTATGATCAATTTGATTAACTACATGTATCTTATAATAGCCATAGAAATTATAGCTGACTTTCAACATGACATTATTTTATATAAGCTGAATCATCAGTAGTATTTAAATGAGTGATTAAGAAAGTCCAAAGAACTGATCTCGTGATTTTAGAAACGACAGGTACCCTATCAAATGATTGGGACTCTTTGGAATAGTAGGATGTGTTCGATACGATTATGGTGCTGTAAGGTTTGCATCACTGTTTTTGTAACGTCCCGTATGCAATCTGATACATCCACGTTGTTAACTCCTTGGTGTTGATTCCACACTTTCTGATGTGCATTTCGAGCCATTCTTCTATGGGCATCCCGCAGTGTTAATGTGCAGCTTTGTGGCTTCTGTCTTCCGTCCCTTGTCTTTTTTTTTATTTTCCACTCCTTCACCGTTTTTTTCTTCTAATACGAAGTCTTTTCATACATGAAGTTTTAATTTACTTGTACAGCATTGGGTTGATAGAAACGGCTTTTGTGCCATCTCCTCTGGCATTGTCATCGAACTTAGAGTCTTATCTCTGTTCTGATATCTTAGCTGATGACGGATGGCCAGGGAGGGGAACTTGCCGCTCGATGTTTGAACATCTGGCGGTAATTTTATTCCCTGTTTTTCTGGAGAGATAAGAAAAAAATGCGTCCTTTAGTTTCTGCCTTTTCGGATCCGACACCGAGGTAGATGGCATGATAAATGTGTCTTGAGTTACAAGCCGTCTCCAGCGCTGCCTTGGGTGTGGGACTTTTTCACAATTCATTAAGATCTTTCAAATAACATCCTTGTCATATTGTAATGATTTTGCCTTATGCTTTCGGCCCCTGATTGAGGGAAGCGTGAAAAGAAATGCGACCATGGGTCTTCAGGAGGCCTAACACCGCCCCCTGTCGGTAAGATAAACTTTGGGGGAGGGGGTTGGCCATGCTAATGAGCCAACGGCCGTGCATATATAGCTTGGAGGCCAGACGTTGCGATAGGCAGATGCCCGTTACGACGCCCTGCTGTGGCCCCTGTTTACGTTGTCCGTCTGCCCCGTCAAGTTATCTGTCGTTTTTTGGTAGGGCGGTTTGGTGGTGTTACCGAAAGCGTGCTATGTATCGTACCCACCTGCTGGCGGCTACCTGTGGTGCTGCCAAAATTGATGGTGGTCTTCTTGACACCTGCGATTGAGGTTTGCTCATAAGTCAAGCACCAAAGGGGCTAGAACAGGGTCAGAATTAAGTTAATTGTCTTGAATTCCACGGCTCTTAGTGAGCATGTTTCGGAATCTTTCTGCTCTCTGTTTCGTTCCTCCCTCAGGATGTATTGCCAGAGGCCCAATTTCTACCAAATAAAAGTCAACAAGTCAGATTATTTTCGTCCGACGCACGTGTCTGGTACCTCTCGTCTCCTGTCTGACAGCCGGGACTCAGTCAGTCTCCATTATACTATGTAGCCTTCACTCGTGTTAACACCATCAATATTTGACTTTTTTTCGCGTTCAGCCAGTGCGTCGGGCAATTATCCGGGTTTAAAAAGACCGCCACGAACGCGGAGACTACAGCAAACAGCCATATCGGTTTTTGGTGTTGAGTGCCAGGAGAACACGGAGAGGTGACACGTACGAGCGAGTCTCTCGGTCGTCTTGCCTTGTATTTGCAAAGGTCTATAAAGTCAACAGAGGAGAATCTTCTTGGAGTTGCTGAATTTGGTGACAAGGATCGATCTGGCTCGACCAGCGTTGCATCGTGAAATACATCTCACTCCAGTCCTGGTCTGTGACACTGATGCCCGCCATCTTGGCCGTCGACACCCAAAGCCGACCTTTTTCCACGGCAGAGTACGCTTCCAACTGTGTCACAGATTTCTTTGTGCAAATCCCAACGGGATCTAGTCGCTTTGTCACAAAGGCCCCACAATGACGTTCAACATGTGACTGTCATTCACCGTGATGCTCCTGCACCACAAGTAGGACCTGCACATGAAGATCAGCGAGTGACTTCCAATCCCGGTGCGTCTACCGCCACAAACAGAGACATCTGCACCCGACGGGTCGCTTACTGAGCGCAATGAAAGCACCCATCCATTCAGGGATAATTGGTCTCTAAAAAAAGTGCGAAGCCTCCTCGTAAATTTCTTTTAATTTTAAGGTCTCTCTCTCTCTCTCTTTCTCTCTCTCTCTTTAGTCTACAGTGTGTTCGTGCTCGAAAGTGCCTGTGTTCTGCCTGCATTTATAATCTGGGCTGCGGCTTTCTAGACCCACGCCCGCCTCTTTAGGTTCCGTCACGCTTGCTTTAACTTTACAGTTACAAAATCAACAGTTGGCTGCATTCAGAAAGCACCCGGCTTGAGATGAGACAGCGGCCTGGCGAGTGTGTTGTGCCTTAGCACCATGGTCCCACCACGGTACTAACTCAACAGAAACGGGTCGCTACGGCAAGAATCAGTTTGTCTCTCTTTCTTTTTTTTTTTAATCGAAGTGGAGTAAAGAGACCAACAGTCACCACATACGAAATATTGTCAACTCCCGAAGAGAAAAGCTTTGTGTTCAGGAAACCCCCTCCACCACTCCAACCGTTTACATGCGCTGTTATTGTACTTTCTGAAGTTGGTTGGAATGGTGGAAACCTTTCTTTCCCCTCTCCTCTCCTTCAAATAGACACCATAATCTATTGTTACGAGCAGAGGCCACAATGCGATATAATCGCAGTTGTCTGATCGTGTCCCAGCCACAAATCCATCCATCATTCATAAACTGGGTGGAAAAAGTATATCAAGTTGTAGCGGCCCTGACCCACATCAACCCCGAATAATACTGGCTTTCACACGCTTTTCGTGGCCGGCGCCATATGATCGTTTCTTCCCCCCCATCGCTTTTCATTCTCTAACACGCTCTCCTCGGCAAATGGATGTCTATGCTACCGAATATCCATTCTTGACAAAATTTTATTGAAAAGAGATTGATTAGTTCAATCTTTTTGTGTAGGTCGTTTTGGAAAAGAGAAAAAAAAAGAGAAAGAAAAAAAAAACGATCAAAGAACCCATGTTACAAAAGGCATTTTTCGTGTCTAGGTCAAACACTCCCTGAAGCTTTGTGTGTCCTTGATTGCGTGATGAACCTCCAGACTGTTCTCTTTTCAAAGGCTGTCCTGGACGCCATGACTGAACCTTCATTTCGGGCAGAGCCTGAGTTCACCCGGAGGAACCGTCTGGCTATCGGGAAGCAGATTGTTCATTGCACGTTCAATACATAACGACGGTTTGAAAGATGACGTTTTCTTGATTAAAATCACTTTAAAGGCTCTGGTTTGAAACTTTGCTCAAGTCGTAAAGGTGACATTTCGTCTTTTTACACTTGGACCTAATACCTTGATATGCCAGAAAATCAAGGACTCATACAACATGGCCGCCAATACGTGTACGTATGCTCGACAGCTGGCGTAACCTATGGCCGGGTCGCATTCAACGCTCACCGAACTGACAGGCTTGGGTTCCCCCTCGCATAGGTGACACATCAACCGTGAGTGACACCATCAGTAGGTCATCTCGGAACTTCCGCAAATGTAGGACGTGTTGTCCACATTATCACTGGTCAAATGACTCCTGCAAAAACATAGATAACGAGCGGCTGTTTCCTTGGAGCATGTTTAGAATGCTACCCGAAACTCTTCGTATATAAAACATAATGTAGGGCTAAAATGCGCACCACGGTGTAAACAAGCAACATATATTTATGTCAGACAGCAATGAAAAACATTATGTCTGCACTGGTTCGGTTTACAAACCCATCGTGTTCAGAACAACCGTACCAGTACGAAAGCCTAACTCTGCGTGTTTCAGCTTCTTTGGTTCAATTAGGTATGATATTTTCATGACTTTTTCGCTAAAACGGTTCGGAGATATGTAACCTCACAGTCTTTTACAAGTTGCACATAATTAAAGTAGTTATAATTGTAGTTGAAATATGTAAATTATGTTGTTGACAGAATGGCGACCTATTTTATGACTCGCTACAAAGTGATGACCTAGATAAGTTGTATCAGTCCCCGTGATTTAAATCACTACCCCTCCCCGACCGTACCAATCCTTTTTATTTGAGCTCCGAAAGCTCAGGTGGTGTTTTATGCTCGCATCAAGAGAGAACTGGTTCCTGCATGTTATGACTCAGTTCGATTAAAGTTCCCGTGGTTTAAATCGGCATTATTGTGGCTGCCACATCGCCACCGCCCGAGGCTCTCCCCTCTCCCCCGGTTCAAACTGCTGCGTCTCTCGCCTCCCCTACTGACTTGGATATCTCAGCATACTTTTGCTCAGCCTCAATTGGGTTGTTCCTGGTTATGTCGGCTCCCTTCCCCTCCCTGATTGAAAGCTACCGCGTCGGCTGTCCTAGCCTGTGTACAATGCTGACCCGAGACTAAAGCTTCCTCTTGATGTGGTCGCGCGGGGGGGGGTGACGTCTCGATGAGACGGGTGCCGGTGGGACTTGGTGAATGTCACTCCCGCGCAAGAAGCCGACCCCACCCTGTGGAGAATTCGTCGTGGGTTCTCTCTCTCCCTGTCTCGTCCCCCTTCTTTCCCCTGTGACTTTACATTTCCCGCCCGGAATCTGTTTCCCGAAATAGACGGTCGCCCTGTGTCATTTACCGTTGGCGTGTGCTGGAAATGAAGTACCATGTTGTGCTTTCCCGAGGGGGGGCGAGCGGGCACAGACCTTCCACCTACAATGGCCTCGTCGTCCCCGTTCAAATGTACGGGCTTCCCACAAGTGACAGGTTGACCTTTATCACGCGGACTAGCTTTCCCTGGTCCTGTGTGCTCGACACTTGCTCTACCCTTTTTTGGTTAACCTTCTCTGTTTGGTTCCTCGAAACTCTGAATTCGATTTTTGTTTCCACTTTGGATCACGGACAAAGGACTCTATACAAGGCATAATGCGCCATTATAAGCATGAATGGAATATGCATACCCTGCGGTTTTCCCTGTGCCGCGTATATTCTATCACTGCTAATCTGTTGAGATCTACCGAAATATCAGAAATCTTTACACATTTCTCTCTTATGTATAATTCACCTTTCGGCCAGCGGCGTGAATGTGCATATCTTATTGTCATCCCACGTATCAGAAATTTGTCAGAGACTGTAAATTCCCTTTGAGTGCGAAGTCGTGTCGTCAGAAAACGCAACAGTAAATACGGGATGACACGCCCGCCAACCGTGAAAGTCGCCGCTGCCGCGCTGCGTGCAAAGTACCAACAAGAGAATTAGTTGAACATATGGCATTTTGATCCTGTGTTCACAGTGACTGGTACAGAAGTTATGTGTCTCTTGTCCCGGAGGGAAAAAAAAAAGATCAGTAGAGAGCTAAATTGCCAGAAAATTCGCTGTTTGAATTCGAACTAGAAAGATCCGGGTTTCAATTGTGCTTAATTCAACCTGCGGGCGATTGGCTACATCCTTGTCAGGCGATACCTTTTTAATGTGAATCAATTAACAACAGGTGTTCGGTGCATAATTAGGGTTGAAAACAGTGAAACGAAAGCCGGCTGTAGGAAGCAAGAGCTCAATACGGTGTGTCCTGTTTGAAGTTTGAAGCAACTCCTAGGTCTAAGAGTCAGTGTCATCGTTACGGTCACCATGTTTCGATAAAAATGAAGAGGCACGAAGGTTATCCCCTTGACCGCTGTAAACAAGTGTGATATTGACTTGTGCGTCTCGTCTCAAATACAACCAAACAGTAGGGTTCCCCCTGGGTCCAGTTGGTCCATGTAACGCAGTGATGGAAAATGTTCCCCATTCTCACAACAACGTGTCCGTCGTGTGATGATTTTCCAGACCACGGGTTATATACCATGTCCGAAACGCGCTTCCAGAGCTACGGCTATGTCTACTCGTCTCTGTGTATTTCCAATGGCGTGAAGACCTAGACCTAGCTCCACGTCTAGACAACAGATTGGGATGCGGCCTGTGTATGGAGGCCAAGTGCCTTTTAGCATCAGGCTGAAACATTTCACGTGTGAAAGATGCGACTTGTTTACTCCGAGACGTCCCTGAGACAAACCAGCGACGTGACGATGTCGGCCAGCCATTGTCAAAGCCACGGGGACTGGCTAGTGTCACCGCGTCTCGACGCCAACCACAAGCCGGAAATGAGCAGTAAAGCCCCACACCATTTTTTAGAAGCTTCTACTCTGTTTCTCTCTTGCCGGTTCAAACGACGACAAGGGCATTCCACCTGTTCCCCCCTCCCCCGTGCTAACGACATTGTATTAATAATCGGCTGTAATGAAGGAGGCATCCGGCAGAGATACGTATTTGTCTGAGAGAAACACAGCGTGAGTGATGATGAGCAAAATCGTTTGACTAATACCGGACATAAATCAGTGTGCAGATGCAGAGAGCCGTGCTTGTAATGCAGTGAAAGCCTATGGGTGCTTTTGAAGTACTTGGTAATTAATGGCCTGTTTCTCAGCGACACATTTTTTTTAAGCATCCTCAATCACAAAATGAATTGAATGACGGGGGCCTGTGCTCTAAACAATGGCATTTTGTCTCCCATCCGAAACTAGGATGATTGGGGTTTTTGGGGGGAGGGGGTTGGGTATTTGTAAGTGTGAAACAAACCCGAAAAAAATTACATTGATATAAACATGCCGTGACAGTTTGAGGAAAATGCAACAGATCGAAAAGCAAAGGGGCGTCATGAAGTAGTAAAGATATCGTCTCCCTATTTTGTTTATTTTGTTAATACTAATACAATACGTTCAACGGGGGGTCGGGGTTCGTCCAACATCGGCTCCTCGCCGACATGGCCTATATGGGGATGTTCTTCAATTTCGTAAGCATGCCTTTTCGAAGACTTGCTTTAGGCTGTTCAACATTGTCCCTCCCCCGGTTGATGTTTGTACACGATCGTGCTGTCGACCTCCCTTTGCATTCCTTCAGAATCCTTCTCCCCATATGAGACACCAACTTGCCCTCGGGGCAACGCCGAAATGCCAAAGCCGAGGTTATTTCTCTCCACTATTTTGTTTTAAAACTCTGGTCCCCCCCAAGAGGGAACCCGGCCAGGGGGAAAGTGAGACCAATTTGGGTTGCCTGTCTGTCGAAAGAGAGAGAGACTTGAACTTGTCAGGGTTTGGGGCCTTGTCTAAGATGGAGGCGATACGTCACAGGTCAACGACACGCATATCGCTGGGCAGCTCTTACCAGGGATTGCTCCGTCGGATTACCAGCCAGGTTTGATCCGCCTGCCTGTAGCGGGGAGACTATCCACGTGCTGTCGCCTGGCTTATGTGATTGGACGAAAGTTCTTGGCAAGGTTATCCCATCTCGGATCACTACAATGACGGAGCAAGTTACTACAACAAACAATGCCAAACTGGTCGAGGTCTTTCGCCCCCCCCCAGCCGCGCAACCCGTCATCCATCCGTCGACAGGGTCTGAACAACAGCCGGACTCCACAATTACGAGAAATTAAGCTCTGCGTTATCGCATGAAGAGGACGCGGGGCGGTCGCCCCTTGTCTTCGTCCGCTGTGATTGTTCAGGAAAAACTGAGTGTTGAGGAGTCCAGCCGAACAGAAATACACGTGTGCAGGTGATGCCAGCTTGCCTCCTATTAGGCTCTAGGTACATGAGGGGCTTCACTCATCGGCTTGTTATTCCGACGGTCAATTTAGCTTCATGTCAACTGCGAGAGGAAATGGCAGCAGACCCAAGCCGAGATCTTCCTCCTTTTGTCTGCCGTGCGGGCCCAGCTGAAATTAACCTCCAATTTAGGCGTTAGATTTCTTTCTTTCTTTTTTTTTTTAACTGCGTGGCAATTATTTCTCTAGGCCGTCTGGTGAGGAAGGGTCCGTGGTACTACGTACGAGGAGCTCAGACATTGACGGGAGTTGTTGTTGTTGTTGTCACTGCTGTCGTCCTGACGAATCGCAGTCTTATCGGCGAGGTTCACATTCATCGCGCCGACACCTTTCACCTGTCCGCGTCAGATTGTGCTCGTTAAGCCAGCTGATGGAGCGGTCGATTGTACCGTTTATTGCCCCACTGTCCCCCTCCTATTCAGGGAAGGCAACTCGGGGGCTGTGGCCGAAATGCCCGGCTTTAACTTAAGTCCGACAAATGACGGTGTCAGAGTTGCTCCACATTTTGGGCCACTTTTTTCTGATGACCATGATGACAAGGGTTAATCGCATCTGTCCTTGATGAAGCTTAATAGTCATTCATCTTTCAGAAATGTTTCTCAGAGGTCTCAGGAGGTCAAACGAGCGATTAGCGAGAAATTGTTGGATTCTGGAGGTGATAAATTCGTCGGCCGAATTACGGAGGAATATCGTTCATGGCCAAAACGAAACGGATCCATGGAAAGTCCTCAATATAACATTTTGTTGTGGCCATACTCGTATCTCCTAAATTTCTATGCAATTTACAACGGACGCCTGACTTCTTATTTAGTGAGTCCATTTGTCAACAAGTGAGTGAATTCATATTTCGGGGACATTTTGGGTCAACTTTTTCCTTTCCCGTGTTTCGCTGATATGTAGCTGCCCCCCCCTTTCCATCCAACATTTTTGGATCTCCTATTTTTAGGACAGGTGCAACACAAACAAACACAGCCCGAATTCTAGCCACAGTGCCCCTACAATACCGTCCGCTGTCTCCGGTTAAAACGTTGGCACCCGTAATTCGGCCAGGAATGCCGGGTGAAAGCCCGGCACCGCCCCAGGGCTCGCGGGCGAAGCTAGCGGGAGGCCCGCCAACCAGCGACCTTGGGTAACCCCCCTACAAAAATAGCTTTTATTTGCTGATAGAAAAATTGGAAGGGGGGGGGAATATGGAAAATATCTCAAACCACTGACAGCACATGTTATAGTAGTTACCAACAGGGTGCGTACAGCGATGGCAATGTGTGATTCAAATCAGTTTGTCACGCGGTAAATGCTGAAAGTTTCCAATTTTCTCCAATTTTCATGTTAAGTTTTCGTGTAATCACGGGCAGAAATCTTTACACTGCAGTGAAAGATTTTTGAATTAAGAGAATTCGCCTGGAACAGGGTTTCCCATCAGCCTTCGTATAGACACACTCATAAAGGGTTTTTTGAGGGATACCCCCATTTTGAAGAGGTACATACACGTATTAAAAAAATCTCGCCAAGTTAACACCTGATTTTTGTTGGCTGAGTATAGATCGTGCTAGACGTAGATGTCGAAATAGTAAACAGGGATGGTGTTTATTTTGAAGTCTGGACGCTTTGTCAGTGCTTCGACATATCTTAAAGAACAGTGTTTATGATCGAAATTGTTCAGTGTTGAACGCAGCGAAGACGAGCCCAGTGTAAAAAAGAGAAGGGGAGAGAGAGTACATGACATTTTATTCCTGGAGCGTTTCGCGTCGTCCCCCCTCACATCACGGGATATGATTGAAACGACTCATCAAGGGCTGCCCTGTGATCGTGTCTCCGTCCCGTGACACGTTGCGTGTAGATGTTGAACAAGGCTAGAATGATTAGGCGGTAGATGACTGCGAAAATTGAATTTCAGATTGCAATCCGCCGGGCTATTCTGTTTCATCTACGATAAGAGCCGTCCTGAAAGGTTGTCATTAGAGATCACTTCATGAAGAGACATCGTGAGCTTGAACAAATCCACGTAAATGTTATGATCATTGCAAAGGGACGTCTCTATTCATTAAAGGGGCATGTGTCACGTTGAATATTGTAGGCCTGCATACTAAATCATGTTACACGACTTACGACTGTAGATTCATCACCTACCTTTGGTCAAAGAGGACAAGGAAAATCTCTTCATTACACATGTACCATGTAAAGGATTCTGGGGATTTTTTATTTAGTTGGACAAGAAAAACCTTCGAACAAAACTCCTTCTTTAAAAAAAAAAAGTCTTGGGACCCTTATTCAAGGCCGATCCCTGATCTTACAGCTTAGGTTTTAATTTCTTTTGATAGCCCAGGGGAGGGCGCCCCCACCGAGCGGCCCAGCGTCACCTTTGGCCCGTGTCGGTCACGGCCGACATCTTATCCGGCCAGCTTAGCTGGCTGTCGACCCAGACTGCAGTTTGACTTTCACAGAAAAAAACCAACAGGTTTCTGATTTACTGATGCTGGTGTGATGTCTTTTGGAAATTTGGGATCGATGTGATTGTCATTAGATGATAAAAAAATAAGAGCTTCATTGGAACCCGATCAACTTGATGCGTTACTTGGAAAACCAATACGTCAAGAATAAAAAGGTGAAGTATACCAACAAACACTGTTCACTAAACATTTTCCCCGAGCCCTAACCCCCTCGATACTCGAGCTTGCCGGGCCACATACCCCGCAGCGCCCATCACAATGCGGTAACGCAGACCCCGTAATCCCTCGCCCAAGAAAGCTGACAATGTCTGTCATCTTCCAGCTTTGAGAACTGGAGGAATTTCGCGGTAAATTTAGCCAGAAAACAGTTGTGAAGACAAGAAGGACCAAAGATAAACTCTGGGTCAGGCTATTAAATGAAAGAAAAGAATAGACGCAGCATTAGGAAGTTCAAAGTTAAGTTTTAAGTTCAAAGTTAAGTTTAAAGTTCAAAGTTAAGTTTTAAGTTCAAAGTTAAGTTTTTTACTTGAAAGTTCTTTTTGCCGATTTACCTAAATATCAAGTATCTTTGTTTGTATTACTTTTTAAAGTTTTTTTTTACACTGAACAGCGTTTAGTTGTACTTTGGCCCATGCCATTCTCAGCAGTATAAAGCGAGTGCCCCTCGCCAAGTCTGCCTTGACAAGGTCAACCGAGGTCATGCGATTTTCTCAGTCAGAACACCTGGAAGTATTTACAGCACGGCGATATACCGTGGACGTTATGACCCCCTCCCCCACCTTCTCTGACAAGGAATACCGACATGTACGTTGAACTCGAGCTCTCTTCCACAAGTCTGGGCAGTTCAGTCGAGTGTTGGGGGGGGAGTCTTTCACTCGCTGCGCATCTGCATGCCAGAATGAAGCCGATCAGGGCTCACTCAGCGGCTGAATTCGTTCTGCCATACTTCGTTAGGAGCCGGCGAGGCGTACCACCCTCGTCCCCCGCTCACAGGCGAGGCTCGCGTTACAAACTGGGGGAGGGGAGGAACAGACCCCGTTTGGAGTGTTTTCTGAAGAGTAGCATGTCACCCTTGCCTGGCTCCAAGTGCTTGACTCTTGGGCATTGGTGCCTCGAGGAAATGTCTCGCTCCCCCAGGGCATCTCAAAGAAATACATCTCAGAAGTCTACTCAACTTGTTCTTGGACCTCATTTTTTTGGGGGGGGGGGAGGGTATCGCCGATTTCTGTTTGCACTTTTCCAGTCTACTGGAGCACTGCCTCATGGACTTTATCTTTCAAAATGGCAGAGACGTTGCAGTGCAGGCGATACGGTGTAAAGTAAAGGTTGCGTGGGATTTCTGGTGAGACAATAATGCAATCAACGCCAATTGCGAGAGGTTTGAAACTCTTAACCTAATTTTGCTCTGCCAGAATTGAGTTTGCATTACCACATTTCCTGCTGTCTTGCTTTAGTTCGGCGGGCCAATTGGTTCTGTCAGGCAAGTCATTTCAAGTGTGACTTCTCCTCGGTCATTGACCCTGTCTTCTACTTCGGGAAGGCGGGATGCATTCGCATACGATGACTGATGATTTCAAAACAGACGGGTAAAAAAAAAAAAAAAAAAAAACAGTTCAGCTAAATCTACCGAGAGGTGTGACGTTGTAATCACAACATCAACCAAATAGGGCCTGCTGGTATTGGATAACTTGTAGACGGGGGCGGTTCGGGGACCTCTTTGAAGGGATACTATTCCCTCTAGAAAACCGAATCCTGGGCAGAATTCGGGAGGTTTACGGTTACGGATTTTTCTGGCGTGGCCGGTCGATCGATCGTTGAACCCCGCCTTGGTCTTGAAACTGAGGAGGGTAATCGCGGCAGAAACAGCGTGGACA
>NW_019091357.1:2399845-2428925 GCF_001949145.1 Acanthaster planci
GTAAAGCAGAATTCTTGCACAATATTGGCCAGGGGAGTCACGTGACTGATGAGATCATCGTATGCCGAGGTCCTTGACCGCTCGTATGACCCTGCTAAGCCCCGGCCTCGTCGGCGCCAACCACAGCTGTGTTCACCTGTTGGTCCGTGAGCCAGACTGGAATACACCTGTCCTCCGGTATTGTTTCAGACGTGCCTCCATTTAGAGAGGTCCTCTTTATCATTTTTTTTTAACTTGGCAGTTTTCCCTCTAGGGTGGATATGGGTAATTGCATCTACGTATTGCAGCTTCCCGTGCGCCTTGACTCGCCTACACATGCCTGCATCGGTGAACAAAATACCCGAGGTGTGTGAGTAAAATGCCCAGCGTGCTGTTTACATTGGTGTCCGATCCCAAACAATTTAAGTCTAAGATTCCCCCACCACGCTCTCTATTTTCCTTGTACAAATTCCATTTGGGACAACTTCAGGAGTGTGAGTCAGTGTGAAGATTCTACCGAGAGAAATACCGCGAATTCCAAAAGTCGATCTTGCGTTTTTTTCTCTGCCTCGAATGTGGTGTCGATGTTGGAGTGATCAGATCAGGGCACCGATTGAATCTTACGAGTATGGTGCAAACGAGAACGACAGGACCAGAACGGTGGAATTCCAGCTCACGATCGGAATAGTAAATTGAGCTGTGGATCCCGGCCGCGTGCATTTTACACACTGTATCGGTTGTTCCGCGCGCTCCTCGGCCAATTACCGAGCAGTGGGGGAGCCGGCCCTGCCCGAGATTCGATCACAGCTGCCCGGTCAAAAGAGGGCGAGGCACGCTGCCAGTCCGTTTCGATTGACGGTCGGTGATATCGAAGGGTATGGGTTCGGTCTGTAAGCTGGCTCCCCCCTCATCACGGCCCGGACGAGGCTCGAAGAGACCCCATGCGGGCCAAGAATTCGGGGCTCGGGCGGGGACCTGCGGAGCAGTGGCCAGGTTTTTTTTTTTTTTTTGGTCACTCTGTTCAGATTGACCTGTTAAGCGATAGCTCCACATCTGTGTAAATACCGTGTCCCACAGCGAGGTTGATAACTCAGAAAGGTACACAGCACAGCACTTATTACACCTAGACTGGGCCGGTGGCCGCTAAAACACTGCCAAAGTTTTCCTTGTAGCCACTGTTGTCAAAATTCCTTTCTTTGTTTTTTTAAACAATATGTATCCCATATTTTACTTCACAAATGTTCGTTCAGTTGCTCTTTGCTCTTACATGCTCTCCTTACCGAGAGACACATTGCTGGCGAATGACCAACGAATCAGTGCACCGTTTCGGCTTGATTTTCTGTCGTCACCCCGTTTCGGTCTTGAGGATAGATTGGCCATGTGAGGGCGCTATTCAAAGATCCCTTTGTGTCGCTTTGACAAACCCGTCCACTTCGGTTCCACTTTTCTTTTGTGACTGTTTGGAGTTAAAGTCTGGCCTACTCGGAAACAAGCGATTTCAATGGGGAACGTTTTCTTGTCCGAATGTGTTACAAGCAAGCTTTTTTGAAAGCTAAGATTTCAATCAGCAAGACTTGTCGCAATGAAATCCAAGTTTGATCTCTTCTGTGAATTTAAACAGACTCTCCTCCGTCATGCGAAGTTTCACCTAAATTAGCGTTGACGGGTACCGCTTGGGCTCCACATCAACCCCCTGCCAATTGGCCAGCGCTTGTTACAGTCGTAATTACCCATTTCATGTGCCGTTCGCATCACCCTACTCTCATCAAACCTGAACCCCCCCCCCCTCGGTAATCCTACATCACTCGAGTCATGTTGAATTACGAGGGGAGATGGATCAAGTCTGGTTCCGGACTTGCTGACGAGGGTCGGCCAGTCTCCGGGGACTGCCGTCTTTCATTTCATAACTGGACGCTTTGTATTAAACAGCAGTGAAGTGTTCTCGGGACGAGGTTGAATGCTCGGTTGGAGGCGTGAACTGTTCCCTTTCGCCAAGTTAATTTGATTTTGCTCAATGTATTCTTTTTCTCCTGTGACTTAGAAGTTAATAAAGAGAGACAGACGTCAAGAAGCCCTTTTGCGAGTTAAATTTGATTAAAATCTGTTGCCTGAATTCTTTAAATTCACGTGAGCATAACAAATGTAGTTCTCCATACTAAGACACTGTGGCTATACCTCCGTTATTCGGGGCAAACGTTTGCTAAGTTACACAAGAGACGCCTGGCAATAATACACTGTTTTCAATGGATTCAAAGGGCACTAAGGAAGTAAGGTCCATTCCAGAGATGGTGGTCCCCCAGCTTTCCCTGAACCGAGATATATATGTATAGCCCTCTGAACCCCAAGGTATAGCAACAGTGTCTTAGTCTGGGGAATTTAAATTATGTTTATGTGCAACCGTATAACTCAGTGTAGCAGGTTTTCTTCAATTTAACAAGAAAGTTCATTTTGGCAGTCATTTTTTAATGTGAAATCATTTCCTTTTAGTGAACCAACTCCCAAATCTCTCAACAATTCCGAATAATTGTGTCTGGAGAAATAGTTGCTCTTGACTCGAAATGTTGGCACTCTGGTTTTTTTTTAGTACTTTTCAGCCGCCAGTTACGCTGCTTCGACAGCTCGATGGATTAAAGTAACGATGGATAGAACACCTATTGGGTGCAGGTGACGGAGCAAATTTAACATGACATCGCTTGCCTTACTTTGTTTTGTTTATGTTATAGTCTTTGCCAATTTATGCGAATTTTGGATATGGTTAGTTTCTACCCAGGCTCTGGATGCACTTATCTCTTCTTGGCAATTCCCTGAGCCCTGACATCTTCTTAAGACCTGGAGATAATTATTTCGCGGTCTTAGATCATAGGGACTAGTGGTAAGATCGCGGACTCAACGCCCGCTGTCAGTCGAGACCCCGCCTCTATTCCTCTGTAATCACGGGGCAGTAGTGTTATATTCCCCCCTTCTAATCTCAACCCTCCTGGTTTCCTTCCAACCCGCTTCTTTTCCATCTGCGGAGTCCCCCTTCTCGTAGCCTGATCAGAAATAAATCACCAGGCTTGTAATTAAACGGAATTAGCAATTAAATCCCGCACTGGGTATCTGTATATCCGCGCAGGCGTATATCTTAATCTTAAGCATGAACCAGGCAGCGAACATGCGTGCCCTCTGGCTCAGCGTATCATAAGAACAAGAGAAAAAAAAAGGCCACCCCAAGGTGGGAATAACAGGAAAACCAAAGAGAGGCGAGAAAAAGCAAGGAGAGAATGATTGATAAGTTTACTGATATCCTCTTAATCGTCAGGCTTCACCCTCCTAGGTGTACTCTAGACCGTTGGCCGAGGGGCGAAGCGAGCCGGGCGATACATCACCGGCTGTCAATCCGATCGGGATGCTTCCGGCACCTACCGTCTGTCCGCGGTGCCAACCACCTGCTTGGTGTTACTGATGAATCTCTCTCTCTCTTTCCCTCTGTGCAAAGCCAGCACTCCGTTCCCTTGCACTCCCAGTAGACCCCCCCCCCTAAATAAAACCCCAACTCATCATCGGGCCACGGCATCGTCGGCATCATCATGATCGAATTTTCCGAGGATGATGAGTGGATAACCCAAAACACCTGCCTGACTCGTCTCTCCTTAGGCCCCCATCCTTCATCCCGGCTCGGCTCCGTGTTTGTCTTGTCTTACAACTCCTCTGTCTCCTTGTTTCGAAGCATCACCTCCCCCATCAACTGAGAAATCTGCTCTTGCCCCGCCCACCCCTGCTCCAGACCTTACTTGAAGTTCCCCTCTGTTTTGTTATTCCAAGTACGCGTACCTCTGACCTCTGCACTATCAACGAATCTGCTCATTGCATTTCCATGATCTCTTTGAATTTTAAATGCTAAAAAACATGTTTTTTTCTCCCCAGGGCAAAGTCTAAGAACGGAGGAAGATATCTGAGGGAAAGACTAGAAAAAATTGGCTTGAATCTCCCCGCTGGAAGGAGAAAAGCCGCTAATGTTACTTTGTTTACGTCATTAGTTGAAGGTAAGCCGATTACGTTTTCCATAAATGAACTCATCTGTATCCCAGAACTTGTTATATTCACCTCTATAACTTCAAATACGCATTAAATATTGAAGCACATTTTCTTTTTTTGGTGATTGGGGGCATTGGAGTGTTTTGAGTAAAGTTCAAACAATGGAAATTCTGAAACCCTATACTGGATATTGCCAATTCTAAAAAAAGGAATGCGATTTCAAATCGAAGCTGTTCTACACGTGGTTTAGTTCAACGTGTAATTAACTTGAAGTGAAGGGGCGGCAGACATCAGGCAGCGAGCCGCCACGCGCCGGTATGATTGCGGGTAGATTAACCATTGATTTCGGCTGAGTCCGACATCAAGGGGGCACTCGGCCGTGACTTCCACCCCTCGCCATTTTGCAAGATACACAGCTAATTTTCAAGTCAACCGACGAACGAGTGACCTTGACTGCGCATTCTGAGTGCCTCTGTCGTTTGTATTATATGGTGGGGGTCGCGCGTGTGCGTGTGTGACAGAGTCACGGCGGGAAACGCTCCTGGTGACGTATTTAATGGACCGACCATGGACCGGCCTGCTGCACTCTCGCCTCCTATGTTCGATTGTCTGCTAGCCTTGACTTGTGGCGTGTGTGATCGGTTAACGCGGCGAGCCGGCACGGGCCAGAGTTGTGTCCACGTCCAAACTCATCGATACTGGCTTCCTGCAATCTCGCCCGAGACATCGTTCGACGGGCGTCGCCTCGCCTACCATTTACCGGCGTCCGGCGTGCGATGCTACGGGCTCATTTGAGTCCGGAAACGCACGGTTCTCTGGTCACGGCACAACTATCCTAAATGCACCTGAAGATAAAAGTGCAAGAAGGCGTACGGGGAGGCAGCGTGCACTGACAGTACAATTCGCCGTTATTAGATCCACCATGAATGGAAAAGTATGGCTTGTCTCGGATATCTCTGGACCGACAAAAAGTGACACATTGTAAACAATAACTTCCAGTGGGCAAATACAAACGCCCATACCATTGTGGAGCATGAAATCTACGTGAAGAGCGTTGTTATTTCATCTCTACCCTACTTCAAGTGAACAAAAAGTTCATTAAACTCGTACAAGATAAACTCCACTGCTCTCTCACATAATAATGTCCATTTTCCATGTATAATGTTGAACTTGTAAAACAAGACCAAAATCGCCACATATTTGGACGGGTGTTGGCTCATTTGTAAATCTGGAACATGAAAACATGTTGTCAGTTTCTCATCCTGACTTCATGAAAGCTCAAACCTTCGTTTCGTCTCAATTAATAGCCCTTTGCAAGGTATAGTTAGGCTTGCTGTCAGGCTAACGTGTCATGACTTTTACAGAATACAATTTCCTCAAAACCGTGTGTAGAGCAACTGCAAGAGCCTTTAACATGATAACCTAATTTAATTATCTTTGGAACAGTAGTTCTCCTTTGCTGTTTGGAATCTTGCATCTGTAATTCGTTAGCCCCTCCAGCTAAGAAAGTCTTCAATTAGGAATGCTTCACCAATCATCCCCTACTCCATCCATTCTAGGGCCTTTCACATTTACCCCCATAATTCTGGGGGCTATACGCGTTCCGACATCCCATCACCTTGCGGGACCAGGAAGCCATGTGCGTGCAGCCAACCGTGGCCGCTGTGGGCTACAAAATGCTCCCCACCATGTTATGTGTGTGTGGGGGGGGGTAGGGGAGTTACCTCCTGCACATTCTTGTCTGTCTGAGATTCCCCCCCCCCGGGCTACGCCTCGGGGATGGGTTGCATCCTCCGTGACGAAGTTGGCAGTTGAAGTCGACGATATCTGTCATATGACTTAGGCAGCAGGATATGACGGGATACTGGCGCACAGCAGGGACAATTTAAGAGATGAAGATCCCGTCGGATCTCAAGTAGATTTCCTCCACCACGAGGGCGCCTTAGGAACTTTCTGGTTGACATTTATGCGCACGGGTTGGATCTTGCTGTGTGATGCCATCATCTTGGCTCCTTCTTTAGTATTATTTTAGATATAAGAGTCACGAGAGTCGGGCTCACTGAACTGGGACGACACGGCTACTTCTCTAGAGTCAAGTTGCGGAGCAGAAAAGACCGACTGAAAGTATCTGACCACTCATTCAAAGCGTGCACACGATTCACGAGAGATTTTTTTCTGATCAACGATGTATAAGTTGTGATAGTTGCCCGGAGAACACGGAAAGACAGGCGAGACAGCAAACAGCACAACTACGGCCCTAGGCATGCCAGCTCCTGGACAAAGACCCGCGCCATGTTTTTTTTTTACCAGCTGCCAAACATTTGGCCCAGCCCTTTGCGCCAAGTGCGCGGAAACTCCAATTTATGATTTAACAGGCACATTGCGATTTTGATACAGTGACAATGTAATCAATGTCCAGCTAATTGGTTCTTTTTTACCGTTGGAGTTCACAGACAGCGCCAACCCTGGAGGAATGTTACATTATAGAAGCATCACGCATTTTGATTTTACTCGGACAGCTCAGGGATTAGTGGAAACCGGAGAAATAGCAACGACAAAAACTCCAATTGGCGAGGCTGACGAACGTCGATGAACTTGCGGCAACTATTGTTCTTTGCACCTGTTTGCGACCCCCAAAAATTAACTCTGCAAATCTCGAAAGACTTAACCAATTAAGCCGACATTAGCATACGAATGCTGTCATCTCTATGTTGATTCGGCATCTGTCAATTCCCACGGCATCCCGTTGTTCTGGTTACTTCGCCGGCGAATAAATTAATATCAATAGGTCCGGGTGCTGGGACACGCAGTTCTCGTGATCAATTACTAATCGATAACCGGGTTGACGATAATAATTACTGGGACACTTGGGCACAATAGAGTTGGCAATACGATAAGCCCAACATTGCGCCGAACCGGATCCCTGGAAATGCATACGCCTTGTTATCAAAATGTGTTATGAAAATGGAAAAAAAATGACTGAGGATATTTTGAGATTATTTCGTTGCCTTTGGGCTGATGCGTACTATGCGACCCTCGCCTTGTCCATACTTTTTTTCTTTTAGCTTGAGTTAAAACATATCTTGCCATCCCTAAAATTGCTGAGATGAAAATCATCTCTAATCATACCCTCTGGCCGGCACTCGATGCGAAAAAAAATGCAAAGCAAGCTACGCTCGGTTGATCTCTTCATTTTTCTGGCACTCAAAGATAATATACCGCAAAAGCTTGGTCAAGTATTTTTCCAAACGTCCCGCTGTAACTCCTCAGCCAACAAAGGCGCTGCGTGTGTTTCTGGCATCGGTCAGCTTTCCCTCCCTCTTTCTCCTTAGCGGTCATTTTGACTGGATTGTATTTCCCCCCTCTTGACTCGGATGTCCCGGTAAAATCCTGGCTTCGTCATGCCCTCTCCAGCCCGCCCGTTTGTGTAAGACGACCGCTCGGGAAGTTACAGGATTTCAACGGGGCCGCACGCCGGTCAGCGGCGGAGGGGAAGACCCGCGATCCCTGGCCCGCCTCGCGGAGGAAATGCGCCCGGTCGGATCCCGCGTCCCAGGCCTACAGTCCGCCGATCGATACTTTCTTTTCCCCTGACCTCTTCACGTTGGAGGTTTATCTCCTCTCGGTTGTTGGAGGAGCAGCTAGCGAGATGACTCAAGGATGACATCGAGGGCATTCAACTGGAGTGGCAAAGAAAGAAGATCGGGCATCGTGGGCAGGTGGTCCTGTCTTTTTGCCATGCTGGACTTTTGCAGGCAAACCCGAAGTAGCTGAAGGAGACATCAAATGATATATATCAAGGGTTGTTACGGGATGAAAAAAAAACTTTAATAAAATGTCTGCAACAAAATATCTACGTATTGAAATAGGTAGATCAAAGTGAAACTCTGATAGTGGTGTATCTTAACCAGACCGGACACAAGACCAGTTATAAGACCCCAAAAGCACCACTCACAGGGCCACTCTTAAGAAACAGAGCGAACAAAGACAAAGGAATGCTTTTTGGGCAGTTCATTTGAATAGTTTTTCGGGTTTAATTCAGACCGGTCTTGTGATGGTCTTGTGATGGTCTTGTGATAGTCTTGTGATGGTCTTGTGATAGTCTTGTGTTGGTCTTAAGAAGTCGCTGCTTCATCAATGAACTGTTATCGTGACTGTATTAAGTTTCTTGAGCAGTCTAGTCTGTCAACAGCAGAGTCATTAGCTTACCAACATCTCCTTTTGAAAGATTTGAATTGTCTAAGCTTACCCGAGAAAACAAATTCCACAATTATTTCTGGACAATTTCAATCATTCGTGTCAAAGCTCGCCTCAAGCGAACAGCCAGTTTTCCGAGGCTGGGTAGATTTTTTTTATATATATAACAGTTGTAAAAAAGTTGATTATAAAAAACTCTGCTTCATAACAAGTGTCACTCACTTGAGATTAACTTTAGGGACGAAGATTTCTGGATGAGTGATTGTTTACTTGTAACCATGGCAACTTATTTGGCTCATTTGTTCCCCACTCACACGGGAAGGTTGTGGGGGGGGGGGAGGAAATGACATAATTGCCCCAGGCAAGATGTCGTGCCGGGCTACATTGCCTGGTCATTTTCAATCGTGAAGGGTATTTCTACTTGCGGTTCTTTCTACCCTGGCTTTCTTTTGTATTTGGTGACCCTCTGTCGGGCCCACACGCACCTATACCCCCAGCAGGTACCAAGCCCCCCTACCCAGCGGCCGGCCTCGCCTCCCGTCACCGCACGGCGCGCATTCACCTTGCCCGCTCCTCTGGAAACAGGGGGGGAAAAGTGCACATCGGTAGGCGTTTGACTCACAATGCTTCGATTAGCTGTCATTGGCAGCAGTTTTGATGAAATATGATTAGGGTTATTTCCAACTGATTGGTTCCCGGCAGCTAGTTCTCCTTTGAACTTATAGTCTTCCTCCTGTAGCTAGGGCCATCCCCCCCTCCCATTGTATCGTTAAGATGACAACGGCCGTGTATTCTTGTATCGTCGTAGTGTTTTCTCAGCGTGTCTTTGTCCCCTACCGTCGGTCTCTCTTCCTCTTGTCCTTTGGTCCAAGCCGACTCTTTTCTCAAAACTGTTTTCCTTGTGTAAATTACCGGCAGGTTTTTTTTATATGTCTCCCCTTGTTTGTCGGTAGTGAACCCCGCGGCAGGGCTTTTGAAATTCTCCCCTTTCTTTGGGATAATTTCAGATAATTTGAAGAGGGGATTTCATTGATTCTTGGCGAGTGTATAATTGAAATGTCGATGGATTTTTTTTTCTATCATTTGGAAAGTTCTTGACCGATCGGACACTCGCTTGAAAAAAAAAATTTTTTTCTTTGTAATGACCCTAGACTTGAGTTATATGGCCAGTCAGAGGTTTCGAACACATCTCGTCCGTGGGCTTTACAAGAAGAGACATGGGAGGTTATAAATTATACACGATTCATATTCATGCGTGCGCAAATTATGCCGAAGATTTGTAGACCAGTATGGCACTTTTTAATTATTGAAGTGACGAGTATACACGTTGGTGTTATTGAATTCTGCGGAGGACTAAGGCACAGCGTTTCTAAAACTCTGTTGAGGACGTCTAGTTACCAGACGGTAGAGCGCTCACGATATGCGCAGAATACAACTGTGTATACGGGCTTTGGATGAAGTTAACCTACTTTCAAGCAAAGTTCAGCATTTCATATTTTCTAGGCTTTCCGTTCGTGTCAAACAAATCTCCACGGACAAAGAGGTTCGAACGCCAAACTCGAAAGTATCCATGATAGGCTAATATGCGTCTGGATCAGTATGACAAATCCTTTGTGTCCCGTGAATAAGCAAAGTTACAAAAATTAAAAGAAAGTGAGGTGAGGGGGAAAAGGGAGTCAGTTGTGATTGTTGGGATTGTTGGCCCGGCGAGCAAACAATGCGACACTGTGAATGCCCAAAGCTGCGGGTTGGATTCTCACTCACGCCTGGGTAAAATCGCCGCTCTTTCAACCACCACATCGAGTTGCAACGGTGTTTGCTGACCCAGGCTTTAAAAAGGGGGGGGGGAGGAGATCTGCCACCTCCATCGATTTCCTCGTGGACCCCAACCCCTGTCCCTGCTCAATATTCCAACCGCGGGACCCTTTTCAGTGGCTGAATTCAAGCAGTTCGTAATTCTCCGCAATCGCGCCTCGCTGGCGATATTGTCTACTGACCCGTACGCGCACTTCCCACATTATCAAAGCTGGATTTCCCGTCACCGGTGGAGTTCAGTAACACGTGAGGCCTCTCAGGCGAAACCCACGTGCAGTAATAAAACACTGCCCTTTCTTTTTTTTATTGTTTGCGGCTTGCCTCGGACCTGTTTAGCATTCCAAAGTTCCGATGTTTGGTCGGTCGATCGATCGCACCCTGTCGACAAACGAAAATTACCGACTGAGACGAACACGTGTTCTCCAATTAACAGTCGCTCTCACACCAACACGAATGTGCCAATCACGATATGAAAAAACAACAACAGGTCATCAACACTTCCCTCTTCTCTTCCTTTCATTCGAAATTGAGAATTCTCCTCTCGGTTTCTTGAGAGCTGCATTTTAATGTTTCGATTCCGAATATTCCGAAACTGTGGGTAAACAGGGATATAGCAGAATAGAAATCACAGACACGAAGTGCTGAGAGAAGACAGAGAAAACAGCGCGACGGTAAAAGCATTCCTCGACCAAATTCTCATCACACGGGAAAAAAAAGAAAGCAAATTCACGGCCTTCACATTGCTAATTGTCGAGAATCGGCGACGAAGTGATTACGATGTAAAGGCGACTTTCACCATAATATAGCGGCAGTGACTTGTGGGGGACCTTGACCGCTGTCACGAGCAATTAGGTACAATTTGCCCTCGGCCGTGTCGGGAAATGTGCGCTTCAGAGATCATTTTCTTGCTGTTATATCATACAGTCCCCCCACGGTAGATACGCTGCGTTTGTCGTTTTTTGCAGACTGGACGGTTCTAGCAGTCGGTGTCATTTTGATGGCACACTCTCCAGTGTGCAAAGAATTGAGATTTAGGCCTCGTGAAATTGCACAATGCTGTCTCTAAAAACATCACGCTGTCTCAAAAAAAAAGAGACTGTTAGCTTACTATACGGACTAAAATATCAAGACTTCTGTACCGCCGTTTCTGTCTTAGTAAAGGGCGATATTGAGTATTGTTTTCTTGGGGACGGGTTTCTTTGTTTATTTATATTTTAAAAGCCGCACTTCAGAAACTCACTCAAATAGGGCTTTGATTCGCCGATTGCGTAATAACTCCCGTCGTGGTCAATAAACTTTGAAAGCTGTTTGTCTCGGAAATCTATATAATGGAATCAAAACTAACCATCGCGGCTGACCGGTTTTCATCATGAAAAAAATCCTAAACAAATGCACGGAGATAGGTGCAGAGCAAATCAATGACAGAGATGGTTCAGCCTTATTTGACGATCAAGCGACAAAGTGTACATGAACGGTTATTGGTACGGCTTACAACCGCACTTTCGAAACAACGTTCATGGCAGACGTTTTGAAAGGGTTAAGGGAGCATTGCAAATTGTCACGCGATTTGGACTTAAGGATCATACAAAAAGTTGTCCAGAAATTAGAACCTAGTGAAACTAACGAGATGGTCTACCACATAAAAGAGTTCCAGCAGACTGTTGTCTGTTGTCATATTGCGTTGGAGCAGTACTGGTAGTTCACGTCTGAAGGCAACAGGAAGTTATTTCTTCTTTTTTTGGTGGGGGGTGTAAATCCTTACTTTCATATCACGTGCTTCATTGTAACGATCTTCTAGGTAATAACATAATTCTAACGACGCGTCTCTCTACAGAAAGCACCACCCGGCGTAAAAGCGACAGATCCGATGGCGGTGCACGAGCCAAAAACGAAACCAAAACTGTGTAATTGCATTGGCGTCGGCTTTTTGTTCAAGCAGTAATGTCATTTTGCTGGGAATATCGAAGTGACGAGATTAACTTTACAACGAACACAAATTTATTACCTTCAATCTGTTCAGGATCAACAATACTGGGCCCTAGCTGGAGAGCTTTCCCAGCGTGCATCTGACCTGACCTCGCTCCTCTCTGACTGCAGCCGCGTCTTGTGCACCAGTAAAAAGATGCGCTGCGAGATTTGGAGAGATGGAGACTTGGAGAGACGTAACTCTTCTAATTAAATCAAATGATGTGCGTTTCGACTTTGGAAGGACTCCCCATTTGTCAAGGACGAAGAGCAATTGGAGAGCGATCTGCTTTTATATTCTATGATTAATGGCGGACGGTTTGGACAGCGGTTGTAATCGG
Source organism: Acanthaster planci (assembly GCF_001949145.1). The sequence goes on from NW_019091357.1 coordinate 2,412,160, forward strand.
CGATGTTACGCGGCTAAACACTCCGTCACAGCAGTGTGAAATTTGCCATTTTGATAAGGAGCTATCCAATTAAAATCGTTAATTGAAAACTTCTGGAAAATTGTTTGTCCCACGCCACAAAATTTACCAGGACCATGGAACGTGTGATATTTGTCACATCATGTTCCCTCTTTTATTTCGTCCAATTATTGATATTCAAGGGACGGATATCCCCGTTTCAACTCTATTCGGCTGCTTCGGAGAATCTACTTTTTTGGGGAAATAACCCCGCAAACTCGGAAGGAGAATGGTTGTATTCACCCGATCCACCGTTTATAAGTATCCATTGTTGACGGCGGAATCGAGCAGGGCTTAATTGCGGGCGCACTGAGCCTCCCGTTCCTTTCATGCACCATGGAGAGCTATGTCCAATTACCGGACACAATGGTCTGTCGAGGGAGTCAAACGCCTTCGCGTTTTGTCCCGTTTGACCTCAGATGACAAAAACAACCCTCGTATTTACCGCAAGAAGAAAAAGAAAGAAAGAAAACGCGTCAGGAGGACGGGGGGGGGTTGAGTAGCAACTAGTGTTGGTTTGTGAGGAGCAAGAGATCACCCATTGTCCATGCGTGGATTTTTTTGTGTGTGCTTCAGTTCTTGAGGGGAGGTGTTATGAATGATTACAAAAAAAAAGTCCCAAGTGAGAATGATTGGGCGCACAGCTCAGGCGCGCACGCTACAAACAAGGCGTTTTGAAATATCATATGGACTAAGCGTGGACAAAGCCGCAAGGGCCGAAGCCCCGCAAAGTGACTGGTAAATACAAAGGAAGGAACATACATGCACATCTCGTCCAGGTTGTCTTTCTTCCGTGAACCAACGGGGCCCCCCAATTACTGCCGAAATTGAGCAAACCATCACAATCAAGCAGGGTTTTTTTTTTTGGCTCTCCGAGTGTTTAACTTTCGGTTTCCCATTTTCAATAGGTGCAGAATCAATTTGTCATTCAAAACAAAAATGTCTATATTTTCTTCGGTTGCCCGGAGGCGACTGCCTGAAACGTGGCGTGGCGATAAATTGCTTCATGGTTTGGTACTGATGCTCCACTACTGAGAACTGTACCCTTTTGTCGGTGATGTTTTCATCGTAAAAAGCACAGTGGATTGTCAGAGTAAGCGCTGTCGTACACAGATATCAGATGTTAATAAACCCAGAGCTTAAGAACAGAGATGGGGGGGGTGCGTTTAGTTTATCCAGCACTCGAACTGCACGTTATAAACTCACACCCCGTCAACCGCGCAGCACGAGAACCTGACTCAGCCGCTACAAGCACGTGTGACGCCTAAGGCGCGCCAGGCAGCCGGGGCGGTTTGGCAGTATGTGGCCGCTACCGTCCGCGCGCGCATGGACCCCGCATCGGGCGCACATCACCGAGAAAAGAACGCCTACAGGGTATCTCGGGGAAAGAAGTAAGCCTCCGTCGCATCGCAAATTAGACCGTCGAAATAGGTCAGCAGGAAGAAACAGAACAGATTTTTAAAAAAAAAAGGAAGAGAAATATGGGTTCTATGACATCAAAACTGGGAGGTACGATCGGTACATGACCTCTGCCCGTAATGCCATCACGACAGCTCACTTCAGCTGTTAGAAAACTCCATCTGGAAGACGGTATCCTTAATACATCTGCTTGATGTGCGCCCTCTGTACACATCACCGATGAGAATACATGAATCTATATTCAGCCCGACGTGTAAACTCATACAGGAAAAGGAAGTTACACAAATACATCCAGTAATCTGGAGAACAAAATTGAAATCAACCATTGTTTGCAACTCCTGTATACGTTGTACTGAAATATTCGGAAATGTTTATCACGGCTACAGATGAATTTGTTCCTAAACAAACTTGCACACAATACGTTCTATTTCTCAATATAAATTATCTTAGTCGTGAACAGATAGTACCGATGTCAGCATTATCTCCGAATTCGCATCCAGCCGGCATAGGCTTATGCATGTATCCCCCGTCTACGACATTTCTCGTATCTATGTACAACAGTACCAATAAACGGAGAGCCCTGAGGGAGTACCAGCCTTGGGCAGAAGCACCCCCTCATAGGTTGAACGGAGCCAGGTTGGTCGGGAGGGTTCATTTTGCTGGTAGCGATGTGACTGTAACGCACGTATTTCGAAGTCGTTCACGAACCAGCGAAGTGCAGTTCTGACCAACGAAGCCCTGAATTGTTAGGAAAATTGCGCCCTCTCTTGGTCCAGCTCGGGACGCATAGTGAGATCATACCCGCCAAATAAACCCTCCAGCACGAGGAATAGCAACCCCCCCCGACCCTCCTAAGGGTTCAACCGTTCCATTGTCGCGGCCGTAGGCCTACCGTTTACACGCTTTCGTCCTGTTTAACGGGAAGATCCATTTCCGAAAATCGAAACAAATTTATTTTTCAAGGAAGTCACAGGACCAGCTATTTCGTTTTTGACAAACAAATTCGGCATTGGATATACAACGCGGAATCAAAAATTGAGGATTTGAATAATTCCTGCATTTTTGTGGATTAGGCACGCCATCGATTTGAGGCAGGAAGCGCGCATGAAAATGCATATTCCTTTCCGTATTACCGGCTTTTTCAGACAAAAAAAGGAAAAAATGAAGCTGTGTACAAAATAGCACGTTACCCACATTTAACCCTTCTTTTTTTTTTAAATCAGTGCTGCTTTAAGGAGACAGTGATTTTCGGGGATTAGGCAAATTCTTGAATCCAAGTACAATTTCGCGTCCCAATCAACCCTTAGGCTAGCGAGGAACGCATTGAAATGGGGGTCTCTCGACTACAAACCTTCAAATGTACAGAGGTGACTGGGTAGAAAAAGCGATCGGCACACTGACACAGTTTCCACATTGCCGGTCTTGTGCCCGTAAACACCGGGAAACGAGCTGCGTCAAATACCCATGAGATCCCACCCGACCATTCCACCAAAAGAAAAAAAAAATCTCACGCGGAAGAAAAAACCTCGACAGGGAATTATTTATAGTCAGGTTCTAGACCAGTCAAAAAAGTGAGCATGATAAAATGCAGTAATTAGTTATACCCGTAGGCATACCATCCACAACACATCCTTCTCTGCCAGAAAAACATCCCCCGTGAGCCCCAATATCTAGGCCTCCCCCGTTTTGCCGGAGAAAATTAAAGAGAGCACTGCCCGGTGAAACTTCTATCAGTTTGCCCCACAACCGCGGCTCTCAGCGGGGCCCGGGCTTCATTGGCCCCCGGGGTACCCCGCCAGCGACCCGCGGACGTGTTAGCGGGCGCGCTCGGCGAGTTCGCGACCTGCTTCATCGCTCACTCGTAAAGCTTGTCCCCGCTGATGCGCGTATGCGCCTTGATTAATATTAGATGGGCCAGGATTGAACGCTTGAACGATGCGTCTTGAAGGGGGACGCAGAGAGCAACCAGCACTTGGGGACTGGACGGGTTTAGAGGTTGGTTTCACGCGGCTCTCGCCGACTAGTTAAAGCCGCTAGTTGTTGCTGATGCAGCTCTGGCTTCTCTATTCCTGTTGCTGCTTTTCTGGGTGTTATTCTTGCTGAGAATCAGGAGACGAAGGTTTCGGTTAACCACGCGAGGAAATCAACAGTGAGTGTATGTGTAGGCCTATATGTGATGTGGATGCGGCGGGGCTATAGACCTTCTTCACGTGGAAGATCTTATTTCCCGAATCTTTTGCAAAGTGTCGATTAGGATGGCACCAGACTGTTCATGACTACCGTGCCTTCCAAGCCTCCCTTTCAATATTTTCTAAATCTGGCTTAGAACACTTGAGGCTAAAAAAGTCTCTGATTTCTGGTCGGGGGTTGGCTCCAAAAGTGGTGCAGCGACGCGATTTTTTACCCTTCCCCCCTTACAATGATACGTATTAATGCGCGATGTCCCGTAGATACTGCCGCTGTCAACACTGTAACAGATTGGATCCCTCGCTATTTGCTGTTCAAAAGGAGTGTGAGCTTGTTGAAGTATACAGGACATAAGACCACCTGATTTGTCTGGTTCCCAGATGTAAATATATATTACAGAAATGTCATCTGGAATAAATGCCTGACTAAATGTAGGCTATGTACATGTAATTCAACCGTACCCCATGTAAAACACGTTAAAATTTCACAGTAGCAGGATTCCAGTCGATGAAGGAAGTTTGGCAGCTGTTGAACATCGTATCATACCAAATAAAAAAACGTTTTTATTTTTTTTGGGGGGGGGCTAAAGTTCATATTTGTATTTTTAGTCATGAATTTGAAAATTTGAAAATATTCATCAGAGGAAAAAGGTAAACTAATTCGTCATGAAATTGCTTTTTTATTGCTACTCTTAACGTTCAAACATGAAAGGTTAACTCACTTTCAATTTCTCTTATGTCCGACTCATGAATAAAGTCTTTACGTCGGTTCGTCGAAAATCAAAGGAGCTGTGAAAAGCGAAGAGTTTACACGACACTGTAGAATTACTGAACCCAATTGGATGGTCCCTCAGTGAAGGCACTAAAACAGGACTTATGTTTTGAATAAGGTTGCAGTCGCGTTCGATCGCTAGACACAGTCTGCGAAACTGTTGGGGGTGTGACTGGTCAGGCTCGTGGTGACGCCATGTTGGAACCGGCCGCCTGTTGAATTGGCGTTTCAAACAAGTTAGATAACTGACCAATTCGAAGGCGGTCACTTTTCCGGCAGCCGATCACGACGCGCATGAAAGCATCAGGAGAAGACCAAGACTTGCATGTACTCTTCAGCCCCTTCTGTCGATGTTTCTTGCCTCCGAAATGCATCCTGTCGGTGCGACATTACGCCGTGCGAAGTATAATTGGGCGCGTAAAAAATATCTGAGAAAAGACCCCGCGGGCAGGTAAGTAGCCGAACGGGGGGGGGGAGGAAGATATTTCAAAAGGAAAAGGGAAGAAAAAAAAAACAGCCCCGGCAAAACAGAACGAAAAAGCAGAGGCAGCATCGTGTACGGTTGCGGTTGCCATGGTGATCGTGGTTTCGATGTGGCCGCCACTGAATGCGCTGTTTGCTGAATATACAATATTTTGTATCGTGGCTCTGTGGTCAGGAGAAAGAAAGCTGTGTTTGGATAGAGCGTATAGTGGAGGGCCATTGAGCGTCCAGGGAGTAGGTCTTAAGATAGCTCCGTGATAGGGAGAGAGATCTATCCCCCCACACTATAGGGGTATCATACTGTAATCAGGCATTCTTTGGATGACTGTTACTCAGTGGCAAAATGAAGATTAGCGCTCGAGTAGAGACGGCGCCTATCTTGATGGCCTGTCAAACCAAATCGCGTCCACATTCTGCCGCTTCGTGATGAAATGTTATACCGGATTTCAAGTTATAGGTTATTGCGTTTGTACCACTGTGGCATACGGATAGCACCCCCCCCTTCCCCATCCTGCGCAAGATGTTTAATCGTTTGCACTCAAGTCTCCCGTAGTCCTTCGCGGGCCGCCATCTTTGATGTCGGGCTCACGTCCAGGTCAGTTATTTTCTTCCGGCTACGGAATCGGCTCTTGCCGTCAGCTACACACGATGAATAATCCCTAGCCGCATGACAGCGGTATCCGTCTCTTGACAGGCTTGATTTCGAAGATTACAGATCGAACTTCGAAAAGGTGATGAAGTCAGAGAAAAATGAGGTTTTGAAGTCATTACCCAGGGACATAACCGTAACCAAGACTGAATATTTTATCCACTCAATTCATGTTGTTTGTGGTTTTTTTCTCTTTGCGTGATTCTGTGGTAGCACATTTCAAACAGAACTGGTCAGTTTTGTTCATTTTGTTTTCCGTCGATGAAACAAAAAAAGTTGGCTTCTCGAGTTCTTAAGGTTGAAAAAAAAAGCCACCGCCAATCAAAATGGGGGACATTGGAGGAAAATAATGTTGCTGGGCCCAATCTGATCATTTCTTTCTCCTCTCTCCGTTTTTCCCTCCTTCAGGCGAAGCAATACATTTAGCCCGTGACTACGGTTATCTCTGCGAGACCGAGTTCCCGGCCAGACAGATCTCCGAGTACATCGCCAGGCAACACAATGATCCCACTGAAGTTCCCACCAGAAGAAACATGGTCCTAGCCACAAAGTGAGTATTGCCCATGTATCGGCCCCTCCCCTAAAAGTCCCCCCCCCATCTCGTCACACCAAGAAAGGCTCCAAACCAAGTAGTACAGAAATCAACCTCATGGGGTCACGGACCACTATTACGTAGTCCTATAAATTCCCCATCAGACACCTCGGATGGAAACGAGATGATTTTATAGCGTTCAGAGGGCAAGCTTCTTCTCAAGATGGCGCCATCTAAAAATGATTGAATGATGATGGCGTATTACGACATGGCAAACGGGCGAAAAAAGCCACGGTACTTGAAGATACAAAGAATGTAAGCTTTTGCCACTAATCAGAAAATCGAACGAAGTCTACCATTCACATGCCTTACAATGTTGCAACCTAATTTTAGTCTCAACTCTCTGAATCAGCGCTGCTCACGGCTGCGTACTTCTACAATTAGACTGTGGCAAATACAATTTCATGCCTTGCACCGGTCTACCTTTTTGTCCTTTAAAAAACTCTGTATAGAATTTAGGAAAGTGCAGTTGGCAAAGTCGGACAAGTGGTACATAATGGCGAGCACACGCCGTAAACTCAATTACTTCACTCTCTTGGTGAGTCACCGGCCAGGTCTGGAATATTTGAAGTCTCGATCTTTGAAAACGATACAAACTCGTTCCCCTGCGAAGAAAAAAAAAAAGAAAAAAAGAAGAAAAAAACGCGCACTATTAGAAAGCAATTAGTCTCCTCAAAAATGCTGTGCCATCCCATGTTTCTGCCATCGTGATCACCGACCGAGGAATGAAAGGTACACACGGTTGTAGATCGCCGGACAATACCTCCCTCTCCCTGCTAAGTGCATGTCCATTATTGGTCCGTCGTGGCACGAAGTAGACTCCAAAATCCATTCCTTTTTCCCCTCAAAAGCACCTCAAATTCGGCAAATAATTCGGGGAAAGAAAGAGACCGAATAATTATTGTGTCACTCTCCCCCCCCCCCCCGCCTGTGTGGGGGAAAGTTCGTCCTCCAGAGAATGACCCCGGGCGTGTACTTTGGTCTTTTGTGAGGACAGGTTCATAAAAAACGACGACAGGTGATAATGAAGACGCCTCGCCCGTATCGATTGTCCGGCAATAAAAGTCGAGAAGAACTCCCCTCATCACCAGTGCAAACCTTTTCCCGACACACTCGCTGTTCAAATAACGGACAGAATGTTTCACGCGCACACACACACAGACGTAATCTCGCGCCTGTCTAATTTTGGGTTTTGTTCTGCGCAGTTCTGCGCTACAGACAGAGCCTGACACCTCTGAATGAAGTGCCCTTTTACCGGCTTCAGAAATTTGAACTTGCCAACGTTTTTTGGCAACATTTCCCTGCCCGAATAATTATCTGTCCTATTTTCTTCGTCTTAGAGCGTTTTGTACCGCCGACTGCGCTCCGGTTACATCCAAAGGAAATTGTCACAGTTAACGTTATCTGAGTCTACGGCACCTTAAAAACTGCGTGGACACTTATATCTGCATCCCTCATGGGAACTCATTGTGTCCTTGTCCAATGTTTGAATTTCCACCTTTTTTTTGCTGTCTGCTTTTCTTTTCAGGCAAGTCTTGAAGGAGCTGCAGGACGTCTTGTGCCAGGACCGCACCCCGATCGGCAACACGAGGCCTCAGCCGATCCTGGAGCCCTCCATTCAGCGGTGCCTGACGCACTTCAGCCTCATCTCGCACGGCTTCGGCACCCCGGCCCTCTCCGCCTCCATGGCCACCCTCCAGAACGTGCTGACCGAGATGCTTAAGTACATGGACAAAGCATTCCCCAACGTCACCCCGCACTCGGCCCATTCCACGTCAGGAAGCAAGATCGATTCCAACTCCAACAAAACGAACGGCGAGAAGGCCGACGAGCCCCGCAACAAGGAGGTCGTATGAGACGCCTTGTGAGAGAGACTAGCACAGCTGTATTAGTCTCCGTACAAGACGGTAGACAAACGGAGAGAGAGATTGATCAGAGTTTTAAGAGTAAACTGCGCGTTCAGCTCTGGAGTACCGACTGCGACTTGTCTGTACCATTAAAGGGTGGACTTCAGATATTTCCAAATCTGAACTGCCAACATCCATGTTGGATCCGGAAACGGAAATGGTAAGAAATCTACACAATATCTCACGCGACGTCACGATGTCGTGAATTCAGCTAGCGTGGCATTTGGATCTTTTTTTTTTAATCACAAATCTCCCGCCAAAACTTTAATGGCGTCACGCATCCGCAGACGTGTCAATTGACGTCCAAGATGGATGACGTTCCCCGGGCAGATGCACCAAAGACAAACAGTGTGTATGGCTCATGCTGCAATTTCTCGTCGGAGAACTGAAAAACAAAAGGACGTGTTGCCATAATCTCTTGGAAGACTCTTCGTAAATCTAGGATCTTATTTTTCCCACCGACTAATTATAAAAGCACCTTGGAAATGACTCCCTTGGTGAAGAGATGGCAAACAGTGCTAATATTGTGCAGTATGCTCCCTGCTGATATGCCATGTGTGTCTGCGTCTCAACCACTAAAAGTTGGACTTGTGTAGGTAGCGTACATTGCTCGACAGCCTTCAAAGTGCACATTATATCCTTGGTACATACACCGAACAAGGCAACTCCGGTCTGTAAAATCTTTCGTAATGGTCGGAGGAGGTCGCATTATTTATGCATCGCTGGTGTACTCCGTATGGGCTGTTTATCCAATCAAAAAAAGGTACTGGATGACGCCAGTGTTGGTTCGGCCAATCGGATTATTTTCGACAGTTGTCAGGACATTTTGCTGAAACTTTAGGTATATTAGGCGTACCGAAGTACAGAGGAATTTCTAGGCTGGCAAAGAGAACCTTTATATGGTATAGTAGTTTTTATAAGCAAGAGGCTTGTTTGAAAGTGTTGTTTCCTTTGTTTTATATCCTTATAGAGTGTTTCATTTTGTATTTTAACATTGCGATTTGACAATCAAGCAGGTGGAGTTTTGTGTACGCTAAGCAAGTATTGTTGGGCGTAGTCTGAGGCTTTTGTTAAAATTTATACAAAACCTACTAAATTTCGAAAGGTGCCAAGCAGATCCACCCCTTTAGCGGTAAACGAAATGCCAAATGTATATCGAAAATATATATATAACTCGTGGAGGGAAAAAAAATGTGCTTGGTAAACTTTAGTGGAACAACGCGAAAAGAGTGGTGAGAGTGTTAAAAAAAGGCGCGCATTTTGATTCTGGAAGTAAGGTAATTGCTGGACGCAGATTTCTTTTCCAAAAGGTGTCCCACAAAAACAAGGCTGAAAGTAAATACAGTACTGCCGTCATTGCTTTAATATTTTCTTCCTCTAATTGGACAAGAAGGCTTGAACGTAAAAGCTTAGGAACCGCTGATTTTTATTCAGCCATTTTTTTTAACGGCTGTGTTGTGCACGTGCAATGTTTCAGGTTGAAATTGGTGGTTGTAATGAGCCGAGTCTCACCTCGTCGTACTCACCACAAAACTGTTTTGAACGATTTCTTTTGCTGTCTTTCATTCGCGCCAAACAAAAAACAAAAAAACAAAAAACAAAAAAAGGGGTGAGGATCTTCGGCTTATAGTTAACTCCAGATAATTTTACCTGTTCCGAGTTCGAATTAATTTTTTTTTTCAAAATACGCTGGCGCCCTGTCGGTCAAATTTAAGATTTGGAAATTTACGCTGGTTACCGGTTCTTTTCAGTAAGTTACATTCACCAGGTCTTTTTTATTTCTGTGGGAATGACATATAGCCATCACAACTTTGGAAACTCTTCACTAAGGTCTGGACTTCAGCTGATGCTGATACGAAACGCCTCTACCAGACTCGTCCCCCGTCTTCTCGTTCGTGTTAAGTGTTGCCGTGTCGTAGATTAGTATCCTTTCCTTGCAACCAATGGGTTTTAAGGATGTCAATGACGTGCGGCAGACGTATGCCACGTCACTGCATACGTCAGTGATTTGCATAATACCCAGGTTTGGTTGATTGTGACTAGAGATGAACGGAGCTTTTCTGTGGCGGCTTCTGATGAACTTAAAGGCATTACCTTAAGAGTTTAACCAATTAATTGACATGAAAGTGGCACGTATCCTCTTGGTACCATACCTTGTTTCGATAACGGCAATGACCTACCTTGCTTAAATCTCAATGGGTAAAATGTGTTCGAAAGCAACTCAGCGTTTTTACCAAAACATGGTGCAACGACTTTTTGTTTGGTTTTACGTAGGATTTTAAGTGTTTGCTTTTATAATTGCTCTTTAATTAAAGAGCTGTTATTTATCCCACCAATTAACAAAGTTTTTAAGCTGTCTTCAGGTGACTTCTCGTTTGCCAAATTGTTGCTTCCTACTTCTTGGTAAGAGCAGTAGGTTACTGTAAAGTCTTGTCATAGGCGTATTTTGTTTTTTAAATCATTTGTGCAACTGATAGGTTTCCAGGGACCATTGCCGCCAAATGAAGTCGCTAGGGGGCGCTCTGGCTATTAAACAAATTCAATGAGGTGTCATGGCGGATTTCGTTTTTTTTTCGTTAGCCGTGTGTAACTAGAGACACTGTTATCATCCGTCTTTATCAGAGAAATTGTAGAGGTAAGGTGTTTTTTCCTCTTTGTATGAACAATATGACGATTTCTGCCGCCTTCTTTTGAGGTAAAACCTTAAAATGCCGCGCGAACTAGGCCTAAGTACTGTTTGAGAAAGGTACACCAGAAATGCGGAAGCCATTGCTACCGGTATAAAAAGAGAAATACAGAATTCATGGATTATTGTGTTGAACTGTACAGCTAAATCTAGAATAGGTTTTTCAAGCACACACAAAAGGGACTGATGTGAAGAAAGCGCTGCGCTTTCGAATCCATGCAATGTATGAGTAAAAGGGGAAAAACATTGCCAAAAACGAATGCTTTGGAATATAACAAAACGATCATAAAGGTTAGTTCGTTTTTCAAATCGAGAGATTTTTGTATTTTGTGTGAGTGACTGAGGTTGAGCCAGATGTATTATGAATATTGTACTGTACGTAATTATTGTCTTTAGTTGAGTCAATACTTAATTTATCCTAGACTAGCCTGTGCGGTCCATTTATAACTCACAATGTACAATCAGTAATTACTTGGCAGGAGGACTAGGCAGGCTAGTCTAACAATCACCCACCGCCATTGTTTCGTATGTAGCAAGCGGAAAGATAACTGTATAAAAACGAAGTGTTTTTTTTCCTCGGAATTTTTCTTTCTTTCTCTATACATATCTCTTCGAGTGCTACTCTCAGTCTTGAATATTAGGAAGAAAAAAAAAACGATGGAACCTTTATAGCGTCATTGTTAATATGTGTATCACGTGACTTGTAGTCATTAATGCCAGAATGTTGTACATGTAGATACTTATCAAGATATCGATACTTATTAAAGATATCGATCATTAAGTGTTCGGTTATACTCGTCAAGGAATCGATTAAAAACGACAATTGGATGATAAAAAGTGCAAATATTTCGAACGGGTTTCATTCGGTTTTTAACGCTTGTTTCAAAATACCCGCAGGGGATTTGTTTCCATTATTTCTTTCACAATGTGATAATCTCAATATCGGTCTCCTTTATGATTTTTTTTTCTCCTTAAACGCACTTCCTGAAACGGATACAGGGTATTTTTCTACTGAAACTTCTCTTCTTTGCGATATATGCTTACTGTGCGAATATTCAGAGACCATGAACTACCGTCTCTGTTATTTTCGGATCTTTTCAATCCAGTTTAGAAATGAATGTAAAACAAGGCAAACAGATCTTTTTTCACGACGGAATTTCATTTTTTGAGTGAGCAAGCAAAATGTGGAAATATAACTGCAGACTACTTGAGCGGCTTGTACTTGTAAAATTCCACGACTTCAATTTTTACAGCACTGGAACTTATCACTTTAAGAGACAGAGAAAAGTGAACATCTGGCAAATAACATGTAGGTAGAGCTGTGTGGAAGGGTTAATGAAACTCTAATTTAAGAATAATTTATTGACTTTAAAAATAGAATTACTGGAAATTTCAATTTTTTTCTTAGTAGGATTCTGGTGGTGAAATGCAATCAATGTACACAGAAAAATGTGGGAATTTTTTGGTTTGGGGGGATTTTTTATATGTTAACAGTAAATCTGTCCTTTATGTTTTTGATAAAATCTGGACGAGTGAAGTATAGGTTATGTGAAAACAAAAGCTCAGATGAAATATAACAATAAAAAGAACGACTTAGTATTGAAGGAGTTGACATTCTGAGCTGTTTTATTCAATGTTTGTCGATCTTCTTTGGCCCATTTTTGACAGAAGAAAAATAATTTAAAACCAAAATAATAAGCTGAAAAGGTAATCATCCTGAAAACAAAGGGTTTACTTTAAGTACAGTTACTGGCAAATGCTCAAAGTTCATCATAAATACGTGAACATTAGTCATAAAAACAGCAAACAAACATTAATTTAGAGCAGTGTCTTCATTCTGCCGGCTTAAATATTACAGTGCAGAGACACTTTGCCTAGCTGGCATGCAAAATCGGTTCCCACACAGCGGGCTCCTCGCAGGAAAAAAAAACGGAAAAATTATCCAACACAAGACGAGTCTTCAATTGTGCAGAAAGTTGCTGCTAAATACAGCCAGTTCAGTACACCTGCAGCTTGGAGGTCGGTGCCCGATGGGTCAGTGAACTCATGTCCAGTGCTGTAGTCTGGCCCCTTGCCAGAGAGAGTGGGTGCTTGCCCCTTGTTGTAGATTGGGTGCTGGATGGACACTTCAAAATGAGGGGTTCAAAAATAGGGCCGAGGGGCGGCAGTCGTTGTAGAGAAAATATTTACGGTAAATTACCAATAGCATGGGGATTGTGACATGTCCGCATTTGTTATAAAGTGACATATGAACTTGAGGAATATTTCTTCCAATAAACATTTACTTAACTGCCGCTACAAATGCTGTGTTTAAACAAAGAGTGATGGGAGGGCCTAAATTTCACACGATGTACGCCTTTCTTCAAGGTTAATGAACCTTATTCACTTTTCAACCTTCCTGTCAGCTGACTTCTGAACTTCGCGATTGTTCTTGGACATGTGCGGTGAGCTTTGACCTTCTTCGCCTCCTCCGCCTACTGGCCTTCTGTGGCCCCTCCCCTGCCTCTCCGAGAACCTTCTGCGTTGCCTTCTTTTTCTTCTTCTTGACGGAAAGGGGGTTGGGCTCCTTGGCTCGTCGTCGTCTTGGCCTCCTCTCGTCTCTCGTCCCATCCTGGGGCCCTGTCAGTCTCTTGAGGGCATCCCACTGGTAGTCCACCGTTGCCACCCTCTGCTGGGTGAGCTTCACCGCATGGTCCTGGGAAGTCTGGGATGGTTTCTCCAGGACAATGGCATTCATATTCATGTAAAGCAGTGGTGTTCCGGGCACGCCACGTGTGCACTCCGACAGTTCCGGGTCCTTGCACAGAAAGAAATGAGAGTTTCAGTGCCTTAGAATAAAACACAAATCGCATTGATTTGATAAATCAGTCTCCCAGTTCAACCAAGTGGTCGTTATGCAAAAGCAAAACCACAAACAATAACCTAAAATACCACAATTTTTGTGGCATAAACATACGAAACCAAAAATGTGCATAGAATAGAAATTCTCTCAGACAAAATGGGCATCAAAAGTTTGGGATCTTTTCTTCAATCTACTAATCTGAGAGTACTTCTCTTCACTTCTTTTGCTTGAAGTCGTTGACTTCAATCTTTCCTCTGTCTCTATTATTTCCCCCATGTTCTTCAACTCGCTCCTTTCCCTACTCCCTGTTTCTGTTCATCAGCTCCCTCTCGGTTACCCCGTCTCGCCACTCCCTCTCTCGTTACACCTCTGAAATCAACAATTTTTTTGTCATTCAATATTCTCGCATTTCTTTCACATCTCCCTCTCTCCCTTTTTTTCCCATTCGTTTCTTCGTGGTTTATTGTTCCTTGTTTCTTCCGTCGGTTATTGTTGCTTTCTGTGCTCTTCTCCTCGATTGGAGCATATCACTCCCTTGCACAATTCCCAAAAAGAAAAAAAAAGTGCAGCAACCAAGTGCACTCACTCCACTGCGAGTGGGGCTCACACCCGTATGTAGTTTGGGCATTCCTTTGTTTTTGTTTAAGTATGAAATGTCAATGGAAATGCTAATTTTTCTGGCACTGTGACAACAATTTTTATCTAAGCCAGATTTCTGTAGATAGTTTCCTCATAAGCTCCATTTCCTCCTATAACAGATAGTGCCATTCTCAAAGAAGGAACCCCTAATCCTGGTGGGTTTTTTTTTTGGGGGGGGGTGGGGAATGGGCAAGTGGTGTTGACCTGGGCAAGTCCTGACAATGTCCTCAATCCCTAAGTGTCAGTACATGGAGTATTTTTGCTCACATGTCCACGCAAGGAATACCTAAAACAATCCTAAGTGCTCAAGCCTTTGGGGGAGATGACAGAAGGGGATTCAGGCATCAAACCACTGAGGCAAACTCCCCCCCCCCCAGTGTAACTGCCGGGGGGACGACTGCCAAGCCGGGAGCCATAATTGCCATTGATTTCCGATTGTCAGCGGCGAGAGCCAGCAACAGACGATTTCTCCGCAGTTGATAGAATCAGCTCAGGGATGGCTGACGATAATTTTCAAACACCGGAAAAAGCTGCCAATATTTTCTGGCCCGCGACTTCCCTCCCTCACTGTGAGAATCTGAAAGGAGGCAATCATGTGAACAGAGGATAACACCTGATGACAGATGTACCTTGAAATGTCATTTTGTCTTTGTTGACAGAATTCTCCTCCCTCCAAAAAAAAAAAAATCAAATCCATGTTCTTCGCACCTTCAACTTCCTACTTAAATTTATCCTTGTGTTGAAAAAAAAAATCTATGAGAAAACCCCACATTATCAGGTAAGCCACTCCTCTTGAAAAAAAAATATCAGTGACTGAAAATTTTTCACAGATCAGTTGCATTTAAACAGTGTAAGTTTTGTCTTCACCATTTCTCTGGAAACTTGACAAATCTTTCAATCAATCAGCAAGTGCAACAAAGTGAACCAGGGATATCATATTTTACCCTGCAAAATTCAAGCAGCCTGTGAGGTCCATTAACGTTGAATGAATTAAAAGTTCACTGAAAAGCGTGTTAGGATGAACCGATGTCGGACAGTGTGCTCCTCAACTCGCTGGTAATTTTTCCTTTATCTCCCCATTTCCAATATGGTATGAAAAACCAGTGTCATGAGTAGCTTTGCATCTCTGAAAGAAAATTAGGACACTCAGATCTCTTGGGTAAAATAATGACTGATGGGCTGCACGGTGCTGAATCAAATGCCCCCCCCAAAAAAAAATTAGTGCTTGATTTTTAGTGGATAACAGGATTAACTTAAGCATGATGGAACCGTGTAGTCGTGATGTTGAAAAACTATTTTCCAAACCCTTTACCAAAGGACGTTTTCTTCAAGGTACAATTTTTTCAGGTGCGTGTACAGTTCAGTGCTTCCTCGACTCACGGGGAGTTACTCTCCCCGAGCAGTCTCGTTCCCAATGGCTAACGGCGTTATTCGCCTTCCCCCCCCCGTGGTCATTGGAGCAGAATGGCCTGTCCATCAGCTCACCTACCCCTCATGTTTCATTCATTCCTCACCTCTCATCACAATACTAACTTCATTTCCCGAAAGCTTCTCTCCCTGCTAACCTTCTATGCAGCTTCTTCTGTTTTACGAGTTGCTGCTCCGTGCTGCTGCACTTTGTTTAAGAAATATCAGCCCCCCCCTACATTGATGGCCTTCCAGGGCTCGGGCTAATCGTATGAGGTCCGTTCGCGTTATTCAATTTGCATGTTTATCCAAATCGGCGTGTACTGAGACTTTCTCTTTTTTTTTTTAACGAGCTGTGGTGAGCGGCGGCTGACGGACACAAACGACAGGACTTGCGTATTGATTAGCGACGGAGCATCAAATTAGGGGAAAGACTGACAGAGTTGGGAAAGGCAGGACAAGGCCACGAAAGGCGGAAGCTTCGTCTAATGGCGACTTCAAAGCGGGCCGTTAAACAGGCAAACGCGTGGGCCTGTCAGGCGAGCCACTTTGTCATGCGGATTCCAATTCCTGCACAATGCACGCAGCATTCTCTCCCTGAACAGGTGAAATCGACATTAGGAGATCAACACGACAAACCATTCATAATGGGGTAATTTTTCTTCGGCTACTCCCAAGGTTGCAACTGGGTTTTTACATGTATGAATCAATCACAAGGTGTCCTCTCTCAAATAGTCACAAACTATTATTTAATTCCCACTGACAAAGGCATTCATGTTTTTCATGGCCCACTACGCATGACCTGACTTCCTCATCTGACTTGTTCATCACTAGATTAAATCTACTCGCTTCTGGGCCATTCCACTTAAAAAAAAAGATGGGTGAAGCAAGTATCTCGTTGCCCCTTATATAGACACAGGAATTTATTACAGTGGCGATGCCCTTAAATATATTTACAAAGATGGTTCCGTCTTTGCATTGGCAAACAAAACCCCTTAACCTGCTTGCTTTTAGATTTCTGACAAAAATAAAGAAGATAGGGTTTTATCTTAAAAGGGTCCATATGATCAGTATCAAGTAGCATCAGCAATAATTGTGAGTTAACATTGATCAAAGATGAGAAATGT
>NW_019091357.1:2429593-2447886 GCF_001949145.1 Acanthaster planci
GGCATCAATAAATAAGCTTTAAATAAAAAAAAAATGAATATTTGTAAGTATGCACAGCTGTAGCATATTTGCACTCTCCTAACCACTCAATAGAGGGCGCCAAACCAAGTTATTGATGATCAAAGAGAAAAAGATCAATGCTGGCTTTTCTCGATCTGGACTCACCTGGGTAGCGATGTAGTAGTGATGACTGTTGTTGTCTCCGATCATACCCTTGATGCAGTCGGCAGCAGCGACGGGCTCTTCTTGGTGAGGGCAGCTCAGCACTCTGTAGCGTCTCAAGATGCTGGCTGCGCCGTAGAGCTCTTTACCGAGGGACTCGGTCTCGAGGATGGCGCATTTGGTCGTCAGCAGCTGAATCAATGAAGAAACATTGCAAAACCTCCTCAAATATTTATTTCAAATTTCTCTCTGTTTTTGGCCACTTCCCAACGTGCATCACCATCTCCATAGTCACCCTTCGGAGTTTGTTCCAAACATCATGAGGGTTAGTTGGCAAAAGTAATGCTTAGGGGGAATAACCTTTGGGAAAGAATGAATGGGAATGGAGGAACTTTAGTGAACTGAATTGCAATTTTTCAACGGACCGAATCGTGGGTGCTACAAATACTCGGAATGTGAAAAGTAGTTTACTGCCCACTGAAGAACAGAGGTCGGAGATGGTTAATGTGATTGATTCAGCTGCTTTACGCTGAAATAGCTGCATATGCCCCAGGGTGCTGAGATGGTACTTGGAATGTTTCATGGCCCAGTGACCAGGGGTAATAATAATAAAAAAGGGACTTTGATCTTTGTTAAAAGCACCAAGTAAAAACCTGTTATTACTATGTGTTTATTGATTAATACTTGACTCTGCATCAATTATCTTGGCTCTTCCTGAGAGGTAACACGCGAGTAGTTTTGGGAGCCCTGTCAGGAATTTTTCAGAACATTACAGATCAGTGACATCAGTAAAGTCCCTCGCCTTCAGCCCGGGTATTGTCAGCGTCCATTGTCCTGACCCGGTCCTAATCAAAAATTTCAAGCCTGCCAAGCAGATTTTTATTCCCATACATACATACCGTTTGAGTTATCATGCCAAAACAAGTTTTAAAAATGCTAATTTCCAACCATTCTGTTCAACAACTGTATTTCATTTTTTTAACACCCTTCGCGCCATGTTATGGAATGTTCCTATTGCGAGTAGTCTCCTTATAATCTCCATATAATTATTAAGATTGGTCTGCAGCATGAGGTACAGCCAATCCAAAGCTTATCAGCTTTTTTAAGACACACCATATGACCGGCTCTTGACCAATGGAATGGCTCAAACCGTCTTTAACTCTAACGCTCCTCAGTCCTCCAGCAGGTGAAGGATTGAGGAGGGTTAGGGTTAATGGAACAAGCTCAGGGCCATCAGCCATACAAAAATCTGTCCAACCAGAGCTCAAAGAAATTAGCAGTGACCACTGCCCTCCCTGGGAGATTGGCCTGTTTCGCGTCTTCCCCAGCCGACAGTCTAACCTGCACTTCGCCATCCAGGTACTTAGGCAGCTGATCCTTGATGTTCGTCTGATGGCGGAGTGCCACACAGGTGAACGTGCCATCGACCAGGACCAGGTGCGGCTCCCTGAAGTTGAAGACATTCTTGTAGAATCCCAGATGGCGCCGAGCATGCTTATACCGCTTGATCTTCATGACTGACCTTCGTTATGCCGAGCAAGTAAAACTGGAGAAAAATTACCGTCAAACGTAATGAAACACATGCTCTCCAGCATGCCTGCAGATTTAAGGAAGTAATCAGAGAGTGATGAGCTGAGGATGTAGAGCAAGTGGGTGGGGAAGAGAAAGTGGCATGGACGACAGAGAAAATGGATGGAACCACGTTTCAGATGAAAGTGACTCCAAGTAAATATCATGTTTATTAAAATCGGGATACCTTTCTTTTAAGCACACTTTCCACCTATCCCTCCCTCTCAAATGCCCCAGGATTCCCCAGGTCTTACATGTATGTAATGTCATGCATGTGTTGACTATGTGCATTGGAACGAGGGCTTTGTCGAGGCTTTTATATGAGTTTCGCAACTGCACTGTTCCATATACGGGCTCCGCATTACACCCTGTGCACTATCCCTACGAGACTGGTCTGAAAAATTCTAAGTTTTTCTAAGTAAACAACCGTTTTTCACCCGTGATTGAACTTTTCTGGACATGTTTTTGCTTTCTGGTGGCTAAGACTAGGTCACTGTAGTGTAAGGACTAATTACTGGCGTCCCTGTGCAGGTATGTGGACTCTTGCCGTAGAATACTCTGAACTACCCCCTCCACCGCCTTTAAGAGTTTGCCCCTCCCCCCTACAAAACTGAATATTCTACCCCATAAATGGCCTTCGGTCTAACATACTATTACTGACGCCACATCATAGTGATAGGGCCTAATGTTAGGCCTATGATCGCATTTGCCCAACCTCAGTCATGCATGTGAATTATCTTAACATTACATCAGTTTACCATCCTTAATATTCTTCTTTCCGTATTTTATTTTTAACACAATACCTCCACGTTATTCAACTTCAACTAATGATAAACTAACCCCTTAAAAGCAAGCCAACTCAAAAGTTTAGGAAGCTGAAATCCCACGACCCAACCGCAAGGGCGCCGCCATCTTGAAACTAGCAATGAGGCTCTTCTGAAATTATTCTTGTGGTAGGATTACAGCTGTTCGTATTTAGAAATATGGAACGTTTTTTTAAGAATATAAAATATTTTTATTCCTGTTTTCTTTTACTGATGAATATAAAAAAAAAATTGCCCACTTTTGAGCACTATATATATAATGTACAGAGAGGGTTCTACGGCTTATCAACATGGCGACTTCCAGTTCAGGGACACAACGTGCGCTCGAACTATTGAGAAATTTACCTCGTGTTGCATTAAACAACATCAGAGACAACCCTGGCGCAAGGACAAAGGTAAATAAGACTATAAGACGACATTCATTATGTTCATGCTTCTCAGTTTTTGTTTATTTCCATCGAAACGGTCAACTATTACATCACGACGCGTAGTACCAGCGTGACCAGCCCAGGCATGCCATGCATCCCCATGCCAGGGCCTAGGCTACTAAGCTTCAAGAAAGTCAAAGTTAGGGCCTATCAACTTATAAATATAGCTCCACCATGGTATGACGGAGTAGTGACTTTGAGTTCTCGAAGTACCCAGGGCCCAGGCTGGAAAAAATGTTGCATCCCAACTGCACTTCAGCAGTTAGGCCTAGGCCTATGTACAAAGTCTATTGGGAGTGAAGAGAATTTTCCAAGTATTTCCCAACAACATCGGTAAATGTTTCTCAGTCCAGAATTCATGTCTTTCCAGCATTTCTGTAATGACTGACTTTTATTGAGATGATACATGTATATGATGAGAAAAGTGGAGTCAGGATGCAACCTTTTTTTAATAAATACTAGGCCTAGGTGGCAAGTGCTTCCCGAAAACTTCAAATGAGGCCTGAAACTTTTTAAACATGGTCAAGCAGATTGTGTATTAAGGGACCCAGTTCCTCTAATAGAAGGGAGAGCTACATTTTTACTTTTGGATTCACCTTAGTAGATGACTGTGACATCATGCTCTATAACTGTAGGGGTCATGTTGTGAAAAGAGGGCAGGGTTTAGAGTTGTGATGGAAATTATGAGGGGAAACTCTGAGTGGTTTAATAACACATGACACGTGGTGAAGTCAAATTATGCGTCTGGTTTATCACGAAGAGCATCGCATTTTCTCACAATTTACAATTGAAAATGTTGAAAAAAATAGGGTCAGTGCAATAAACAGAGCATTGCCTTTAGTTTCTGGTGGGAAAGGCCAGTTTTACAAGAGTAAAATGACAAAACGTGGGGGGTTCCCAAATATACAATCCCCTAAGCTGTTTGACATGGATCTGTTGTATATAATGTAGACAGAACAAGTCGTTTAGCATCACTCAGCCTGTGTAGTCATGATAGTGTTGAAGTGGGGCCATGCAGTGGCTTAGATGGACACAGGTCTGATCCTTCAAGATGGGCTGATCAACCCATCTCAGCTTTATAGTTGCACGCATTGGCCTATTTCATTTCCGACATATTTGGTTGTACTGTGTTAACCTTCACAGCACAAAGTACGAGGTCGTGGCCAGCATGGAGGTGATTCTAGTGGGCGTGGCAAATCAGGACAAGGGATGAGGGGAACGAAACCACGGATTGGATTTGAAGGCGGCCAAACACCCTTCTACTTGAGAATACCAAAATATCCGTACTACAAGGGTCATCGGTAAGTATTCCTTAAACAAGGCATTATTTCCCAACCCCAATCTTGTGCATTTGCTTTCCTCATTGCCAAGCATAATCCTGTCTAAACCCCCAACAATTCCAATAAAACCAACTGATTAGTTAATAAAATCTGATAGGTATCGTGGGATGGAGCTGCCCAACGCAAGTAGTATAGTGCATTGAGTAACTACACATTGCCAAGGCTTGTGTTGTTAATGGAATATGCAACACATTACAATGCAACTCCCCACTGTGTTTTGTTACATGTTATTGTATTCGGTAGAGTTCTTACTTTGACTGTGTGTTGCATTTTGAGTAAGATTGCGCACAGAACAAGTTAGAGTTTGTGAATAGAGGATTTCTCTATATCAGTGTGTGGTTGCACCAACTCGAGAAGTTTATAAGGTAACCGTGAAGATTCAAGATTTTTGGTGAGTTTTACGACAGTTCACACAAGACACTGTCACTTTCATCTCACACAGTGAGTGTCAGAGTACGTGTACTCCAGTACAGTTGAATGTGTAGAGTACTAACCAACTAATGCATGGAACTATCCACTAGAATGTCCTGCAACTCCTTAGCTCAATTAATTGCAGTGTTTGCACTGGCTCCGTTATTTTCTTGAAAAGACGCTTTATAATCTGTGATAAAAATTATGCCTGGGCAATCCGTAAATGCCATTTAAAAAAAAAGTTAACCACGTTACTCCTTCCAGCCTGAAGCGAGAGTACCTGCCGGTGTCCTTGAACAAGATCCAGCACCTGATTGACCTGGGCAGACTCGACCCGGAGGAGCCCATCGATGTGAACTCCCTGGTCAACGCAGGAGAGGTCAACATTGACATCTACAAGAAGCAGTACGGCGTCCATCTTACTGAAGAGGTGAGCTGAAAGACTCCTTGGCCTTTAACGTTCCTCGATCTATGAAAATCCCACCAGAGGATTCTGAAACGTGGAGCCCGGCCGCTGTTACTCTGAACCAACAACGGGCTGTCGCTAGGTGGAGATATTGCTTTCGGGATTGCGACAGATTTCGAGTGACTGTAGGGAAATTCGAAAGGGGTTGCAATTTTTAGAGCTGTTTATAGACCACGGGATGATTGTGCGGATTCCTTACTTATGTGAACCCCCCTCAAGAAGCTATTTAGATTTAGGCTTAAAATTCATATAAAATCGGTCCTATGTCACCATGAAACTCGCCAAGCTCAAAACATGCTCATTTTCAAAAGAAAAATTTCCTCTGTAAAATGTACGAGAAATAAAAGCGATGACTTTTTCGACATGACTTAATAATAAATCGATGATTTTCCCTACTATCCAATCACAATGCGTTTCTCATTCACACTGACCAACAAGGACCAATCGCACGGCTTGTTTCAGCAAGGTCTGGGCGATCGCATTGAGCAACATGGCGTCTACGTTGGACGCCTCCAACGTGGATTTTGCTGGAGATGAAGGCGAAGACAGTCCGGTGTATTTCCGTATGCACACAACTGATGCAAAATCCAAAAATCGTAAAATTTAGCGAAAAGAGCGTTGCACGCGACGGCACGCTTTATGATGTCCCGAATCTGCACTCGCAATGTCGTTCACGACGACGGTCGACCATGTGCCCAATGTGGACTCAGCTGTTGTCACTTCTTCGATTCATCCCGCATCGGCAGCGTAAAGCATGATCGAGAGTCAGACAGGTCCTGCTGAAGAAGCGGAAAATTCTGCTTCTCTTCCACGTTTGACGGGCTGTGGACGTTGCCGTGAAAGGTAATGTTTTGCTTTTTTGTCGTAGTGATTCCTGTGTAAATCATGCATGACCAGGATGGCTGATTATGATGAAGTGGAGATGGAGCGAAGTGGTTAGGGACGACGTAGAAATGGGGCGAAGTGACTGTTAAGCGTAGGCCTCCTTTCATATTCATGCCTTTAAAGTGAGGGAAAAAACTTTGTCACTTGTTGGTCACTTGGGCACCTTGGCAACTCGGCACCTACCAACTTGGCACTTAGCCAACTCGGCACCTGAATTTTGCCTCCGGTCTGCATTTTCCAACTCGGCACCAGACTCACTGGGCACTGACCGACTCGGTACCGAAGCTTGCAGCCTATTGGTCCTACATGTAATTCCGCACATGTGCTTAGTAAATGTTGTAATATATTTAATTTTGGTCATTTTGGATTTTTGCAACCCAATGACTACAAGTTGTGCACAACACAACCAACAAGAAATTCACAGAGAAACAAGATTTTCACTTGTAAAAGGGAAGATTGAAGGAAACCCATATTTGAAATAAAAATCTGATTTTGATTTTAAAAAAACTTGAAGGAAAAATAACCCTTGCCTTATCCTGGCCATTCCGTGAAAGCTTGTGATCGAAGTTGCCCTCGGATCCGACCCACAAGCCCAGCGGCTACTAAGCTCTGACGGAACTTTTACTATAGTTCCTGATAGCTTCATCCAGTTCCGGATCGGGTCGAAAACTTCGCGCATAAAAAATACTCATACAAGAAAATCATGTCAGCATTAGTGTCTGATTTATAGAAATTCAGTCAGTCTGACAAATGTTCAACGTTTCCAAATGTCCAAATTTTTAAAAGAGAACTTGCGTAAATGATTAGGTAGAAGCCCGCGCTTGCACTCACGACCAACCCCACCCAAAACAGCTTTGACAGCACCAAAGCACCATTACCGAGCACAAATCACACGCGTGCTAAGTACTGTAGCAGTTGGTGCGTAGTTCACACGCCCGATCCCGGCCCGAACTACATGAATGAGGACGAGTGCGTGTAATTCTCGGTGAATTTTTAATAATGGACTCTTACAATTGGTTTGATTTGAAAGTCATTTGATCCAAGAATCTTGATGCCTGTAGATTATGACAAAACATGTTTCCAATCGCAATGCTATAATGTTGTCATTGAGCCTCTAAGAGTACTGCCTGGAAAATTTTTCAGCGATTCACCGCTCCCGTGATTGTTTGCAAGCCCTCCGAAAAAAGTCCAGTACAAGTTACTCAAGCTAGAAACCTTACCCAGATATCTCATACACGGTGCCGAGTTGGCAGGTGCCGACTTGGCAAGGTGCCAAAGTGACCGGTCTTCAAAACCCCTAGTCAGGAAGAACAAACTCGTTGAAAATGACCATTTTAGTTGTAATCAGCATTATCTAAATGTTTGGTACAACCTGCCCGACCTTGTTATTTCCAGAGTTGTTTCTGCAAAAATGGAGAACAAATCACACAGAAGGGAGAAGGCAACCTCACGACACGAACACTCTTTAACTCACCACACAATACAGTCATGATAATACCTCCTTCCTCCATGGTGCCTCGAACATCACAGAGAACTCTAACCTGTCAACAATGTGGTTATCCTTTTTTTCAATCTTTTTTCCAAGATTCAAATGTATTCCCACTCTGCATAGCTCATCAACTAAATAAATTAGCCCTGTGTACAACAAAACATCCCTTACTAAACTCTGTCCTTTCTCCCCACGGGAAGGAATCAACCGCTACATATGTTTTATGATGTGTCAGTTTGTAAATCGTACTGTCTAAAGTCCTTCCAAAAAATTGTTATTTTGAGGCCCGGTATGCCAGTAGTGGCATTGCGAAGAATGTGGTTGCCAAAAATTGTTTGTTATGGAGAATTATCACCGCTTTGCATACTACTATGTACTCCTACTTCAGGGTTCAAAAGTAAAGTTTTTCAGTACCAAATAAATTTGAGAAAATGTACCAAAAGGCGATTTCAGTAAAGTGAGAGTGGGGTAGTGGATAAACAGTTCAAGTTAGGGCCTGTTGTTGATTACAGATAAATAATGTCATATGTTTTGCTTTTTTTTAGCCACCACGGAAGACGCCGGAGCATCATCTGCTTGAGACGAGGAGGAAACCACAGAACAAAATGGGGAGTCTTCATCCAGGTTGCGTCTGCACTCCTCAACATCTGGTGTCCGGCTTGTCCAGCCTCCTGGAAGAAAGCATGTGCTACCTGTCCATGTAATATGTAGGGGTACTAAAGTACACTAAAGAAAGACATACACACAAACGTAAGGTAGAACGGCTCGTTAATTAATTGTGAAACTTTGCAAGGTGGTGAATTTCTGGAAGCGGCAGAAATAAGGCAGGATGAACGACTCTTACTAGGCATGCGGGATAAGGACCTAGTTACAGCACTAGAGGCCCTTCAGATGTCGATTCAAATGTGTCTCACGTTCCAGGACAACTTCGTGATCTGTTTTCTGCTGCCATGATCATCAAGATGGCTCTGGATGATGTCCCGTTAACTTCAACTTGGCCTCCACTCTCTTCCAACCTGTCACTTGAAAAAGCAAGAGAGCCAACCCCAGTTCACTTATTCAATTTTTTAACTTGGAGTTCAGGTGTCAGCTGTGAGCCCACAGAAACATCACGTGTCGATGTGCCTGCGGACCAGGAGCGGCGAGTGCTGTCCACTGCACAGGACTCCCAGTATTTGAAGGCAAAAGAAAGAGCAGCATTGTCAATGCACACATCTCTTGCAACGGCTGTGAGACATTTCACCGGGTCAGCAAGGCTAGTTGGTCTGATGAATGGTCTAGGCCATCGTGTTTCCAATTCAATGGTCCTTGAACACGACACTGCTCTTGCCAGGCGTCAACTAGCTTTGGGGAAATTCTCTCCTTCCTGCTGGGACGATGCCAGTCTTCTCCACTCTTGTCTGGGACAACAGTGATGTTGATGAAGAGACCTTCTCTGGGAAAGGACCGACAACTCACAACACCATTGGTATTATAATCCAACGCTCAACCAGCTGTCAACAAGCCCCACAAGCAGTGGCACTACCAAAGTCTCGGGAAGGGTCATTTCAACCCCCTCCCACAGATATCAAACCATATTTGGGGAGCAAGAAGGAGGTGCATTACGTTGACGTTCACGATCAGTATCGGAAGTTTGACTTGGCCTATGCTTTGATGAAATTGGCTGGTGTTTCTGATCAAATTTTTTCCAAGTTGGTCTGGCTTCAACACCTTGATGCAGAGAGTTGTCCTTCCGTTATCAACTGTAGGCGACCTTCCAATTTTTGGTGCCAACCCTATAGAATATGATACAGTAAATACTATCATGGGAAGGAGTGTGGAGGTGACAAGATGCCTAGGCCAAGAGAAAGTGGTTGTGGTGTTTGACCTGGGGCCAATTTCGTGAAATGTAAGACGTGTCTTAAGAAGGGTAACTTGTGTTATCTTACAACTCGTCTTAGGATCAATTTCACTAAACTTGAGGACACGTCCAATAAGTCCTAACTTCTTCAGGAACTCTTCCTAACTTAAGATTGGTCTGAAGGTCATCTTATCTCGTTAATGCATGCGGTGTTAGAGGAAGTGAAAGAGGAGTATTGTGCTAGAGCCGTAAATGTAACAGTTTTGTGAGGTGAAAACTAGCTGCAGAAACTACTTGAAAAGTATTATCATTTACAATTAGGCAGCTTTAATTAAAGCAAAATGCTAAAATAATAACAGTACAGGAAAACCTATTCATCATTTTAAAATGGAATTATCAAAATGATTGGAAGCATACACGAGTCGACTGTTCTGCAGCTTTGATCGATTACTGCAAAGAGGGGCTTCAGGGGGACAAAGATGTGTTCTCCACCATAAAAAAGCAAAAAACAAACCTTCAAGGCGATAAACAAGACAACAAGAACCAGATGGGTAAAGAGGTGATATTAAAGGCGGACCGAAACCTCTTCCAGCGACTTCTGAACATTGCCAGGGTTTGCAAGTGAGACATTCCAAATACATCGTATGCTAACATTCAACTGGGGTCCATTTCTACTGTCTTTGGCAAATTTCAACGGTGGTCGCAACAAAAGAACAGAAGTCATGCCTGCTGCATTTCATGGAGACAAAACGTGACTCCACTAGAGGATAGCATCCCGAATGGCAGTGTGTGGATTGTGGATGGGAGGGCAATGCTACAGCAACTGCCCCCCACAAGTGTTCCAGTAAACGTTGGGTGCACTTGCTGATTACTTGTTGCAAAAGCTGGTCAATGTGGCCAAGAGTGTACAAAGGGAGTGAAGGATTTGAACAAGTTAGCAGACTCGGGTATGTCCGTCCCATTCTGAGTGAACAGCTTTCTTGAAAACGTTTATTTGTCAGAACAATCTCGCACTTGTTTTCCGACCCTTTTATTTACCGTAAGAGATGAGACCATTTTGTGATGTTTTAAAGGTGCATAAATCCAGTGAGAATTTTGTGCATTGAAGTAGAGTAAAAGTACAGATAAACGATAGAAATGTATACAATCGGCGCATGCTGACTGTCCTCCCAGGATACCAAGTTGGGCCAGATTGTATACCTGTATTGTACAATAGAGGGGTTACATTTTATGTCGTCTCTCAACCACCTGTTCATGTTTATTTTATTGGAATGAGTCCTGACATTGCCAATAAACACAATATCAATTGTGGATTTGAATTTAATCTGGGCCATCATTTTGAGGTTTTTTTGGATTTTGATTATTGGAATTCTGAAAATTAATATGTTCAGTTAGCTCGAGATCTCTCGCCGGGAAGTGGCAAGGAACACTGGGAATTTGGGCAAATGACAAACTCATCAGCTACATGTACGTGAAATAGGGAACATATGAACTTCTTGTTCAAGGGTGACGTCTATCCCGTTAAAGAATAAGCAGGGAAGGTGCAGGGCAACAAGTCATTCAGCTGTGAGAGCAGTCATCTCTGTACGGATGTCCAATAGTGTTCCTTTGCCATTAGTTTGTTTTTGAGCGCATTTCAATTTCCCATAGGTTTCGTGCACACCTCTCTCTAAATGACCAAATGAGGGCCCCATTTTCAATTGTTAAATTCTAATTACTTTTTACTCATTGTGCAAGTTTTAGCACTGGCGCAATTGAGGGTCTTGTTTATCTAATTAGGACTGTAATTCTGGAAATCCCCAGGTAGCTTCTTTGGGGGCTGGGGGAGGTCACAAAACTAAAAAACCAAATGCACGTGTCAGGTTCATCCCATGGGTTACAGAGAGGGGGAGACATGAGTGTCTCCATTGTTGGACACAAGATGGATCAGTGAACTTTGACAGTGAGCACACAATAGCTGCATGCTGTAACTGTACACATGATGAGCGGCCATTTTGTGTCCAAAGGCCGACGTCGGCGCTACTCTCTCTACATACATTATCTTTTCTGTAGGGAGCTGATACTTTCCAGGCCCAATTGAACATCGAGGTCCAGTGGGCAACTGAGCTGACGATCGCAGCCGTCGAACGCAACGGGGGCGTCATCAGCCTTGGATTCTACGACCTCCAAAGCCTGGATGCCCTGGCGCACTCGTTACACTTCTTCAACCAAGGCAAGCCCATTCCCAAACGGGCACTGCCGCCGAAGGACATTGTGCCTTTCTACACCAGCGCTGAGAACCGCGGGTACTTGGCGGACCCGGACAACATCCGTCGGGAGCGGGCCGCGCTGGCCGAAAAGTTTGGCTACGCGCTGCCGGACTTGTCCTCTGACCCCAGGCGGGGAATGCTGGGAATGAGAAAGGATCCCCGGCAGATATTCTTTGGCCTGCAGCCGGGATGGATCGTCAATTTGACCGATAGGACTGTGCTGAAACCCATCGACGAGAAACTTGTTGAATATTACCAGTCGTAGAAACTAACACTTGTTAACACAACACTGTTGATATCTGCCATCACATGTAAAAACCAAAAACAATATCAGTATCTCTCCAAAATCAGAGAAATGTTAACAAATTTTGTCCAATAACTGGAGACAATTTCGTCACAGAACGAAACAGCCTGTGAACTTGTTAGAATCACAGTATAGTACACGCAGGCATTGATATACCGCTGACTTTTTCAAAAATCTCTCTCAAACTATCTGTGGGTTCCCAAGTGGCAAACATTACGGAGGAGTGCTTTGGTATCAACAATAATTAAAGAACTTTCCACACGTTTATGAAAAGCAACAATGTCAATTTACTGCTTTATTGAATAAATTGCATCGATTTCTCAATGAGAAGCACTTGTGTAATGTTATTTCTTGTCCTAATCGAGCACACGTGTAGAACTCGGCATCATGCTAGAAACTTAAACCTTCATGATAATGATGCATATTAAACTGTGACGGAATAAATGTGAAATTGTGCATTTAATATTACAAACTAATTGCATAGTCCCCATTTATTGATGTTATCCACTGTTTTTGTCATATTGTTCATTATTTTTTAAAGAGCCCTTAGATTTTTTAATGAGTGCAAATTGGTGGACTGTGGAAGCCTGTGGTAGGAGCACCCATACCTGATTTACGTACCAAGTGTGGACATTCCTTTGTTCTCCTGTGGTTAAGGAAACTTGAGGAAAATGCTCCTTTTTCTCCGACTAGGATAATTCCTTCAAGCTGGATTTTTGACGATGATTTCCTGGACTGTTCCTCTTTATTTTGCCCCGATAACCTGGGCCCCAAAATGCCTCTGAAACTGTTTTTCAGAGAGGGGAGACCATTGTGTGGACGTGTGCGAGTCCACACATTGCCATCGCATCCTACATTATGTGGACTTCTTTTGTGCAGAGGTCCACACTATGTATGACACGCCTGCACACCAGCACGATTGCACTCCTTAAAAATCATGAACCGATGAATACCTAACCTTGCCTACTTCAGCATCTCTGCCTTGATAACAAAAAGCCAAGTGAAGTGGCACCCTATTCATCAGTGTCCAATTCTGTCTTTATGCCAAGCATGCTGCACAAGTCAGGCACATTTTCTGACATCTCTCGAAAACCCCTATTCCGAGAGGAGTTATTTGTGATGGGTTCTGTTTTGGAACTCATGTTCAATTTTCAGGATTAAAGCTTTCACAAGAACATGTCGCTTCATGACGTGAACAAAAATATTTCACAAATTCAGCCAATTTTTTTTCACTGCATCTGCACAAAAATAACCTTTTTAAGGTTGTCAATAAGTACACCCCTACATGTTTACATTTTCAGCCGTACAGCTATTTGGATTTATGCCACAGACGCTTTTGATTTAGAGACAAAATTTACAATACCATTATTAAATCATGAGTGGTTTTCCTGATAGCACAACTTTCTGCTCAATAAGCCTTTTGAGGGTTAACTTTTGAAAGAAATCTGGTACACTGAGTTCTTTAAATTCACATGAATGTAACGATTTGAATTCAAAGACACTGTTGCTAGACCTCGTGATTCAGGGTAAGCTTTTGCTTAGATACATAAGAGACGCCTTGCACCAGTACATTGTTCTCAGTGGATAAGAAGGGCACAAAGGAACCAGTCCATTCCAAAGATGGTGGTCGCTATGCAAAAGCTTGCCCCAAATCTCGAGGTATAGCAACAGTGTCTTTAGTCTGGGGAGTTCAAATCGTTATGTTCTGTGCAGTCAGATAACTCGTGTACCAGATTTTTATTCAAATTCAACACGTAAACCTTATTGTACTGTGCAGTGTCCACAATTCAAGCAATCCATCCTGAGAAATTCTGGAATATACATTACAAACAATTTATATGTTAAGAATCTCCACTTTTTAATTCTCGATCCATTCCTTTTCATTACCCTACCTATGACACAGTGGAAGAGTCCATTAGTGTTAACCACTTGACACTCCACAAAAATCATCATACAAGAGATTCTAGTTTTGCCCAGCGGGTATCTCATAACCCCACACTTTAAAAGGGAACAACTTTTTACAGCTGTGGTCAGTGGTAGAAGTCATGGTTGTAGAATCATTTTTGATTTTGCGGTGGCAATGTGACACAAGATACAACAATCAAAACGAAGCTGTAGGCTTGTGCGATGTCGCGGAGGATCATCCCAAAGCTCTCTGAGATGGTCCAGGCTGAACGGTGAGACTTCCCACGCTGGAGGTTAACTGATCTGCTGTTGGACGTTATCGTGGAGTGACGTCTTGTGATCTTTGGGGTTCGCGTACGCCTCATATTGGACCACCATAATCTCTTGTCGGTGAGCCTGTCAAGTACAGAAAAAAGCTGTTACACTCGACTATCACTGGGTACATTTTTTTTTTCTCCAAAGGAGTTCCTGAAGTTGGGGTGTTCCAAACACCAACTCATTTCTAAATGTTGATGAACTGACAAAGACATCAACCTGCCGGGTTCCCCACCCTCAACTTTTCAAGCGCAAACTCAATTTCACAGCGGAAGTCCTCACAAGTTCTAACATTTGCTGACCCACACTGTCCACCCCCCCTTAATATTTGAGAGGCAACAAACAGCCATGCACGTGCAATCAAAAACCCTTTATAACAAGGTCGTTGGGACTTCAACAATTACCTTGGTATAACAGGGACCTGGTGTTGTAAGTATTGGAAAACAAAGTATACAAAGACTTGGGGGCCGTAACCACGGGACCTAAACCTTATCGGTATTGGAATATCACCTGGCATAAAAAGGTGCATTCCCTACAAGTGAATTCTGTAAACACCATCACCGAAAACTGTGAGTCCTAGAACGAGTTCTCTCTCAGGAAGTCATTTTAAGCTCACCTCAGTGAATTCACCTCGCAGACCGATGTAATACACGATCGTTTTCTCGGCCCCGAAATTCTTGGAGAAGTGGATGGAGAGATGGTTGACGTTCGAAAACCGTGCGATCCTAACGAGGGAAAATAAAGACAGGAGTAAATGTGGCAGTTAAAACGTGGTCTCCTCTCCACAATCCTGCGACATCTGCCCAAACCTCCCGACGGATTTTAAAGGAATTGACAGGACTGTGGTTAATAATGAGGACTCTCTGAGACTGGACAGTAGTACTGAAGTTCACCCCTGTGCGAGGAAATTTTAGTGCACAAGTGCTTTGGGCTCGGGACACACCTCTCTTACTTTGTATTGTACTCTAGAATTCCTGATGTGTCGTGCTGCATCTCAAAGACTTGGTCCGGGTCACTCCTCGTGTCGTCAAACGTCATGTTGGTTTGGTTCTTGTATCTGCAAGTACAAGTAGTCGCACTGACTTTTGTTAAAGTCCAAAGTTACGGCATTCTTAGAAATGTTCATGAAAAATCAGTGGAAGCATAAATCTCCCTCTCTCCCAGATCCCAGACTTACAATCTCATTTCTGCTGGATGGCTGTCGTCATTTCCTCCAATCACAATTATGCCTTTGAGTTTCACGTTGCCAGTGAACCTAACAAACAGGCAAAGGATCAGAAATACGATAATCACAAGTCACCGTTGATGTTACTATCTCCACGTACATTTCTGACGAGAGCATGTGGATATCTTCCAATGCCATGACAACCCCCTACAGTCCCTCACACTTTCCTCTAGCGACCCTGATCTATCAAAACCATTCCAGATCAATTATAATCCATTCTCTGCACTTACTGAGATTTTGGATAGATTCAGGACTGAACGGTTGAGCCAATATTAAACCTCACTCGTGGACTTTGGGCTCGTTCCAAATGTAGAGCTATCTGTGGTTTAGGCTCACAGCACAGTGTTTGAATCATTCATTATTTTCTGCTGTTTTGGACTTTTTTTCATTCACAGCTGGATTTTAATGGTTCTGTGAGAGTGGTTTCATTTCAACAGTAATATGCTCCTCTTCCTGCTTCCTCTGTTCCCCTTCCTCGTTTCTATATATCATCTTCATATACTTTACTTCTACTTTTTCTCTTTCTCTATATCATTTTTCTAATAGTAATAAACTTTATGAACTACCTTAATGTATTATTGTACGTGGACAAGTCTTTCTTTTTGGTTGACTTTGTTAATGTATTTATTATCTGTGTATAACTTGTAAACTTTATACACTGCAAAGTATTTTATTTGCCTGTGGAAGTGGAATTTCTGTGTTACAATACTAGTCAATGATCTTGAACCTTGAATTCGGGATGGGGGGGCACACTCACGGGATATTGAAGAGCAGTTCCTCCTCATCGTCACTCTCCACATACTGAAAGAGAAACAGTTCACAGGGGTATTAGAAATCCCAATTGTTGACAGTCACAAATGCTAGCAAGCTACGAAAAGGTGCCTTTCATTTCAGAGGAATTTCACTGAAGTTTAGGAGAGGAGTCCCATCCCATGCAGAGTTCCGCATCTGGCCACCACAGTTTTAGAGTCACCATAAACATCAAGAAAGTTTAAAAGTATTACTAATTAGTTTGTTATACAAAACTAACAATTTCAGCTTCAACAAATACCAAAGCTAAATGGACTTGTCTTCACTGCAATGAAAAAAGAGGAATTTGTTACGGATTAGGGAACTCGGGGCCTATCAATCATAATTCAGGTTATCATGTGTGTGTTTGACGCTGATCGCGAGTATTTTGTGGCCGATCATAGACGTCTTGCCGTAAAGCTTAACCACATGGCTACTTGGATTAGTGTAGGCATCCAGCGGCACAACACCTGCACGTAACCGAGGCGTTCGTGCACGGTACCTTGTCTATATCGAGTCGCTGATCCCACGCCTTGAAAACAAGCTTCCCCGATCCGTCCGTCACCTCGTTCAGGCACTCCACTCTGTCTGTGTCGATCTTGGCGTATAGAGAGAACTCTGTCCCACGATCTGGCGGGTCGTGATCATGTCCCCCTGAGCACCCTCCGTGACTGTGCCCGTGCCCTGACATTTCTACGACAAATTATGTTACAATTTACAAACAAGTTCAACTGGAACTTGGCCCCTTGTGTTATTACAACCTATGACATTGGAGACTGGTGCAATGGGAACCAGACGTTTCAATAAATTATGAAAAGTGGAACGACTGAGGGCGCTATATTATTCAAGGCTCGGCGCTAGCTAGAGGGCGCTACGGGCGATCGAAAAGCCAGACACTCGCGGCATATCGAAAACCGACTCGACTTCGGACAGACGCACTGCAGACAACACGTGGGTGCGGTGGCACACGTGCACGTTGAGGTACGTTACGGTAGTATACTGAGCGCATGTGGTGGTACTATACTGTGGGCCTACCCCTAGAACTGTGGGGCTCGGAGCGGACGCCGGACCCCACAGTTCTGGGGGTAGAGCGCATGGTGGTCGCTTTAATCCTTTTTTTTTTCGCGACTTTGTAGGCAACACGTATTCTACAATTAGTACTTCTATTATTCCACAATTATACTTTACAGGAATAAAATTCACAGGCCTAGTCCTTGAGACCATGGAGAAAGGAAAAGACCATGCATGAGACTATTTCCTTCTAAAACTTACGAGGAGTAGGACTAGGATCAACACTAGGCACGCCTACACTCACTGGCTGCAGTACATGTACATCATGGCCTAGATTAATTGCAAGATTTTCTACAGCATAATAATCACACACGATAATAAAACTTTTAATAAATACATAAATATGATTGAATGATACTACAACACACTTTAGAAAGGATGCTGTAGGGGGTACCCAATGAAAGCAATGCTTGTAGATTTGGGCCCAACAGGGTTTGGCCTATTTCTGTGAAATGACACAAGTAACTTTTGTAAGCCTATATGCCCACTTGAAGTTTGCACACATCTTGCAAGTTGTTTATCCCTCTCAAGCAAAGTCATTGGGTGTGATGATGTGGTCATGTGCAGCTGTAATACTAGGCTATCCCATATAAGCCCAACAAGGTCAAAAATAAATCTTTCTAAGAGCTAGCCCAACTTCACTTTGGCATGCTGTGCATATTTGAATTTTGGACTGATATTCGACGCGACTGCATCAGGATGATTTAGATCAGTCAATAATAGTCTGAGCGACTTAGACTCTACGAATTGCCTTTTATTTTCAAATTGCCTTTTAATTTAAAGATTCGGATATGGTCCGGCGAAACATGGCAATGTACACACACTGTATACCCATCAGAGTCGGTGTGAAGTTGCCAACTTGGTCTGGAATCAACTTGCTCCGAGTCAACTCCATCTCAGGTCAACTCGGTCCCAAGACAACTTGGTCTCGTCAACTTTCAAAGGCAGGCACTTGGTTGCAGCATGAATGAAAATACTGACATGTGCATGAGATGCCTGGCCTTGTAATTTAGGAAGGCCA
>NW_019091357.1:2453919-2478139 GCF_001949145.1 Acanthaster planci
GGCCAGGCGTGTGCCTCAATGACTTCACTTATTGTACACTGAAGCTCATGTTCATGCTTGGCTGAGCACCATAGAATGTGAGACAATGCAACAGCTTAGTTGTGTTTCAGAGCCCAATTAGCTGGAAGGGTCAAAAAGCATTGGGTGGTGTGTATTGCGTAGTACTGCACGACTTTAAAATGGCCACCTTTCACTCTCTTTGCACATGGAATGACCCTGAGGCAAGGGGGTGAGAGACTGGGAGTGTCTCAGAGAGCTGGGGGGGGGTTACAATGACATGAATGAGACTGGCCAGTATAGTGGTAACCCTATAGTGGTAAAATGATGTACATGTATGTGTCTCAATTTAGGACATTTGAAAAAAAATGACTGAAATATTGGACCTCTTACCGTTTTGTGTTTAGGTTTTGGAAAACTGTGAAGCTTTTTTTTTTTAATGTCCTGACAACCAGAAATTTGATTTTTTTGTATCAATAATCATTTTTATGGATAATTATAACAAATAAGTGATTTGGGGGAAGATTTGCAAACAGATACATGTCAGACATTGCATTATTTTTCTGAATAAAAGGGTCTCGACAGTTACATGTAATTTGTTCATGCTGAGATACGTCTTCAAAGTACTTCATTTCTGTGATTCAGAATCACAAATAGCGCCCTCACATTACCAGAATATACTCATAAACAGTGTCCTCACATGACTGCAATATCATTGTAACTCATAAATAGCGCCCTCACATTACCTCGATATCGATTTAACTCATAAACAGCGCCCTCACATAACTGAAATATCACTGTAACTCATAAATAGCGCCCTCACATTACTGTGATATCATTCCAACTCACACACAGTGCCCTCACATAACCACAATGTCATTCTATTTCATAACCAGCGCCCTCACATTACTTGGTTAAAACTCAATTTTTTTATACATCATTTTCAGGGCCCTAAAGACCTGGAAAAGGTGCTGACCAAAGTTTTTTTTTTCAGTGTCGTGAGACTTCAGTACTCTGTAGCGGATGTTTTTTCTTTTGATGCCAGAAAATAGCCAAATTAAATAACGCTCATTTTTTGCGACGTGAATATCATTTGTTTAAATTATTAATCACTACGTATGATCCTTCGATCCTTTGAGTAGTGTACAAATGCAGATAGACTTGCTTCATCACTAAGGTGGAAGCAAGGAACTGCATCTCTGACAAGATTGAGTCCTTTCTTGCCTTTTTGTGAATCAATGCCTAAGATTCAGATGAGGTTCCCTCATGCAATCTTGGAAACTGTTCCTCCTCAGTGATGGAGGCGAGGACTGGCATCTATCTGAGTTAC
Source organism: Acanthaster planci (assembly GCF_001949145.1). Next base: position 2,455,247 of record NW_019091357.1, read on the forward strand.
TTCCTCTCCTTGACATTCTCATGAATCATCTCTGTGAAGTCTCATAGGATCTTGTCCTCCATCTTCCTTCTCTCCAGGATGAAGGAGGCGAGGGCGCTCTTCTCATCAGCATCATGGTCTGTTTCTCCTGGGGCATACCCACAGCTTTCATATGAGGAGGTCTGGGGAAGAAATTAATGACAAAAGGAACTAAGTTGCAGCAGAAATTGAGACACTTCTTCAAAATTTACAGGATCCTTGTACGCTCCTTATTTTTACACCTTTTATTTCATAAAAAAACCGTTAGTGTCTTTTGCTTTACATCCAGTTTCATGTCAGAAAATGAACTATGACAAGAGGATGCCTTTGACGATGCGCACCCATTACTTCTGAAAGCGTTTTTGATTTGTACTCTTTGTTAAAAATATTTTTCCAGACACCCCTTTAGGGTTTAGTGAATCAGAAGTGACATTTTTTAAACACTTAAAATTGTCTTTCCCTTTTCCTAACAAGTGAGGGCGCTGTTTTCGAGTAATACTGTAACATCAATCAGGGAAGACCACTAACCTAAAATATCTAAATACCAACAGCTCCTACAGAAATCAATGATTGATCCCGAAAGTGTGGGCAGAAATATTTCAACAGTATGCTCAAGCCTGTTGAGTTGGATGCAAGTCGAAAATTTTGGATGGTGACTGAAATACTGTTAAGTGTTTACGGCGTGGTCCCTTTTTGTGTTTTGGTTCAATATTTGTCAAAATTAAGGTAGATCCTTCTTTAAATATGAGCTTTGAACATAAATTTTTGTCCATATTCATTGCTTACCTTCAAAAAGCCTGAACAAATCCCCATAATGTATGTGATTTTAATTTTTAGACTTATTTTGGAATGTTTTGGAAACACAGTTCTCAGTGCCCTATCAGATAAAATTTGAGAAAATATGTTAAATTTGGTTTTCAAAATATTTACAAAACAACAGGGATGCCAGGAATTTATCTGAATTTCACCTAATGTGCACCTTGGCTTCTACTAATGACTTGTAATAATGGGCAATATTATGAGGAAGAAAAATTGAACTGTGCCAGGTTAAACATTAATTAAAAGACCAACAGGGCCAAAAATGTTCGGGCAATTGCCACAGTTGTTCCCAATCCATCTTCTTTGATGTAGAGCAGTGCGCACAGCAAATCATGAAACCCCTGGGGACAAGGCAGCCATTTGCTCTTGGTTATTGAAAATGGAGACTTTCCTTAAATTATGCCCCTGCTGTTGTCGGTCTAAAAGTATTTTATGTCTATGATTAGACGCTTCATTTCATGAGTTTTACTATTAAAACTATGAAACCAAAATTGCTCCTTGAACATGTTGAACATGTCTCAGGAAATGTGGACCATCAATCAACGGTAATTTGTCATGAAACAGCAACGAACCATGAAGGAAAAGGAACTTTAGGCCGGGAAAATGTGAACTATTCCAGTACAGTGGGTGCATTCAACTAGCTTGCCCTGGTACAAGGGTTTAACCTCATCTTTTTTGTCTTGATTGGTTAACACAATGCACACAACCATCCCCAGGTCAGGGTTGCCATAAAAGCTAGCCACAAGCACCCAAGGGCGGATCCAGGACCCAATTTTTTTTGGGGGGGGGGGTTGGGGACAAATTTGATTCTGGGGTCCAAAATGTTTTAAATTAGAAAGTTGTTCGAGGGGTTAGGCTACATTTCCACTTTTCAAAAGAAGGGAAATTAAATAGACCAAAAAGATCCTTTCACGTTTTCAAATGACAACTATTTTGCTCCTGTTTTGGTCATGACCCCAAGTGGCCCCTCCCCCTTTCCTGGATTCATCCTTCCCGAAAGCCAGCAATGAGATGAAACACAGGACTCTTACCTGTGCTACTCATGAAGTAACCTGCCTCTTCACTTTGGAGATATCATCAGTCAGTCCACTTGCACCATGACACTAGCCAGCCTCAACATTCATGTAGGCAGCCATGGCAGTACATGTACATTCACCTGCTAATGAGGCCTTCCCAAATCTAAACACAGGGAAAAACGGCAGAAAAACAAGAAAAGGTCACCTAAGGTTTTTCAGTCACACTGTAATAATAATGTTTTCCCCAAATGAGCAAAACTTAACAAATTGTGAAAACTCTGGCTGTGTGAATGGAAATTTCTTGAAGAACCTCTGAATTTTACAATATTTGTATTGGGAAGGAAAGTCATGCATACGAAGTTAGTACAAAAAACCAGCATTGGACAGCCCAATTCTTGGGGGATTGCCGCAGCCTGTGCCAATGTAACCAAGCTCTTGTAGAGATGAGACGTTAGGAAGTACCAGGGCCAAATCTACCTGCAAAAATTAATTTCTTCACGGATGGCAAATATGACCGACAAGTGACAGCTTTTCTACCTGCTGTTTTCTCCATCCACTGTTCCTGTTCCTCATCACTGTGAGAGTAGCTGTCACTTGGGTCCTCACTGGAATTGAGTCTTTCTTGAGCCCACTTCTTGAGAAGAACAACACGGAGATAAAATACGGATGTCATCACCGACTCTTGGTCTTAACTTCAGCAGTGAAAACAGAGTGGTGACTTCATCATAAAAACATGGACAAAAAATGTAAGCAGTATCTTTCCTTAGTGGAAAGCCGCATTGAATTGTCAAATTTGTCAAAGGAAGTCACAGTGCAAAGGTTTTGTGTAGAATTGTTCATTTTGTTTCTGATATCTAGGGCCTTTTTGCACACAGTCGTTGGACAAAGTACATGTACTTACCTTCTCTGTCTGTGCTACGGTTAACATCAGAGTCATCTTCATCCTTTTCTGTGAGGCCAAACTTGTCAGAGCTGACAAAGTGTAGACAAAGTAATAATTATTTAAGCAGCAAGACGTAAGGACAGTATAGAAGGACGGTGGTTCCTGGAAACCTGTCCGAATCCTAAAAAATCCTCCCCAGAATGATACATTCTCCAAAATTCTATGGACACATCAAGTCCCATTTGAATTCAAAGAGGCTGGGCTGGGCTCTACCTTCCTCAATCTTCCACAAAATCTCCAGGTGGATTTTGAAGGATCTGGGAAGGTTGGCATTAAGACACATGTAATAGTACCGGGGAAAATGAGTAAACTTGCTGGAATAAAGTTCACNGATGGAAATTTCTTGAAGAACCTCTGAATTTTACAATATTTGTATTGGGAAGGAAAGTCATGCATACGAAGTTAGTACAAAAAACCAGCATTGGACAGCCCAATTCTTGGGGGATTGCCGCAGCCTGTGCCAATGTAACCAAGCTCTTGTAGAGATGAGACGTTAGGAACTACCAGGGCCAAATCTACCTGCAAAAATTAATTTCTTCACGGATGGCAAATATGACCGTCAAGTGACAGCTTTTGTACCTGCTGTTTTCTCCATCCACTGTTCTTGTTCCTCATCACTGTGAGAGTAGCTGTCACTTGGGTCCTCACTGGAACTTGAGTCTCTCTTGAGCCCACGTCTTGAGAAGAACACAAAGGAGGTAAAATATGGATATCATCACTGACTCTAGGTGTTAACTTCAGCAGTGAAAACAGAGTAGTGACTTCATCATAAAAACATGAACAAAAAATGTACGCAGTATCTTTCCTTAGTGGAAAGCCGCATTGAATTGTCAAATTTGTCAAAGGAAGTCACAGTGCAAAGGTTTTGTATAAAATTGTTCATTTTCTTTTTGATATCTAAGACCTTTTTACACACAGTCTGTTTACAAAGTACATGTACTTACCTTCTCTGTCTGTGCTACGGTTAACATCAGAGTCATCTTCATCCTTTTCTGTGAGGCCAAACTTGTCAGAGCTGACAAAGTGTAGACAAAGTAATAATTATTTAAGCAGCAAGACGTAAGGACAGTGTAGAAAGACGGTGGTTCCTGGAAACCTGTCCGAATCCTAAAAAATCCTCCCCAGAATGATACATTCTCCAAAATTCTAAGGACACATCAAGTCCCATTTGAATTCAAAGAGGCTGGGCCGGGCTCTACCTTCCTCAATCTTCCACAAATCTCCTGGTGGATTTTGAAGGATCTGGGAAGGTTGGCATTAAGACACATGTAATAGTACCGGGGAAAATGAGTAAACTTGCGGGAATAAAGTTCACTTTCTCAATCCAGCTTGTCATTGAATAACCTGGTGCTGGGAAGGAACTTACTCAGGTTCTGTGCTCTCCACTGATGCTGCCCACTCATTGGCCACTCCTTGCTCCATCATCTTCTCTTAATGCCTGCCTCCTACAATAAAACAAAAACAATGCATCCCTTCAGCTTTCACTCTTGTCACAGCAACATCCTTCATTTAGTGTTGAAGTCCCCTAACTGTTCACCCCCTAACTTTGGTGCAGTTTGATTTTTTGCCTCCAGTGCCTTGCAGGAGCAACATTTTTACCTCAAATTTCAAAGTAAGTGAACTTTCATCCAACTCCCACTAATCTAATTCAAAACTCCCGATTTTACTCACCCACTACAACTTTCCAATGAAATTTTATTTTGGCTCAATTTTCTAATTTTGTTTTTCTTCAGTGCAAAAGGGACACTTCTAAACCTGCCAAAACCTTCTAAATCTGTGGTCTGGAGCTAGGTCTAGGTCTTCGCTGCATTGGAAATGTATGGAGACACATAGACAATAGACCTAGCCGTAGCTCTAGAAGCCCGTTTCGGATACAACCTTAGTTATAGCCACAGACGGCACTACGACGGCATAAGACATAAAGTGTCCCAAATTGCCACACATTTCACATTCAGGCAAGATACATCTCAAAAGGCAGTTTCTAACTTTTCCGGTCAGTTCTGAATTTGACTCTCAAAAATGAAGAAAACCTTGGTATAAATAGAAGATTTCAACTGCGAATTCCTTTTGGAAAACAGTTTAGGGAACGAGTTTCAATGCCAGTAAATACTACTCACCGGAAGTAAAAAAATCGTCTGGCAAGTGACATTCATTGTTGGCTGCAGTACGGCCTCATCCTAGCTCACTGGTGGCGCTGTAACCGGACCTGGTGCTGTCACACAGCAGCCAGCTGCGTGGGCACAATCTAAATAGATGTCCTGGACGAGAGCGTCGGTTAGAATTTTACTTGTGTAGTCTATGTTAGTTTTGCTGCACGGTCAGGCATAGCTTACCTCGGGATTTTTGTTCAATCTTTTATGATCTTCTGGCTTCTTCTCGCTTCGTCCATCCGATCATGGGAGGGCATCTTCACCACGCCCTGTCAAAGCTGCAAACACTGCTGTGAATAAACCAAACTTGAAGGAGGAAAGACAGACCAGCAGAGAGGAAGAGAAGTGGGTGGAGAGACACCGACCTAATTCCCTAAAAACTCTTACTTACTTTCGATTTTCCACTTACCTAGCTGGCCACTCAGAGTCACCGTAGCCTCTCCCGTGCCGTTATTCACTGAGCACACGTAGTCGCCGTCCTCCGTCCCCGAGTACGGGTTGAGGTCCACGTGCAGACGAAACACTCCGCCGCTGCGGTCCTCGTACACGGAGTGGATGACGTCATTTTCTATTCTCAGGCGATCATTACCAACGACTCGCAGCCAATCGGCGTGATGGACGTGATCGACGTCATCAGCGGTGCAAATAAAGCGGACGGGCTGACCTTGAACTGGTTTCGTCACACTTGCAGAAATGGATCCATTGTAAGCTGCATTGTATACAATACACTGTGAATATTAATTAATTTGATTCAATTCAATTCATACACCTTTTGATATCGATAAAGATGACACTTAAGAATTAAGTATCTAGACAAAGAAGAAACCCCCAAACAGTGGAAGCAGGGATGGCGCAGAGAGGTTTGAAAAAGTTAATTCCATTTTGTCTCAAGAATAAAAACGAAAATTATGAAGAAAAATTGTAAAGCTACAAGACAATCCGCCTCGAGCAGAAGCCCCCCTCATCGGTTGAAAAGAGCCATATTGGTCCAGAGTGATCATTTTCGTTGGTAGCGATGCGACCGTGACGGATGCATTTTCTCAGTCGTTCGTGAACCACCAATGCGCAATTACTACCAAAGAAGCCTCCATTGCAAGGAGAATTGCGCCCTCTCTCTTCCCCATACAGAATGTCCATTTAAAATGGAAGAAAAAATACCTTTCATACAAACGCTCAGTTTTTAATTTGTACCCGTTGAGCCTGTATTGAAATAAGTCATACTCATCATGCGCGTGACTTGAAGCGCACATTAAATTAGCCAACTGTGGGAGAACCCCAAGCTGACCCAATTACTAATCGGGATAGTAAGATTTTTTTGTTTCTCACCGAAACGGGCTTCCAGCGTGATATTAACGACTTGTCCCGCAGCCGTAAATGAGCACCTGTATGTCCCGTCGTCCTGGCTGAAACTATAATGGTGGACTGTCAGCCTCGAGACCTTGGTCAGATTACCCACTACAACAAATAAGTTGTTCTGGATCTAAGCCACGAGGGGAAAAAAGGAAGAAAACTATTTGCTTGGGTAGCTTTTTTCACAAATTAATAAGTTTCCACTCGTCCACAGGCTGAGTAAATATAAAAACAAGATAAGGAAATTTTATACATGTATAAAGCCAAGAACAAGGTGGAGATATGAGCAGAAACGGCTGAATAAAACTAACAATAGTTTGAGGGAGTTCTTTCTATAAGACTTCAAATTGTGGCAGCGTAGGGTTAGCAAATGGTAAGGAGTTGTAATGTGGAATAACCTGGTACTTGCTGGTAGTGTGGTTAACCCCGTCGCCATTTGGAATAACCCAAATGACGTCAGGTTCAATGTTGGGATAGGACACTGCGCATTCCAGCTGGTAGGAATTGGTTCCTTGGTCAAAGGTGGCGTTCGCCCAAACTTTTCGGAGGCCAGACTCTGTAATGAAGGGGAAAAATTGCAAATATCGCTTACTAATAAATTGTGTTTACTAATAAATAGAAGGCGGAAAGAGTTTAGAGTAATAATGTGCGCATGAACTCACTGCCCACAACAACCGAAGTATCCCTAGCGGTGTCAGAGTTCACTAGGCATGCGTACTCCCCCTCGTCACTTTGGATAAATCGGCTGATCGTCAGCGTTGACTGCCAACTGGTCGCATTGTTCACTATTTTAGCGATGAGATATCGTCCACTGGACCTCACTATGGTAAAAGGATCGCTCGTCGCTGCCGTGCGGTGGCCCCACTCCATGACGTAAATGTCGTCATCAGACGCTACGCATGTGATGATTACGTCACTTCCATAGTAGGGAGTTTGATCGCTTGATACAGTGACAATACCTTGAAATTCTGTGAAAATAATGAAAGAATAAAAGCATTAATGTCAGTCGGTAATTTAGCGATGTACAGGAACGGAAATGATATTTCAGAATTTGATTTCTGTGGACTTAGTAAAAGGACTTAAAATGTTTAACTTACTGTACTGTGTGGATATATTAGCCTTCTCAACCTTGATCCCAGACTGTGCAACGCACGTAAAGGTCACATTATCGAGGTCCGGACGAAAACCAATGAGTGTCAGAGTGGATACCCTCGTGGGGAATGTGTCTATCGTGTCCGAGATCTCCCAAACGCCCTGGACCGGCGAGACGGGCGAACCATCGGCCAGCCAAGTGACGTTGGGTACTGGGTAATGCTCGGTGAGACACGTCAAGGTGAAATTATTGCCGACGACGTCGTAGTGTTTGCTCAGCTGCACGATTCGAAGTGTAGATTCTGAAAGGTGAATGAACAGAGGCTATTCTGGTGACAAGATGAGCCCCCAGTAGGATTTAGAAAGTTAATAACTGACGGTTCGCTCCTAACCCTGATCGACTGTAACTGTACAGCGATCTCTTGTTTAACAGTAACGCTGTAGCTTCGAACAGTTCTTTAGAAACACAATCTTGGATAGTGCAAAACTGATTCAAATCAAATAAAAATGAGCTTCCCCTTGCTCTTTCGCAGCCTGCCCGAAGGTAAACACCTCACCCATCTCAAGGCATCCTTGTAGACATGGACTCGCCCGTAAGGCAGAGTCCAGCGACGCTCTTACCTCCCACGGCGCACCCGTAGATCTCCACCCTCACCATGATTTCATTGTTCCAGAGTTTGGGCGAGAAGCGGAGGAACCTCGTGGTGATATTAGGGGTGAGAGTGGTGAAGCTGGTCGGACCCTCACTGTAGTTTGAGTTGAATACCTGGAACAAAGCAAACACCATGATTGTTGGAACCGCTGATGGTTCTACGTCAAAAACCATGGGAAACAAGATATCCAGCGAGTGGGATTAATTTTACACAGCAAAATATTGGTACGAAATTCAAACTGACTATTCAAAGCAGCTATTTCTTCAGGTAACAGCATTTTCATTAACATTTTCTACACAGTGAAAGTTTTGGGCCATTCTCAAATTCGAGACCTGCTGACTTCTGAAAGCAAAAATACTCACGCTCATCCCTCGTGCATCTGTATAGAGCACCCAAGAATCATCTTCATTTGCTTTAGCACGTAGACTGAACTCCTGAACGTGGTTGATCGGGGGAGAGTTATCGGGGTCTCCCTGGACAGCGATGCCCGTTATCTGTCGAGTCACAGACATGCAAAAGAACCTTTCTTGAAAGCTTGGCTGAAACACTTCAGATTTGACTATCTTAAACAAACGTCTCCATGGCAGGAGAAGAAAACTGGGAACTTTTTCAAATCAGTAAAAATGCGGCCATTTAAATACCACATCCACTGGCAGCGAAATAAGTCAGTTACATGTATTTCTATTCAGTGTGTTTAATAGTTCAACCCGTTTGCGAATCGGTGGCTGAGAAGTTTATGCCATCCTCTACACTGGCAGGATTCATGTTTAACTTTGAGAAGGAGGACAGACACACTAACGGAATAAAAGGGATTTCCTGTCCATTGTTCACCGGATATTTCCTCTGTGGTTCAAGTTCCCTGTGCTTAATTGTTTATGGCAGAAAGCCATACTGAACGACAGGAAAAACAATGCCTTGACCTCTGGGATCGAGGTAGCAAAACACGAAAGCGTTCAAGCGTTCATCACAGCACGGCAAGGCAAGTGCAGAAGGCTTAGGAGAATGACATTCACCAGTTGTGGAAGAAGGTAAGAAAGGAGAAACGACAGGAGGAGTTATTATGTTCCTACCGCAAAATCGACACCGAGATCGAAATCCAGCCATTGGTTGGCGTCGCTCGTGGTAGGTACCCACGGATCTAGCCCATTCACTCCCGGAACCTGAAAGGAGAAGAGAAACATTTTAACTGCAACTTCCGATAAACTTCTTCAAAGTGTTGAAAATCGAGATGAATGTAACAAAGACTTCAGAATTCAATCATTCTGGTGGTCATGTGGCAGTGGACATAAACAGTACAGTTGGGATGGGTGATTATGATGGAGGGGAACTGAAATTCCTCTCCAGGGGTGAGGTGGGGGTCAAGGGAAACAGGTCTCGGCTGTGGGGTACATTTCTCTATAACTTGTACAAATATCTAATTAAGGGCGTCATTATGCAAAATGCGAAACCAAACAACTACCTGTAAAGAGGACTACGCTTAGGCCACACCAAGCCCCACCCCGGTAAAAAAAAGAAGCCTCACCTTAAACGGCGACGACTTGACAGTTGATGGCGTTATTTGTACAACCCCAACTTCACCGCTCGACACACCCACCGGTAACTCGCAGAATGATGCTGTGAGAAAAATTATTAAACGCATGTGTAAAGTATACTGATGTGAATTTATAAACCAAACAACATTCAACAATATTGATGCAGCAGGCGCTCCATCATCAGTTCAACACCCTTGTTGATGGGTGTTGAACAAGATACACTCCTAAAACCTCTCCTAGAATGTGCAACTGATTATTATCAATTAAAGCAAGTGGTTAAGTCAGTAAGAACCATCTCGCCGTGAACTGCACCCTGTCTACTCTTTCGTGAGAGAAACAGTTCTTGACAAATTTAGTGAACTAACGCAGGGAGATAGCGATTGTCTTGGCATCGACGAATACGTCGTCTCGAGCGATGCACACCAGCGAGGTGTTGGCGAGCGTGCTGCTGACGAAGTTATCGATAGTCATGACGGATGGCGAGACGTTGGAATCGATACTGATGATTCCTCCCGACGCCAGGGGTGCTGCTGCAGCGGGACGGGGGGTTTCAGGGTCAAACCGCGCCCACTCCATCCTGAATGAACCCACGGTCGGAGAGCCCACGGTGGCTGTGCAAGTCAGTCGCAGATCAGGGTTTAAGTGGTGACTCTCTTGTCGCAGTCCGTCTACGCTGATGGATTCCAAAGCTGTTCATAAAGCGGAACAAAAAAGCGGCTTGAAAAACGTATATAACGCAAATCTACGAAATGAAGAAACTTCGATATTCTCTTTGAGGACTTAGGACTGAGAAAAGTCTAAGCCATCGTTGAAACTTTATTATTGCTTTAGCTGCAATGAAGGACCTAAGACTTAATGCAATACCTGTAGAATCCGGGCACCTGTAACGCACTTCGAAATCAGGACACGATCCGGTGTTATCTGCGTGCTGACAGCGGAATCCATTGGCATTACAGAGATACGGAACCTCAGGAACGAATCCACTGGCCAGAAGGTCTTGCTTGGACGCCTTCAGGCGACATTCTGCGCCTATGGGCTGGCTGCACAGGTCAGGGTACGCCTTGAGGGAAAAACAGATAATGGATAGATGAGGGTGCGGACCTATAAGCGACTTTCCGCACCTTCAGGCACGCCTGGGGCTGTATCGTATATTGTGAATGGCCCAGTAAGCTGCGAGCATAGACATTTCACGCCGCGGTAGCAAGTGGACCCACGGATAAGACTAAACCGCAGGATTGCCAGGGTTTGCTTTACCTGAGGAAAAAAACCTGCATGCATGGATGCATGAAACAAATCGTGGGTCTTAAGGTGACTTTTAGCACCCGTAGGCCTAAATATGTATCGGCGATGTCCTTCACTTGAAGCTGTGAGCTCAGCGTAAGCCTCTCAAAGCAACACAGAGTACCTTTTATCCAGGGTGAATGTTAAACTCTAACATCATAATGAGCTTTTTCAAGATGTATTTTTTTTAATTTTTGTATTTTTGTATTTGTGAGTTTTTTTTTCGCAATCTCTCGGACAAGCACTGAGCATACAGTGCTTATTAATATACGTTGGGTACGGGCAAACCGTTATATATAACTAATGAGCTTCTTTAGTCTTTGTGCTACCATGGAGGATATTCCTCCATGGTGCTACCAATGACACGTTCACTGTTTGGACACTTTGAATAATTAGGTTTTATACTTGGCAACGAGGGAATAGAATCGGTCATAGGAATATTACCCGGCTCATACACCAACCAATAAAGGTTAGGATTGACCACTGTAGGGCCTATTCCCATATCATAAAATCTCATTGTGTTCACTCACCAGGGACGTGTGAGTGGCCAGTGTTTCGTCCTCCACGGCTCCGTCAGGGTCTTTGGCGTCATACCAAGGCGTCCAACGATTAAGGGCTAATTGGGAGCAAGACAGCGAAGGGACAACGGAAAACAAAATGCAGAGAGGCAGAACGAAACTAAGCAATACGAAAGAGAACATTCAAGTGTCGAAAGCAAACGCCAGCTGTTTTGATCGGAGAAATATGGAAGGGCTGCGTAGCACCGTGATCAGAATAGCGACAAGAATATAATATCAAACGAGTGAGTGCTCTGAAATATTTCAGAGCAACTGTTTTGATCGGCACGGTTTTGTCTATGACTAAATTCCGTTTTCATCTCTTGTTTTCTACCTGGATGTTTAATCTTGACATTGTGTTTGATACCTTCAAGATTAGCTTGTCTTTAGGTTGTTTCACATTAAGCCTATGATGGGTAGGCCTGATCTCATAATGAAGATAGACGACACTCACACAGATTTAGAGATGTCTTTGGCAGGAACGCACCGACAGGTCATCCATTCTGTGATTGGCCAGGTTCAGGCCAATCACGAGGCGCGCTGTCATAAGAACATAGGTCGCGTCCAAATTATGTACCTTGTACTAGGTCTTTGCCGTGTGTATATAAGGCCTATGTGGGTATCTTCTGACAACAGCCCGAGCCCTAGTTCTGGAAGCCGTTTTCGGGATGAGACCTGAGCCCCCAAAAGGAGATGTCCCGGTGAGTTGCCAAGTCCCAGAATCTAACTAACTTTGAGAGATAGAAGTCTTTAAAGCATACTTACGTTCGGGACATTGGTAGCGGACCTTGTAGTCGTAACACCAGTAGCCATGTTCCGCACTCTGATCAGCACCACGGCACTCCAACCCAGACGATAACGTGCAGCTGATGTTCAGTACCTGCCCGGTCTCATTGGATGGTAGGCCGTCATAAACTGTACGGCACTCGATGTCGCTGGGATACTTGCAGAGCAGATCATACTTCTGTCTTTGTTTGATCAGCGTTTCTCTGTCGTCGCCATCCAGGGTGTTATCAGCACTCAACCACGGTGTCCAATACATGACACCTGTAGCCAAATGAAAACAAACATCAAAACCATCATCTGTTCGGACGGTGGAATTTGAGACAAGGGCCATTTTTGGGAGACGGTGGTCAGGGGAGTTAGCAAAAATTTGAAGGTACATAAAATTCCGTATCTATTAGTGTTCCATTAAATTCTGAGCTGAAGGGCCAGAAAGGGAACGAGCATTCAGAGCGGGAAACTGTTTAGAGGGAGCCGGTACCTTGCTCCTCGGTTAGTTACGACAATGCACAGACTTTTCCAAACCGCATTTTACATAAATGAAGTTCGCGAGCTGGACGAGAGTCAACTTTGAGTCAAACCCTAGCCCTCAATTCTTCCCCGAACAACAGCAAATCCAAAAGTCACTATTTGATCTGGAGTCTCTATCTCTCTTTCGTAGGAAGAGACTTGACACTCACGTTTCGGAATGGTGACCCTCTTGGACACACTACCCCCGCGAGCAGTGTCCACTGCCTCGCACACGAAGATGACATCGGATGAAAAGCTGAGATCGCGAGCGACCAAGATCGATCGTCTTCTATAGCTGTTGGGTGAACTCTCGTAAATAGCCACGTCTGCCGACGAGGAAACCGGCTCAAAGTGCGCGCCGTCGACTGAGCGATGCCAGACGATAGTCGGTTGACTGCCAGCCTTGGCAAGGCACTCCAGCTCGACCCCAAAGCTGTCCTCGTGACTGTGCTTCCTCAGGTAGTGGATGAGAAGCTTGGATTCTGGTTAAGGAACGGTTTGAAGAAATACAGAAAAATGTAAACAAAATTACGAAGAATGCTGAAGTAATAAACGACGATCCATGAGTGTGCTTCAAAAATCTAGATTCAATTTGAACATCCAACTTAACGAATTTGTCCACTGTGAAACGCATCAATTCTGTAACGTAAAAAAGAAGACTTTTTTGTTACAAAACTTACCGGAGGTTTCTTGAAGATACGCGTTCTGGACTTCTGTTTCGTTGAAAGCCTTGTAAAACATCTTAAAATTGCTGAAGTCTCCGTCAATCAGCTCTAGTGGCCACCCACTTGGATCGTTGTTTCTCGAAAACATGACGACATCGTCATAATTCGAAGCAGAACTGCCCCCGATTTCGACTGTGTCGGTGGTCTCAACGAAAACACCGTCCTTGTAATAATTTGCTCCGACCCCCGGCTCGTAGGTGAAAGAGTGGTGTGTCCACTGATCGTCGGGGAAGTAGCTCATTACGTTCAGTTTGAAAGCCTGTGAAGTAACGAAACCCCTAACATCGAAAGTAATATAGTCTCCTAAGTATAGTGCCAACCCCCTCGCCTTTGAAGCATGACCACCGGTCGACATTATGATAGTTGTAGGAGTGAATGCTGGCGTTCTATTCCTCATCCAGAATGTCATAGTAAAGCCCGACGTGCAGCAGACAGGCTCGGAGATGCATCTGTCGTTACCTGATCCGTAGTTAATCCAACCTGCCTTCTGGTTCCTGACGGCACACAGGTGATCCGACGAGTCGAAGCTGTCGGTGACATCAAGGGTGCCACCTATGATGCCCGTCATGCCACCAGCAGTGGGGTAGATGGACGACACAGTACCTACACAGGTCACGGGTTCATCAGCGTCCACCGACGTCTTGGTGCTCATATCCCAGTGGAAATGTGGCTCGGGAAAGGCATCTAAAACACAGACAGCAGCAACACTGAGAAGTTAAGATTTATCTTCCTGAATGTGATTAAATCTCACCAGTTTTGGTTAGGTCTGGCCATGTCTGGTCAAGCCAGTCCAACCGCGTGGAGAAATGAACGGATTTGAGATGGGGGCCAGTTCAGTCAAGTCAGCTCAGGACAAGTCAAATCAAATTTAAAACATATCTTATATTGATACAATTAGATTGATTCTAACCAGACAAAATACTTCAGGGTGTTTGTTTATATATTGCGACTTCGCCCAAATTGTGATTCAAGTTTCTGTTCCCCGAGTCTTGTGCATCTTATCGGAGAAGCACAGACGTAGGTCTAGTATAATGCTACTGTGAAATAACTCGGGTACCGTTCGAGGTCGGGCACTGGAATCTTATCTCGTAATCAAGGCATCGTCGCGAGTCGGCTTGGTCGGCGTCTCGGCACAGCAACCCTCCGGTAGGAGAACAGCCGGTGACCAGCGTCTGGCCTGCAGTCACGTGGTCGGTGTGCAGGAATCGAACCCGGCAGTTGGCTTGGGTAGGAGTGGGGCACACGGCGGGATGCACCTACACAAGCCAGCGCAGCGAGAAGGAAAAACACGGCACAATCTCACAACGTTGCTAAGCGCAAAATACTGCCAAGTAAGTTTATGCCCTAAGCAAGTATCAGGAGGGAACCAGTCACGTGAAACGTAGAATGCAATTTCAGTTGCCATGGTTAACCCACCTTTTCAAAGCAAATACTTTTTAGCCCAGCACATCTGTGGCTTCTGTGTGACCGACATAGAGACAGACACAGACGCTGAGTGACAGACAAACAGACTAACCGCTTTGACCGCTGCATGAGTTTCATCGTCCGTGCCATCATCAGGATTGTCCACGTTGTACCATGCCGTCCAGCTGGTGGGCGGTACAGTTGGGGGTATTGGCGATTCTTTTAAGTTAACGAGAGAAAAGATTCCACGCTGGTGTTTCATTTACGGAATAGGCCGAGATATAAATAGGGTGGAATTGCTTGACATCCTTCGAGAAAGCACACTTGAAACAACAAATTTCAAGAACAAGCAAATTGTACCACGTCATCGAATACTGATGGTGAAATTGCCTCGTTGTTGACACTATCGAGCGATACGATTTCGATACTTTTTACCTAACAGGAGTCGGGCTTTGATGTGCCTTTCTGGAGGCTGCACGAAAATTTTGCGAGAATTATTTGGAACACTGCCGTACACAGGAGGGTGGAATCCGCCTTCTACCCCCTTTGCTGGTCACAAATCATGGAACATTCAAGCCGTTAATGGACTCGTAACGAAGGACACGCATGATAATGGACAAGAACTCGGCAGATGAGGCCAAGACTTACCGTTAGCACATTGCGCACACGCAGACGGTAGTTGCAGAAACAAACACTGCATGAGGAAAAAGGTCTATGTTCAGAAAGGATGCCATATTTGCTGAGGCTCCCACCACCCACTCGAGTCTTGACGAGTTCACGAAACATGATGTCCATACTTCCCCAGTTCCGTCAAAACCGGTGTTGAATCGACATCAACACATTTTAAGCCTCCACTTTTAAGCCTAAATCTGAGCCTTCGTCCAGCGCCACTCCTTTCAACTCAGACCTTCCAAAATATTTCTTCGGTTATACACAGCCTTTGGCAAAGATCAGAGCCAATAGTTTAATGAGAAATAACTGTCTAGTGTCTGCGTCCGAAATTTTAATTTTCACATGGTGTTTTGCTCATCACTGACGTATATTCAAACGTTGTACACACTTCGTATTGTTCCAAGGCTTGTAAACGTCAGTACTAGCATAGGAAGGCTGTTGTGGGTTTGAGTCCCATCCAAATTGCTTGTAAATTCGGACAAGAGTTACTTTACAGTGTTAAAAAAAATAATATTACCTTTGGAGGAAGGTCAAAGCACCTTCCAAAAAAAATCACTTGTTGTGGTACTGAATCTTACTCATTTGATAAGAGCAGACTTAAAACATATTATGACACTTTGTCTTTGTTTGTTGTATAACATGTGAAATGTTTATAAAAGGTGAAAACAAAAAACAAACAAAACAAAACAATCCCCACACATAAGAACTAAGACTTACCATACATAGGACGAGCCCTTTCATTCTAGCCTTAATACCCATCACCACTGTCACTTCCAAATGTGACTTGAAGAGAGCGCGTCAGCTCCTCAGAGAATGATGATGATGCGATCATTATCTGTTCTAATACACGGCCACCTGGCTTAATAAGGCACCACTAAACACGCTGGACACCAATGAAAATGTGCTACCGTCGGATGGCGGTGACATTCCCAAGCAGTCGGTGACAGTCTCATGAGCGTGCGCAGTTGCGATTTTTTAGAAGTGGGAAAAAATTACTATGGAACGCCAAAGAGGCAAGAACTCGGTGGTAATACATCGAGCATTCTTCAACATCGATTGATCGATCCACTACATCGATCGGTCCCCTACGTCAATTCATCGTTCTTTAACGTCGTTCTCTTTTTATTGATGAAAAAAGTGCGATTGAAAAAGAGCGATGGAGAACGGGCGATGGAGAACGAGCGATGGAGAGGGAGCGATCTGACGAAGGTCGGTGAAATTACACCGATGCGAGCTGTGAACAATTGTATGAGTGCGCGCATGCGTATACACGCAATTTCACCTCTGCCTGCTAAGTTGGTTCATAGAGCTACAAACCTTGGTTGGAGTGGACTTTGGCCGCCATCCATGAAGTGTTTGTGTTTTCCAAATTGTTTTCTTAACAAGAAGCGTTTTGTGGCTAAGAAAATAGCAAGCCTGAGGGAAACCTGTTTATGCAACCAGACCCCGAGCGTACATACATGTCCGACTGGAAAAAAAACAGCACACCGGATGAATGGGAACGTTGCGGCAACGTGCCCGTTTATCCGGTGTGTTCTCCCGGAAATCCAAGCATGCCAAAAAAAAAATGAGACCGTTATACCGGTTTCCCTTGCTATTTTCTTAGCCACAAAACACCCTTTGTAAAGAAAACAATGTGGAAAACCGCAAACAAAATTCATGGTGGCGGCCAAACTCCACTGCAACCGACTTAACACACTGCGTGATTATAGACCTTTTTTCACCCACGTGACTGGATTGCGATAAGTGTAAACAATACCACAACGTACGTATGGACCGCCTTGGCCAACTTGAGGGTGATCGCGTATTTTCCTACGGGCAGTTTCAACCACGAGGAAACGCACATGCGAACGCTGCATGCTTGACTAGTTTATCTTGAATAGGTAGATTACCATCACAGCACTATGCACTCATTACCTTCACAACACATCACAGGCCCAGAACGATTGCGACATCACAGAGGAAAAGGTCTATAATGCGACTTGACATTTGAATCCAGACGGTACTTATTTAAATCAAATCCTCAGGCTACCCGATCCTCGCCAGATGAGACACCCTTGGCAAAGAGTCACATAATGTTTTTTTTCTTTAACGTGCCCTTGGATGGACTGACTCGTTCTCAAACAATTATCATCGCGACAACCCGCCATTTCGCCGACGTTTAAGCCCGCGCGTCTTTTTTCCCCTTAATTCCCCTTAAGAAATACGTTTTGGGGTAGTTTACATCCTTTCTGCTTCTTTATTGATTGGGATCAGAGTCACTTCCTCTGGTATTCCGCTTCTGTCGATCTACAGTGACCTGCTTGTGATTACAACAGACCTCTTTTCCATCCGTTTCTTCTTTCACTGGTCTGTGAATTCAATAAAGCAAACCCATTTGCACGGCGCCTTCTCAGGAATCGTTAATGACCGAGCAATCTTCAATCGGTTAATCGAAAAAAAAATGGTTCTGGTCCACACGAGAACAGCAAACGCCCGCGGAGAAAAATGTCAGTCTGAAGCTGAGGAGATCTTCGAAAATTCGTGTTTTTCAAACAGTGATTGCTCACATCAGGTGCACCGAGTAGAGCTGTCTGACATTTCTCCGCTATTACCCACCGTTTGTTCGTGATAGTTATGTCTATGTACCAACGTCCACAATTGCGCCCTGATTGGGGCTTATTGTTCAGTGTTGCCGCAAGGTCACAGTGACTGGTGGTTTGCGCAGCTCCTGCCCAACTTCGTCAAAATAAAACAGCTGTCTACCTGACGAGTAGGCACCCGTTCCTGTTTGTTGATCTCGGCAATAGTTTCATCAACTGTTCTGATACGGAACCGTCGTTTAAGGTAACAGTGTTTTTATATCATTTGACATGAAGATGATTGTACTGGTGAGTGCTTTTGTCAATGAACGTTTTGAAAGAGGGAAAGACAGTCCATGAATTCCGCTGTAGGCAAGTTGAACCCCCCATCTCAAAACAGCTGACTTTTGGTGTTAAGAGGAAAGCAACGTAGAATGCATACTTTGGTTTGGCAACGCTTTCCAAGTCTTTTGACTCCATAAAGAGATTAGACAGATATTTTGAATGCTATAACAATGGTGATTAACCATTACACATAATTATTTCTCTCTATATTTTCTATTTGAATTCCCTTTATATGTTTATCTTTTCTTTCTTCCTTTGACTTTCTGAGACTTTTCTGGGCTGAGACACAGCGTGGCCTTATCCTGAGTTTCCTAAATGATTTCATTTGATAGAATTTAGTATTTATATTGTTGTATTAGTCATTCCGCGAGGTTGGGGTACAATTTGTGACGGTGTAAATTGTTACATGGGTTCCGTAAAAATGAACATCTATTTCCCTGCATGTGGATTCCAAATTGGCATTGTTATACATCTTGCAAGGCTGAATACAGAGGTGTGTGTTATATTTACAGAGTAAATGACCTACTCTACAGGTCATGACAGGTGGTAACAGGTTTTGGATGTAACGAGGACACCGTCACAAATTGTGCCCCAACCCCATGGAATGAACCTTGTACAAAGAGGTGAAGAGAATCGAGGGGGAGCCGCTTTCATGCTGCCTTTATCTCAGTCGCCTTTTCATCTAGAAATGATGGGAAAATGCTGAAAACTCCTCTGTTGTGATGCATAAAACGATAGAGGGAAGGTCCAATTATGCAGATTCGTTAATACATTTCTTTTGTTCTTGTGGGGTTATGGTTTACAGGGATGAATTTTGGTCTACTTTGCTACCTTTTTCAGCAACCATTTTTCTTATAATTGTAGGTTCTTCTGTGGGGTACTACACCGTGGTGCGACCGCGCTGGAGCGCTCCATCCTCGTTCAAGATTAAGTTCTACCACTTGCGCTCCTTGATACGGTGCGCTACTGTCTGTCTGGAGGATCGAGAGTGCGTTAGTTTTAACTACGCGGACGAGCCCGGTGAAGGATCTCTGAAATCCTGTGAACTCTTCGGCGGGTATTACAGCATAGCGCAACTGGCGCATACGCCCAAGGTGCATTATTTCACCTTAGAAAACCAAAAACAGATCAAACGGGCATAAAAAAGCCCAATTTCACTCATGTTTGTGTGCACGCGAAAACAACCATCCATCAGGAAAGAGTTTGTCTCAGGAGTTGACAAATAAAATAGCAAAATTGCTACAGAAATATTATCTTTCATTAAACCGTTCAGTTCCTAGTTGGACTGGAAAATAACAAGTTGGTCATATAAACACAACTGTCAGAATAAATCCCTCCTCGTTGGAATGTGTTAGAAATGGGTAGCTAAGTTAATATTGTAATTCCATTTACATGTGAGATAACAATTTAAAGTGAGTGTGATATCGGAATTTTAAGCATGGCAAATAGTTATTAGATGAATCAGATTATTGCAAAAGGTGTTCATTAAATCTACGGAAAGAATTATCTAACACTATTATATACAGGGGCATGATTTATTTATTTAAACTTGCAGTTGAAATAAACACACACAGTGACGGCACTATTCGTGTCCCGCTTTATACCATTCATTTTTTATTTCCTCAGATTTTGAAAATAAGCATTTACCACTGCACAATCAAGATGCTATCTTTCGACACAAATGCCGCTATTAAAAAGGATTAATTTAGGAACTAAAACTGACTAAAAAAAAATTATCCGAATTGGTTTTCAAACTTACACAAAAGATCACAAGCTATATTTGGAAAACCACCAATTTACTTAAAAAGCCACCCCTTCGTTGACGCAACAGGCTTTTTACGAGTTGCGCAGTGCTGAAAGACGACACGTGTACTGTACATGTACGTACGTGTGAATTTGGATACACGATAATGCTCGACGCATCTCGTCCTCTGAAATTAGCATAAATACGTTTTATTTCCCACTTTTTAGGTGTGTGTGTGGGGGGTTGTTAATTCCCACAGTACACGTCACTACGGCCGTAGACTGTGCTCTAACACTACTTTCCAAGAGTCACAAAATATGAATCAATGCATATTACTAAGAAATTTAAACGCGGTCACTCTGTTGACTTGGAGCTAAACATTGAAACATTAAAAATTGAACAGGAATAATATCACTTAATACGGTTTGCACTTAAATATTATCACAATGAACATTCAAAATTACCAATGGACCAAATCTTATGAAATAATGTTTTAAGAAAAGAAATTGTAGTTACATGTTATTTTCAATTGACTCAGCAAGGTCTACGGGGTCACTGACCTTATGAACCACCACCATCCCAATCATCGGCTGAGTGGGTGTAGAAACGGGCGTGGCTTTGGGTGGAGTCATGGGCGTGGCTCCTTGGTACCTTGGCTTGATGAGCTTGGGTTTGGGCAGGGCGACTCCTTTGTTCTTGAACATCAGGCGGTCCAGCGCGTGAACTGAATTATCCCTAGAAAAATAATAGTTTAAGAAAGAATCAGAGTATACTGACACATTTGCATCTGTTTGCCAGTACCCTTAACAGATCTTGTTTTCGTTGAAGAAAAGGCCTTTCCAATGACGAGGTGAAATTGTTGAGGATGTTCAAAAATAATCTCGCAAATTGTTCGTTAAGACACGATAATCATGATTTTTCGGCGCCATTTTGTTTCGTTTCATATTCTGTGTCACGTCTGAACGAGCATGAGCAACAAAACGACACAATCAACAGACCGCCATCTTACTTCTTGCAAATGTAACGACAAACGAAAGCTGCAGGAATGCCGAGTAGGACGAGACAAACTCCGACGGGTACCAGCCAAGCCAGTTTGCCTGCAACCAAAAAAAAAAAAATTGTTAAGAGAATTTAGAACAACCATTCTGAAAAGCTGAAGTGAAATTTAGGATGGAATTTTGATAGCAAGATAATGATACTAAATTATCAAATCCCCTGTTCCTTTTTATCAGCTTCATGACTGAGGTACACCCCCTTAAATTTGTTTCTTTTCAAAACTTACTTTTCTTTTTCTGTTCAGGTGTATCCACCAATTCCTCGTCGTCACCATTATCGTCTGGCTGTTCTGCTATGTTAGGTTTTAGGGTCTCAAGATCGTCTGGAAGGAATAATTAATAAAATTTAGGGAAAAAAACACATTTTGTGTCTAATTTAGGAAAATTGATTTGTTGCTGCCCAGAGAAGGAATGAAAAATAATGGTGATGACTTGACACGTACCAGGTGGGCGGGAACTGCTTTCATAAGTACGCATTGTGTTTGTCGTTTCCATGGTAATAGTTGTCACCTGTCCATCTATGATCTCCTCTGTAGTTGGGTCAGATATCAACCTGAGGTTGTCTGTGTTCCTCTCGGTGATCCTGCCCTTGGGAGACAAAGACACCGTCATCTCTGCTTCCTGGTTACTTGGCGTCTGTGTAGTTTCAGTTAATTGGACCATCTCTGGGGTACCCATCTGTCTGTTCTCCGCTGGCGTCGTCGGCATATCATCTGCCCCAGGTTGCTTGAAAGAAACGGTGGGTGTTTGGCCCTGTGGGCTGGCTGTTCGTGCCAGGGTGCCGCCGGCTGTCGTTTCTTCCAAATCTTGATTAAAGATGCAGAGTGCAAAGACGTTTCAACCAAAGGTCATGCCCGAGCGTATAACCTCACCTTCATTTTGACAAAGTTGTTGTTGTAAAATGAAGAACTACATTCCATCAGACGTCACTGATTACGATGGGCACTGTAACGTCATAGCAAAGTTACCAACTGTCTGAAGTTGTAACCAGGTGGTTGTGAAATCGAGTTAACAGCTCGTGCCGTATTTTGAAATGTAAGCCTCGGACAAGTCGAGATGAAATGTCATTAATAAAACAACTAGGGCAATCCCTGGTCCGAGTATGGTATTAATTGAGGAATATAACGTCTTTCCCTACATAAATCATATACTCGTACAAGTTGTAATTGGTTCCACAGTGATTAGGAAATAAAAAGTATAACGACGTCAAATAAATGGATACTCACCTGAGCTAACTTGCACTGTACCAATGCCCAACCCACGGTTAATGGAACAGGTATACGTGCCATAATAATCCGCACTAAATGAATAAATAATCAGACGGTAATCGCCGGTGGTAGTCGAAGTAGTGTGCGCCGTCGTGTTGAATTTGCCGCCCTCTGTCGGCACGAGTAGTTCACCCAGAGTCGTGCTATCTTCCGAAGATAGCTTTCTGTGGTACCAGTCGACAGTGTAGATTCTGTTGCCGGAGACACGACAGAGAAGGTGAAAGGTCTGCCCGAGGACGGCGTCGCCAGTCGATTTAACTGTCACGTTACCGACAAAGCGGGCTGAAAGTTCATGCATTAAACAAAATAGCAACGTTAAGGATTATTGGTGTGACAAAACCCCTGTTCTAATGCGTGATATCGTTTTAGTTGTTAGAGAATTTACCCTCACATTCCCTTGTAGAAAAGCTGTACT
>NW_019091357.1:2490950-2503868 GCF_001949145.1 Acanthaster planci
TTTATTTTTGGTTATTTAAGCATTTTTTAAAAAAAATTTGCAGTAAGTAAATCCTGGGTTTACAAATTTAACAGAAAAACCCATGCAGTGAAATATGAAAGCAGAACGAATACCTGAAGTCCAAGTTTGTGGTCAAAAACCAGAGCCAGGTGAAACCAAGACCCCTTCGGCACCTGGTTGTTGGCAACAATCGCCTCACCGAAACATTTTGTGGATGTACAGACTTTCAACCTGTAGGAATGGTCCGTTGCCGACTGGTAAAACGCAATACCGTGGGAAGACGAGCTCCAACCTCCGGAACTCAAAAAGAACCAATCGAAAGTCAGCGGGCCCGGGTCAAACGCCATAACCCAGAGGGCGAAGGTCAACCCGCATGAGCAAAGCTCCAGGGACGATATGCACTCTCCGTCGAAGGCTCCAAGATCCAACGCGCTGTCGGTGCCGCTCAAGACGGCACAGGCGTGACCTACGACGGCCGGCGCGTCGATGTAGGTCACGCGACCCACCGCTTGCGACTTTCGATCGCTCTCGGTCGAAGGGAAACTATGATTGGAGACAGAGGAGCAGGAGGTGGGATCTTGATGGTCGAGGTTTGGTTCCCCGCTCAGCTCCCAGAACTCCAACAGAACAGGAACTGGAGGCTCTGGAAATAAATAAGAAGAGTAATCCTGAGGCCCTAGCTAGCTTGTGCTACGGCCGTGGCCGAGACAGGCTTCCAGAGCTACGACTAGGTGTATTGTCTGTACGACTCCACATATTTCCAATGGAGTGAAGACCCTGACTTGGCTCTAGACAACAGATGCGGATGAAACCTATAGCCAATTGGTACTCCTACCGCCCCTTCCATTAAGTTATAATCCCTAGTCAAAAGGGGACCAGTGTCTGTTACTCTTTGATTTATCAGTTATCGACGATTGGTAGAGAGGTCACGTGAGGGTTCTCGCCTACCGTCTTACTGCAGTAATAGGCATCCGTAACAAAATGGCATGCAACACCGTTGACAAGCTTTAAACGACCGTGCTTTGCTGTCTTTTTATCAGACTCAGTACAGCTATGGAACGCTAGGGTACCGGAGGGGGGGTACCATCTTATCTAGGGAGGTACTGGAACCGTAAAACAAACTTCAATAGTAAAAATTAAATGCATAAAACTGCATCGACTCCATGGGAACTCCCCACCAACTTACTTGCAAGGGGCTGAATCGTTTTCACAACAATGGTGATGCCATCCCTCACAAGGCAGACAATGGTCTTGTCTGAGTAGTCACTGCAAAGAAAGTCAACGATCGTTAAGAGAGATGACTTGAGGTCCGGGCGTGAGCTGTCCACCACGACATCAACGGCTGCACCCGCTGTAAGCACTGCAGCAGCCCAGGGGTGGGCGAGATCGAGCCACGCCCATTCCAGTCTGAGATCGGCTGAGATGGGCTGACCACCGGTGGCGCTGCACTCCAGGCGAACGACAGTGTCGTTCGGGGAATGAAGTGGTCGGAGATTGACTGTTACGTCCGTGACTGTGAAATGAAAAAAAATAGGATGGGGTACAGAGAGATCAAGTGTAGCAAAACAGAAAGCTTAGACATAAAGATCAGAAACTGGGGAGGTGTGGAATGAGACTATTGCCGACAAATGTTAACAGCATTATACTCTGTAACCAACTGGATTCTTACTGTTTAACATCGGCCAAAATATCAGCTGCATACGCCTTCAGGTGATTCTTCCTAAAACCTAAATGCAGGTCAAAAGACGGGTGCCTACTGCAGCCTTGACTGTGTCTAGCTGCCTCACATCTTTATGTCTCAGTCTAATTACAGAGATTTATTCCGGTATGGTTCAAGCTTCAGGATCATGGAGTACCAAACTGCAAGTGAAAATTTCAGACATTACCTATAGAATCCGGGCACCTGTAACGCACTTCGAAATCAGGACACGATCCGGTGTTATCTGCGTGCTGACAGCGGAATCCATTGGCATTACAGAGATACGGAACCTCGGGAACGAATCCACTAGCCAGCAGGTCTTGCTTGGTCGTCTTCAGGCGACATTCTGCGCCTACGGGCTGGCTGCATAGGTCAGGGTACGCCTTGAAGACAGAATAAACGCAAAAGGCACTGTAAGTATGGACCTCCAGACGACATGTTGCACCCATGAGGTGGATGCATAAATTGGTTTGTCAAGATTTATGAGGGCGACACAATATGCCTGTATATTTAGAAGAGTCCTGTAATATATTTTATGAACATTGGAATGGAAACAATGTCCTTGATGTGATACTCAAGGTGATATGATGATATCCAGCACCTGTGGCTTGGCTCAGAGAGATTTGCATACAGCTTGTGGGCGTGGTCAAGTAACGGGAGCCTCAAGACGACGCCCAGGACCAATAAGCCGGTAGCAAAAAATCCGAACATATACCAAAGCTGAATGAGCCCATGTGCACTAACCTGCTTCAAGTGAGTAGCCAAGGTTTCATCCTCCATGGATCCGTCAGGGTCCGAAGCATCATACCAAGGCGTCAAACGAAAGCTGGCTGACAAAGGCAAACGGTTGGAAGGTGTTATGAATGGAGTTTGCAACAGATACGTTTATAGAATCCACATGCCGTATGCATCTGGTTTTTACAAACGTACATGTGACAACTGCCAAACGCCATCTTGGATCCATCAATTGCCTTGATCGAATAAGAATGGGCTTAACCGCTCACTATTTAGATACTTACGTTGTGGACACTGGTATCGAACTTCGTAGTCGTAGCACGTGCGTGTGTTGTCTACGCTCTGATCAGCACCGAGGCACACCAAACCTGATGTTAACGTGCAGTTGATGCTCAGTAGCTGCCCAGTCTCATTGGATGGTGTGCCTTCATAGACTGTACGGCACTGGATGTCTTCGGGATACTGGCAGAGCATTTCATAGCCCTGAAAAATACGCGATGAAAGACGAGACGAGGAGTTAAAGGCGGGAAATGGAAAGAAAAAGCACCCCCGGCACTGACATTTTCAAACTGCGACACGGGAACACAGACGATATAGTCTGACTTGACCCAGGGGGAACTCACAGCCTCATTTTTAAGAAACACCGACTACCATCATTCAAGACTGATGTAAGTTTAGGGGCCTATAGATATTAGTAGACTACAGGTGGGATGAACTCAATCCTTCCCAGACATGTACCTGTTGGTGTTGGATTAACGTCTCTCTATCGTCACCATCCGCTGGGCTATCAGCGCTCAACCACGGCGTCCAGTATGAATCACCTGTAGGGAACGGCAAACATCGGCAGTTTGCAGTTAGTTAAGTTCATTTTAAATGTCACAGATCGATTTATTTTTGACAGCGTGACTACGTACGTTTCGGAATGGTGACCCTCTTGGACACACTACCCCTGCGAGCAGTGTCCACTGCCTCGCACACGAAGATGACATCGGATGAAAAGCTGAGATCGCGAGCGACCAAGATCGATCGTCTTCTATAGCTGTTGGGTGAACTCTCGTAAATAGCCACGTCTGCCGACGAGGAAACCGGCTCAAAGTGCGCGCCGTCGACTGAGCGATGCCAGACGATAGTCGGTTGACTGCCAGCCTTGGCAAGGCACTCCAGCTCGACCCCAAAGCTGTCCTCGTGACTGTGCTTCCTCAGGTAGTGGATGAGAAGCTTGGATTCTGGTTATGGAAACGGTGTGAAATAAAAACAGAAATCAGTAAATGATGAAACCCTTATACGATACGAACTTAAAAAAAACGAGCCTAGATTGTGCTGAAAATCGCAAAATTTATGAATAACATAAATTCTTAGAAATTATGTAGTGACGGTAACTGATCAATCTTAACATGTAAAAGGAAATCGTCATGTGTCATTTAAAATAAATGACACGTCCAGAAAATTGTACACACAAGTTACAAGAAATATTAAAGTCATACCAAACGATCCGTGAATCCAAATTCGATTTGAACATCAAATATAACGAAATTACAGTGAGACGAATCAATTCTGTAAAGAAAAAAGGAAGATTTTTTTTGGTACAAAATTTACCCGATGTTTCTTGAAGATATGCGTTTTGGACTTCTGTTTCGTTGAAAGTCTTGTAAAACATTTTGAAATTGCTGAAGTCTCCGTCAATCAGCTCGAGTGGCCACCCACTTGGATCGTTGTTTCTCGAAAACATGACGACATCGTCGAAATGCAAAGCAGAAGTGCCCTCGTTGACGGCTGTGTCGGTGGAAACAACGAAAACCCCGTCCTTGTAATAATTTGTTCCGACTCCTGGCTCGTAGGTGAAAGAGTGATGAGTCCACTGATCGTCAGGAAAGTAGCCCTTTATGTTCAGTTTGAAAACCTGTGAAGTAACGAAACCCCTAACATCGAAACTCATAAAGTCTCCTAAGTATAGGACCAATCCCCTTGCCCTTCCAGCGTGACCGCCAGTTGCAATGATGATGGTCACGGGAGTGAATGCCGGCGTTCTATTCCTCATCCAGAATGTCATGGTAAAGCCTGACGTGCAGCAGACAGGCTCGGAGATGCACCTGTCGTTACCCGATCCGTAGTTAATCCAACCTGCCTTCTGGTTCCTGACGGCACACAGGTGATCCGACGAGTCGAAACTGTCGGTGACAAGAAGGGTGCCACCGATGATGCCTGTCATACCACCGGCAGTGGGGTAGATGGACGACACGGTGCCGTCGCAGGTCACGGGCTCATCAGAGTCCACCGATGTCTTGGTGCTCATGTCCCAGTGGAAATGAGGCTCTGGCAGGGCATCTAGAAAACAAAAATCACAGTCAAGTATAATTTCGCAACTAACTCGTCAACGGCTGATCTCGAACGACTTGATGGAGCATGCTAAAACATTCGGGAACAGCCTAAAGACCGGTTTTTACTGCAGGCAAAAGTAAGAGCGGGGCGAATTTAACGTCATAAAAGATTTGCAGCGAAATTTCATTCGAGTAAGCCTTTTGTGAGTTTGATTTGAATAAAATCTAGTACACTGAGTCCTGTATTAAAATTTACGTGAACATGACGATTTGAATTCTCCACACTAAAGACCCTGTTGCTATACCTCCAATACACTGTTTTCAATGGATAAGAAGGGCACAAAGGAACCAGTCCATTCCAGAGATGGTGGTTGCTGTGCAAAAGCTTGCCCCAAATCACGAACAGTTTAGTCTGGGGAATTCAAACTGATATAGTATATGAGCAATCAGATGACTCAGTGTACCGGATTTTATTCAAACTTAACTCGCAAAAGGCTTATTGAACTGTGCTTAATTTTCGCCAACCTGGCAGCCGAAAAATATTTTATATGACGTCACAAATTCGCCTTCAGTGTGGACGCCGGTTAACGGGTTGTTCAATTTTTGAAAAGACGAAAGAGACATGCCCATCTCTTTCCATGAATGCAAAGGTGAATAAAATCTGGTCTATTTATCTTGTTCTAGTTTTCAAGAAAAAGTTGATTCCTACTAGTTTTGAAGAGACAGCAAAGACTAGAAAGGATAAGGACTGTGTGATTTTCACCTTCAGGGGTCGGGCACTGGAATCTTATCTCGTAATCCAGACATCTTCGAGAGTCGGTTTGGTCGGCGTCTTGGCACAGCAACCCTCCGGTAGGAGAACAGCCGGTGACCAGCGTCTGGCCTGCAGTCACGTGGTCGGTATTTAGGAATCGAACCCGGCAGTCGGCTTGGGTAGGAGTGGGGCACACGGCGGGATGCACCTGCACAGAGTTACGATATTTGCATTTGTGAGAGAGATGTAACCGTAGGAATAGTCAAAACTGCATCAAGTGCGATGCGGCCATCATGATAATGTACTGAGTGGGAAGGTAACATGTGAACATGACTGACTCGTGACACGAAAAGACCGATAGAGAGTGAAATGAACATAAATAAACATATGAACACACTTCTAAAGATTACGGGCTACATGCCAACAGTAAGCAAAGGCGTCTAGCCTAGGGGACTGTGGGATTTTCAAACAATGGACTGACGGACGGACAGACCAGCAGCCCCGTATACATGACAAGGAGAGCGACTAACCGCATTGACCGCTGCATGAGTTTCATCGTCAGTTCCGTCGGTGGGGTCGTCCACGTTGTACCATGCCGTCCAGCTGGTGGGCGGTACAGTGGGAGGCATCGGTGATTCTGAACAAAAAGATGATGAGATTGTAACGGATCAGGGATACGAGTTTGTTTCTGCATTCAATTGGGGACCTTGAACAATAGAGGACAATAAGGTCCTCGATTGACAGAGGGTCCCCGATTGACAACTGTGTACAAAACATATGGGTGGTTTTGAAAAAAAAGTTAAAGTACAAACAAAAGAGGAACAATACGGGGGTCCCCAGTTGCAGGCAAATACACACTTGTGTGACGTGGTATACTTCCGGGGGCTAGGGTAGGTGTGACTTTCCAAAGGCGTAGGTGTGACGAACCAATGGCACAAATAAAGCCGTTGACAAAGAAACTCGATTCTTGGACGTGGCTCGGCATCAAATTCAAAGATGGCGGACTGTAAAGTACTAGTATAAATTCGGTGTTAAGTGCAGAGGATCTATTGCGCCGTGGAAATTCGTTGCATCGACACCGCACTTTCAATAGTGCTCGTTCGAGGCAATTATAGGCCTAGGTATAAAGTCGAAAAGAACCGTGGACGTACCGTCAACACACTGGCCACAGATGCGCTCCACGCCAAGCAAAACCACCTGCAACACAAAGAAATGTTGGGTTGCTCATAAATCAAAGTGTTGAATCATGGGTTTGTTTGTTGTGTTAAATGGGCCCAGCAAAACCAGTGGGCTCCACCAGATGTGGTTTCAAGGGAACATTGCCCGAATCAGTTCAAATTTACAAAACGAAGAATCTATGATTGTCAGAAAAGATGCAGTGTCCTGGGAATTTGTTGAAAGCATTTGAAGATACGAAAAAAATTGGAAATGTTAAAACTAGTAGAACCTGTAACATTAACACAACTAACAGACATACCTTGAGGCTGAAGACCCCACCCCGCCCCTCCCCTTTACCGGAGCTTTATCGGGACTGGTAACCTATCCGGAAAGTGCTGCAGTGAACAACTTGCATTCATTAATTAATGCGATACAAGAATATACTCACTAGCAAAACGAGTGCGCCTTTTCCGTACATGTTATTCAAAGCTCACCCTACAACATCGCGGTCGACAAAGGCTGTGGTTGCCCAGAACGGATCCGTCATTTTTAGTCACCTCGGCAATGTTCTCAAGATGAAGGAAACATTCACTGCTTCAGCTTGCGTTACGCTGGCGTGATATTGCTGGCCACGCTCTTTTCCCCGAGACGCTGCAGAAATCGGCTGGCGAAAAACGGAATTGACTATGCCCATTGATTGTTGCCCGCCTTTCTAATCAATTACTGGGTGAAGAGACGGAGAAACGCGCAACGTGGAGCCCTGGATAGCAAGGCTTTTTTTTTTCAATGCGAGGGGAAGTTGCTTTTTCTGTTCATCGATGCCCACAACCGGTTTATCGAGACTGTAAATGAAGTTCAGTCCCATGCCAACGAGTTCTGAAGTCACCCATAGTTTATGGATACTTTATCAATTGATGAATTGTTTGCATGATGATTTGTTTGTGTGTCCAAAAGCAAATCAGTAGCAGGTCTCGTTCATGGGATTAGGGAGTTACAACTACCCCTTGCCCCCGTCAAGCCGCTGACTAATTTCACGCTACAAGGCCAACTTGAAAATAAACGATGCGAAAATTCCTTAATTGGTTACTTTAATAGAACGCAAGAGAAAGAATGAAAGATTTCAAGAAATCCGGGCAGCCCACAGACCCTGAAAGACTTCAACTTTTCCCGGGGCATCCGGACCCTCCCAATCGGGCGTATAAATATGGCATGCTTGGCAACCCAAGACCGCCTTTTCATTTAAACTTCTTCCTTTTTGCCTGTCCTCGGGTTAAATCGATCGTTGGAATCGCCATCCGACCGCTATGGCCTTGTCCGTGGCGGTCTCTCAGTGCGGTTTCTTGACCAGAGGAGAGAAACTGGGCCATGCTCACGCATACGATCCTGTGACGCGTCATACAATGCCGCACGTTACTATATGCACGGACCATGGGGCTTTTCAGCACACGGACCAAGCTATAGGCCTACGTCCACTCCGCACCACTGCGCATGCAAGGTACATTGTACCACCGAACTGCCACGCGTACACCTGCGAGCGTGTCGTGCGCCGGCTGTCCGTGGCCTCTCGAGACGAAAGATCGCATCATCGCACGATCCAATGCAGTCTTGTATCCTGTGCATGATTGCGTGCACGTGGGTGATACAGGCACAAAACATCAGCGGATGGCAACAGGGGCACAGGTTTAGACAAGGGATGTTTATTTAAAATCATCGGCGGGTTGGCTGTATCAGAGCTGGGTATACTGGAAGAGAGTTGCGACATGAGTATCACCATCAGTGTCGGAAACCAACTGGCATGTCTATTTTCCTTCCTCCATGGTATGCAACAGCCGCACGCTCTAGTGTAGGCACCCTACACATAACGAACAGCCATTGTGTTTCCAAAATCGGAAGCTGGCTCGACTTCCAGCGCAGGGCTGTAGCAAGAAGACAAGCCCAACTCTTTTTCCATGGTGCGACCGCTCGAGAACCACTCTTGTGCTCATTACACCATATTGTTGGTGGAAGCCCTTTACGACGTTTTCTAACCAGTAGTGTTAGAGTTTGATTTAAAAAAAACCCCCAAAAAACCGAAAATTAAAACCTGTAACCCGTTTCCAAAACACAGAACGCAACTAAAATTTCTTTTCCTCTAAACTATGCCTCAAACGACTTCGTTTTTCAAAAGGGGTCTTGTTACATCACTACAGATGGATGTTATTTCAGGGGTCCGTCAACTCGCCTTTCCAGAGCTGTAAAATAGAGAAAGTAGCACCAACTTCAGACTTTGGAACCAAAATGGCTGTTCGGTATGTGAGCAGCTAGTACAGCATGCTGCTATTCATGTGCCCTGACGCATTATCCACCATTTTGTTTCCAACATTTGAGACACTCATGTCGCCACTCGCTCTACAAACAACTCTGCATCTCCTTGGAGCGTCGACATCAGCAGAGAGGAGAGTGACAAGTTGACACTTGGAAAGTGCCGTGAACTTAGCAACGAAAAAAAAAAAACATCCAAAGACTTGAACAAGTCTATGAGTCCCAAAGATAATCCACGAGATCGGATCATGAATCAGATCCGCGGTTGTCAACAGGGCTCGTGATTAATCATTGGTGGGACCGCCTGTCTCGAAATCGTCAACAGTTGGGCTGTTGGACAGCAGCCGGGCCAGCAACGGAACCTTATCAGGAATTGGATAGAAGTGGAAACTCTCGCAGGCCTTACACCACGTTCTAAGTCAATCGACTCACAGAAGCTCGATACCATTTCATTGTAATAGAATTGTACATGTACAGCGTTGTACGTGATCGTCTGGGCCCATTGAATCGTGCTTAATACACGTGTGTACATGTACATGTATGGGTGCACATACAGTACGTGCACATGTACATGTACGTGTATACATGTATGTATGGACGTTACAAGGTTAGTAACCAAACTACACGTACGTATTTTCCTATATGCAAATTTCTCTGTTATGTTTTACTGCATGTATCTTTTTAATTCCTCCGTTATGGTTAGTGCAAACCCAAGCCCGTAACCTGTCGTGCTGGCAAGGACAAATGCACGGAAACCATAATGTGTGATGATTTTTTAGCTGTTGCATCAGAGTAAAAACAAAAACAAACGACCAACGAGCTACTGTACTTCGACTGGGGCCAATTTCATGGAAACTGCTTAAGTTAGGGCTGAAGCAGAAACTTTGCTTAGGCGCGAGAAAACCTTTGCTTGATAAATCAGGTAACAAGCCAAAACTACGTGTGATGTATATTGTTTTGGAATGGTATTTAGCTGTCTTTTGGTTAGCATGACAATCACGTAGAGTTTGAGCTAGTAACCTTTTGGGGTTTTTAAGCAAGGTTTTTCCGCGCTTAAGCAGATTTGTGCTTAAGCAGCTCCATAAAATTGGCCCCCGGGAGCTTTTAAAGGGAGCTGAGACCGATAATAATGTACGCTCTTTGTGAACTACGAAAGAGCCCTAGAGACCATGGTGATACAAACGCTTTAACTAAGCAGTGGCGGGGGGGGGGGGTAACTCCCCCGGATCATTTGCCCAACGTTTTTCCTTTCTGTAGTGCAATCGGTACATTTATCTATCAAATATTAGCGCCAAAACTCACAGAAAATAACACCACGAAATAAAAGCAAGAATGACGGGGACCGCTTTTGACATTTATTTCTCCCCAACATCTTGTTCAATGAGCCCGGAGCCGCATTTACTTTTGAATCCCCCCCGACACCAAACTTGGCAAAACCTGGACATACGCTTTAGGCTTTTTACCAGTTCTGATCCTTCATTGCACGTAACTTGCTGTATTGCTGCCGTATGGTTTCCTGTTACTCAGCAAAGGCTATTTGAACGGGCACTGAAATAACAGATGTTCAACAACCTTGCTACATATAAAGCATGCGAAGCTCGTGCGTAACTTGCTTCCACGAGAAGATGTGAGGTTCGAATTACATCCTGTTATTTCGTTTTTCACCGGAGCTGGATGCTCGAAAAAGTGGATCATTAGCTAAAGTCTGAATTTATAATATGACGAGTGTTTTTCCTCATTTCTCGTTGTGCTTCTGTCGTGGTCATCATTCGTGGTGTGCAAGACGATGTCACGGTTGAACTTACCATACGCACCCACGGTTGACATTGTGGGGTGCCGGGTCTCAAGCAGCAGACATTAAAAAACAAACACCACCAAGAACAAATGGGGGTAGGGTGATCGGCTTGTGCTTGGATCTGTTTTCCTTCCTCCATGCTTGGATAACCTCAATTGAAAGGGATGCATGCCTATCTTTCTCGACCCACGGGATTGTATGCTGTCCATTGGTGTTTCGGCATAAGGCCCTCTTTTCGTCGGAGTTCATAGTTTCTGCTTGCAATGCAAGTACGAGATACTTCCAGAATGATCTAGACAAACAAGAGGCCTTTTTTAAAATGAGAAAAGCGTGTATTCTGAGGGAAAATGTGTTGTCAGCCAAGGATGAATTATCTGCAAACTTTCGCTTCCCATGCAAACTATATACTCGCAGGCCGCAGTGTTTTCTCATCTCACACACCAATGAAGGGTCGAGATTTCTCTTTACGGTGGGGTCCTTACGGTCCCTATACAAAAGCGAAATCGATCCTTGGGGGTATTTACGGTGCGCAGAGCCGGACACAGCACTGTACATGCTATATGCACTGCAAGGCAATTACATGCAACTGGCATGCCCGCGTAAATCTAATCCTCTTATCTTACATGTAATCAGATAACAGACGGCCTCTTGTCCAGTTTTATGACGGGCGGGTCAGGGAAATATGACATGCTTGTCCGCTGGACTGACAAATATGACCTTTTAAAATATAAACAGCATATGGGCACGAAGAGCAATGAACTCGTTCCCAACTTTCAGACGTGTCTCTCTCCTAGTACAGTACAAGCCCATCTGAATTGTAATTTGTGGTAAAAAATGGCATCCATCTGTGCTTCCACCACTCGTCCGTATGTGGAACTCTCAATGCCAGATACCATGCACCATATGGGGCCGATGGGTCCCCCCCCTTACCTGCCTAATCCCTATACACACTCTAGACTATTGTTACCTAACACACCCCCCAAGAAGGCTGTAAAGAATTCATGAGATTCCGATCAAACAATGACCAACACAAAGGCTCTGCCCCATATCTTGCATCATATGGGGATTCAACTTGAAATCACTTGGCGTCATTTCAAGGTAGAAACTGTAGGCTTCATAGTTGGCTTAGGGGAGAATACTGAAGATCTCGCGTCTCTACCACAAAATTCTTGGAGAATATCAGCGTCGCGCCGAAGCGTGGGCAAACGTCGGCTTGATTCTGTTTGGCGTGTTTTTCTGCAGTGGGGGGGTGGTGGGGTGGTCAGTCTGTGAATTCACTTGTATTTCCCAGCGTAAAGTTTAACATCCGACGAGATTCAAAATCACCTTCAAAAATGCTTCGAAAAAGTTAATATCCTATGAACTTGTCATTGCGAAGCCGTGAAAACGACAGTTGAAAAAAGAAGGGAAAATTAAAGTTTCCACGCTCCGAGACCCGACTCACGCATATTTACGGCCAGTGTAAAGCAGGAAGTCTCTTCTGTCAGGAAGAGGCTCAGGCTGTTCCGGAAAGTAATTTGCACTTCGAAAATTACATTAAATCAAGACAACCTTGGCCGTTGCTTATTTTTCTATTGCAGGTCAATTCGCGCGGGAAACAATCGACGTTTGCATCCAATTGACTCTTTTAATGCGAACTCTTGGCTGAACGAATCCACGTACAGTACATGTACGTAGTACTATCGCGCACATGCCACTCACTGTCGTCGGTAATTAAATGGCATTTTTGTGCGTCCAAGCCGACGCTGTGACGGGTCAAAGAGCGCGGCAAATATCAACAAATGATGACGTCAAAATGGTCGTGTCAGTTGTTCAGTGCATGCTCAGTGTATGGCATAATAAGTTTCGCCAGAGGTCCGCTAACTTTGTCCGACCATGGTCCAGCGGCCCGTAACCTTTTGCCATGTCTTGTTTCAGAAAACGCGATGATGCCATAACTGAAAGCAATAAGTGGGATTTCTCGCGGCCCGTGGAGGTCACGAAGCACTTCAGCCGCTCCAAACGGAACTTCATGTATACAGCCAACAGTTATTAGATGACATTGTGTCTGGACTCTGTTCTCAACTTGGCGAGCGTTAAAACGCTACACTCCACGGATACAGTGTGGCTGATTGTCTGCAGTCTCGCTGTTCACCTGTGCGTGAACAATTTTCCCAAC
>NW_019091357.1:2504061-2560514 GCF_001949145.1 Acanthaster planci
AAGTACATGTACGTAACACCCGTAAATGGTAATGTCAACAGACAAGCAACCTCGTCGGAAGAACAGAGAACTGAATTTTATTTAAGAGTCACCGGTGCATATCTCCCCGTCGGCTGCACCATTCGGCGACGTGATGGGAAAAAATCGCTCTGCCCGGCGTAGGCTCAAGCGAGGCAAGGATCCGGCCAGTGTTGCAGCGGCTGGTCTCGCTTACGAGCCGCCGGACGGGGGTTGGGGCTGGCTGGTCGCCGTCGGCTCCTTCACCGAGATGTTCCTGACGATGGGAACGCTGCTGTGCAGCGGCGTCTACTTCACGCCGGTACAGGAAGAGTTCGAGGTCAGCAGCGCCGAACTAGGATGGATCATAAGTTCCGGCTCCACTTTGCTTTCAGCAACATGTGAGTCCAGTCTTCATGTTCATCCATTTTATACATTTGAACGCTTGCCCAAAGAAGAAAGGCAAACATTACAACATTGGGAAAAACCTGTGGCCGTTTTTTTTTCAGCTCCACTCCCCCGTACTGATTCCCGCATCGTCACCTCTTAGGGTCAAATCCCACTCCCAGGGAGGTCAAGGCGATATGTGGGTGGTGACGACAGAAATTTATTTTGTCTTCATATTGGCTGGTGCCAGACGCAACAAAAGTGCACACCATGCGGCGTGGCACTAATTGATTCATGGAAAAATTCGCAGCTGATGAACTCCATTACAAATCAGGCAACTCAAGCGTTCTGTTTACTCACACACGGTCACAGTTCCTGTTCCCTGACTTTGAATTGTAATAGTTGCAACAGTGCAAAGTGTAGCAAGAGCAATAATTAAGCCGCGACTATAGATAAAGACCCAGAAAAATCAAACACGCGAAGTCGACGGTGTTTTACTGTGCCAATAGCATTTTCTTAGACAAAGCGAGGTAGTCTAACCATTGCCCTGATTAAAACTAAGGTGCTGATTAAGTTTTACTTCATGTTTTAGGCGTTTAATACTTTCTAGGCGTGAGTTAACTTAAGCCAACAATGCAGTTGTGGCTACTGTCGGTTTCCCTCGAGCCCTGGTCTCACTTAACGATGAAGGAAAATAATGTGACATTTGGTTGTCATCACTGCTTGGTGGTTGTTTTTTTTTTGGGGGGGGGAGGCGAGAAGGATTGAGGAAGGACGTGTGGAAATGGATACCATTCCACGCCCTCCCAACAACTGACTTGTTTTTTTTTGGGGGNATGTACATGTACGGAACACCCGTAAATGGTAATGTCAACTGACAGGCAACCTCGTCGGAAGAACAGAGAACTGAATTTTATTTAAGAGTCACCGGTGCATATCTCCCCGTCGGCTGCACCATTCGGCGACGTGATGGGAAAAAATCGCTCTGCCTGGCGTAGGCTCAAGCGAGGCAAGGATCCGGCCAGTGTTGCAGCGGCTGGTCTCGCTTACGAGCCGCCGGACGGGGGTTGGGGCTGGCTGGTCGCCGTCGGCTCCTTCACCGAGATGTTCCTGACGATGGGAACGCTGCTGTGTAGCGGCGTCTACTTCACGCCGGTACAGGAAGAGTTCGAGGTCAGCAGTGCCGAACTAGGATGGATCATAAGTTCCGGCTCCACTTTGCTTTCAGCAACATGTGAGTCCAGTCTTCATATAAAAATTCTTTCCTCCTCCACACTGAATTTCTGTTCATGTTCATCCATTTTATACATTTGAACGCTTGCCCAAAGAAGAAAGGCAAACATTACAACATTGGGAAAAACCTGTGGCCGTTTTTTTTTCAGCTCCACTCCCCCGTACTGATTCCCGCATCGTCACCTCTTAGGGTCAAATCCCACTCCCAGGGAGGTCAAGGCGATATGTGGGTGGTGACGACAGAAATTTATTTTGTCTTCACATTGGCTGGTGCCAGACGCAACAAAAGTGCACACCATGCGGCGTGGCACTAATTGATTCATGGAAAAATTCGCAGCTGATGAACTCCATTACAAATCAGGCAACTCAAGCGTTCTGTTTACTCACACACGGTCACAGTTCCCTGACTTTGAATTGTAATAGTTGCAACAGTGTAAAGTGTAGCAAGAGCAATAATTAAGCCGCGACTATAGTTAAAGACCAAGAAAAATCAAACACGCGAAGTCGACGGTGTTTTACTGTGCCAATAGCATTTTCTTAGACAAAGCGAGGTAGTCTAACCATTGCCCTGATTAAAACTAAGGTACTGATTAAGTTTTACTTCATGCTTTAGGCGTTTAATACTTTCTAGGCGTGAGTTAACTTAAGCCAACAATGCAGTTGTGGCTACTGTCGGTTTCCCTCGAGCCCTGCGTTGGGCACGTGGTCTCACTTAACGATGAAGGAAAAGAATGTGTCATTTGGTTGTCATCACTGCTTGGTGGTTGTTTTTTTTTGGGGGGGGGAGGCGAGAAGGATTGAGGAAGGACGTGTGGAAATGGATACCATTCCGCGTCCTCCCGACAACTGACTTGTTTTTTTTTTGGGGGGGGGGGTGTCTGCACGCAGGCCCGATCGGCAGCGCCTGCGTCAAGAGGTTCGGTTGCCGAGTGACGTCGCTGATTGGCGGGTCGGCTGTGGCCTGTGGGTTCATCGCCAGTTCCTTCGCTGGGTCCAGCATCCACATTTTCATCACGCTGGGTCTGATTGCAGGTATGTTGAGTTTTTTTTTTCCTTGTGTTCCCTTGGCCCACAGTCGCATGTTTTCATATCCCCAAAGTAAAAGAAAATTTCCAAAGGTTTTCACTAAGTCTTCATTTTCCAGCTTGTTACTTACACTCAAAATTCAACTTTTAAGCCCATTTTTTTTTTGGAAGTTCGGCTTCAGAGTAGTCCGTATTTGGACAAATCCAAACCACCAGTATTTTTATGTTTTGTCAACTGCACAGCTATCTCGTTGTCTTCTGACCTCACGTGGAAAATGTTTGGTTCTGCCCCGCTTTCCGGTGGTGACTACATGTATACTCAGCGACTTGAACAAGGCCCAGGCCACCAGTCAAAATGTTTGGTGACCTTCGGTATCATAAAATCAACCCTTGAACTATGGATTGCTATTTAGGTCGACAGTCGGCGACAGCGTTGCTTAGCAGGAGTCATACATTGTGCACGCCTGCAGTATGTGTGTGTTACTAACAAAAACTATATCATCGCTGATATTCTATATGCAAATTTGTAAGGGTCACATGTAGCCTACATCACGAGTCTGGGCAAAATGTCTGGCAACTGCGAGAGTCCCTGGAATGTCGATCGTATCGGGGCTCATTAGCCGCCGAGGGTTACGCATGATGTAAGGTTTACAATAAAACGTAGTCATGTATGCTGTGCTCCAGAGGACGTGACCAGACAGCAAAACGTATTCCACTCTGACTGCAAAAACTCGGACCGTCTCCTTTTTCTGGCACCTGGATTCCCACACAGTCAATCCCTTTATGATATCACTCTGATCGTAAATATTAGCAGGCCCGCTGGACCCGTGATAGATATTTGGGGGTTTTAAAAACGGTGAAGAGTCGAAGGACCATTTCCGTAAAGGAGACACAACGATTTTATAAAAACAAACAAAAGTTGACGTCATGGGTGAAGTGAAACGTGAAATCAATGTTTTGTAGGTGTGTTGGTTCAACACATTGAAATATCCACTCGTTCATAAGGCGTTTTGGTTTTATTAGACGCACATGGGCTTGAATTTGGCCGATTACGAGAACGATAGAGTTGCCATGGTGCATGGCTTGCCCACGCCACTCACTTGAGGTTAAGTGACCAGTCTGTGAGCGCAGTAAGCAAAGCCAGTTTTCTGTTGACCCGTACCGAACTTCGTTCCCCTTCCGCAGGCATTGGCTCCGGACTCGTGTTTGTTTCGGCAACGGTCATTCTCGGCCACTACTTCAAGAGGCGCTACGCCATCGTCAATGGGCTGGCCTTCACCGGCCCCGGCATCGCCATCTTCGTGTTGCCGCCGTTGCTGGACTACCTCATCAAAAACTACGGATGGAGGGGCTCGCTCCTGATACAAGGCGCCATCGGGATGCACACCGTGGCGGCGGCGGCGCTGTTTCGACCGCTGCCCAGTGAGCTGTGTTATCGTAGCCACAGGAAGACTGGCTCCAAACGCAGCAACCTGACGGCGGCGAGCTATTCGCGTATTGAAATGGAGGAATTTGAAACTGGGTGCTCGGAGAGGGACGAGACTAAATCGGCAATTGATGAAAATGGCAACAGGAGGGACGATGATTTGCTAAAGGAAGGGGTGACGGAAAGCCACGTTGATTCTACTGCGAGTATAACATCGGACAAGGAAATGAATTTATCAAAATGGAGAGGTTCTTCCTCGAGTATTTGCCAATCTCCGAGTGCCGAAATCGGGCAAGTCCGGGATCCGGTGCCAGCAGATCACATGGCGTTCGACAGTGAATCGGGAGCAGACGCTTCGGAAAGTAATGAGGAAAGCGTGGACCAATCAGACGCGGCTTGCAACGGCAGCGACCAATCGAAACGCGTCAGGCGTTCTTCGTCAGACAGGCTGAGCTTCCGGAACAACTGTTGGCCTCTGTACGCGGCGGCGTTCGTGCTGGTCTGCCCAGTCAGCTTCTTCCAAGCCTGTGCCTTCTACTCAGTTACTATCCACTTGGTCGCCCGCACGGGCCTAGTGGGCGTGTCGGCCCACTTGGCCGGTATGTCGCTGTCGGCCCTGGGCGCGGGGTCCTCGTTCACCAGACTGGCCCACGGCTGGTTCATCCACCGCGGCCTGGTCTCCGCCATCACGGCCTACATTATCGCCCTAATCGTAGGGGTGATTGGCGCATTCGGCAACGCCGTGTCTCGGACCTACGTCGGCGTGATGATAGCGTGCCTTGTCATCGGTTTCTCCTCAGGTTCCGTGTACCCGCTCGTCCCAGTAGTACTGCGAGATTTGGTTAGTCTCAGGGGACTGCCTACAACCTATGGATTAGCAATGTTCTTTGACAGCTGTGGAGTATTTGCTGGCGGCTTCACGGCAGGTTAGTTGTTTTCCGAGCTGAGAGTTGCGACATGAGTATCTCAATAGTGGGAACCAAAATGGTGGATCATGCGTCGGTGCACGCAAAATTAACAACCATTTTGGTTCCAGCGTCTGAAGTTGGCGCTTCTCTCTCTATAAACAGCTGTGGTTCTTTTCATTGATTAACACCAGTCTTTAAAACTTGAAATGATTTAAAAATTTAAGGATTCTTGCATTTAAACCTCCCTTTGGCTTATGGCTGGAATACTTTCAGGGGATTGCGGCAAAGTGCTCTTTCAACCTCTCTTTGACAAGTATTGAAACCATTTTTCCTATCGTGCTGCAGGGCTTTTGCGTGACGTCACAGGCACCTACACGGCATCCTTTTGTACCACTGGAGTATATTACTCCATAGCTACATTATTTTTAATCCTCGTCTTCTTCATCATGAGATTGCACCGTGGACGTGAGCAAGCGGAAGCTGAAGTGGTACCCAGTGAGCGGCTGGAGAATGGAGACTACCAGAACGTTTGACTTCCAGTCTGCAAGTAATGAACCTGAACAGTGGTGGTGGCGTGAGACTGAAGTATTGTAAAGAGAAGTATCGTGTCTAATGCTTACAAAGCGTGTTGCATTCGAAAAGAATGTCCAACTGTCATCTCTGCTTGTTTGTGGATTTCGTTGTTATATTTGCCGCACAAAGAACCATTTCTACGATGGAAGCTAGGTTTGGGATTATGTATTTCTTCACAATAGCTTACCGCACGAAATATATAAGTATTTTTCTTTCCTTGAAATGTTTCTGGCTTTAATTTGGCATTACCTTCGAAGTCTACTTTGCGAATATATGTATAACATGTTAAAACTTGGGGAACTAACACAGATGTTACCTCAGTTTCTAGTGATGAGCGTTTATCTGTATACATTGAATGAAAAAAAACCTTATGCTAAAAGAGTGAATTTAACTGTATAGAATTAACACATAAAGATTACGCGATAAAATATCAAACACGTATTTAAGTCAATGGATCGTGGTGGGCATTAAA
Source organism: Acanthaster planci (assembly GCF_001949145.1). The sequence continues at coordinate 2,510,083 of NW_019091357.1, forward strand.
TGAATGCATGAATTATATTATCATGGTGATTAATTATATGACATGAGCTATTTATTTTGGCTTCCTTTGCAAGATTTGTACGTGTTTCCATCCGTTACTGTCCCTCACCTTTATGCTCTAAGCACCTCAGTTTCTTACATCGTGTAGCAAGGCTTTGCTTTAGGTCAACGCGCACAATACAGTGGAACACTGTTACAGCAAGGTCCTTGAGACCTAACAAATTACCTTGTTATAATCGTTAGCTTATATTAATTAGCAGAAGTGGAGAACAAAGACTTGGGACCTAAAATTGACCTTGTTATAAACGTGACCTTGTATATTTAAAGTGGTCTGTGTTCGATCGTATACTGATTTTAAGGTAATACACGTGTCGTCACAGTTGAACCTCGTTAATTAATAAGATATCCTTTGAACTTTGCAGATTATGCAGATTACTTTGTTATAGCAGGAACCAGTCATTATGAGGAATAAAAACAATGAAGAACAAAGAATTGGGATCTAAAAATTTCCTTATGAGCAGAATATTGTATTAACAGGACATATTCTTTGAGTTTTGGTGAGTTAGTCCTCAGTTCAGTCCTATCTGCTTCAGTTTACAGTGAAATACCGGGAATCCTTGGGGGAAATTGTTAGCAAACGGGAGGGAAGCTTTTTTCTTGACTCGTAGTTGAATATTCAATTAATCAAGCAAGCAAAAAACAAAAGACAAAGTCAAAGATAAAAAAGGAACGAACGAACAAAACGAAGTAAAACTAAACAAAAACGAAAGTAACCAACAGGGCACCAGTGCATTCCCTTACGCTAACAGGAACCTAGGGGGCCTCCGCTTACAGGCCTAAGGCCTACATATGTACATTCTTAGCACTTTATAACCTGATGAACTTGACAAAGAAGGTAAATAATCCATCAACGGAAATCACTTGAAACATTTTTGCAGAAAGGCAAATTAGGAGCAGCTTCTCACAAGCTACAGGAAACCAAATCATCCGGCATTTCCCTTGGGCAGAAGAGAGGGACCTCGATTTTTCACCAGCCAAGTTTTGGGCTCTCAACTAACCATGGCAACGGGGTTATTTCATCATACGTTTGCACAGAGAGTGGATTTTCGTTTCATACGGCTAACAGTGCTCTGTAGTCGGCACTTTAATTCATGCTGTGCAGAGAAAAAGAGTTGGACTGATTGTTACACACCCTGGTTCTAAAACACGCTATTGTACACGCCTTATCTTAAACACGGTTTAAAGTACCATGCAGATTTCTGGGCTACATCAACTTAAACCCTGAGCACATTCAAAGGTCAGCTGAGCCGCCGTCCTTATTTTTGTTGTTGAAACACACGCAGATTTCCGTAGAAAGGTGTACACAACAACTGTCACAAAATCTGTGAGTTTTAGTGACACAGGTGCATAAAAATCAACATCAAAACTTACTTGGAAAACCCGTGGTGGAGTGTGGACAGCACAGAGTGAAACCTACCCGTATAAGCCGATGATTTTGAACTGCCGCGCCCTTTCATTTGAAAAGGACGACCCGGCTCTAATTAATGCAAAATATCAGTGCGCCCATATGCAAAGTAGTCCCCCTTGAGTGATGTGGTCGGTGTTCCCGAATAAGCCTTATGCGAGTTCTTTAAATTTACGTGAACACAACAACTTGAATTCTCCATACTAAAACCACTGTTGCTATACCTCGTGATTCGGGGCAAGCTTTTGCTTAGTTATGTAAGAGACGTGTGAGTCATTCGGCTGAGCTTGGTAACAAAATAATGGTTTTACCTCTACATTCATAGGCTCACCTTTCTGTGCATTCTGTAAATTTATTGCGTGTCTGTTTTCCTATCCTTGAACCACCCTGCCACATTCATTATGAAAACGCAGCTTGTATCGGCGAACCACGAGAATTTTTTGAGTCGGCATTTCATTTCAGCCACCTTTTGAGTTGTTCCAAGCAAGGAAAGCAGTAGTTGAAGCAATCTTATCAACACGCTTCATGTACGCTGGCCGAAGTTCGAGAATCACGCTGGCCTAATCAGTTGAAAACCCAGGCGTGCATAATTTCGCGCGCGAGCTGAGCATGCCGTTAACCTCGAAGATCGTAGCAGTCGTGTCTTTACCCGCACGTCGTTTACTTCAGCTCTCGGCAACTGAAGTGGAAGCTTCAGGAATGATTGCGCCCTCAATCGGCCGCCGTGTCCCAGTGACTTCCAGTTTATCTACTCACCTTGTTATTGAGAGAATTTCCTCTCAGGACGAGATGAGAGATCCAATCGACCAGCTTTCTGTATCCAGATTGACGTTTTCTTCCTCTGGAGCGTGTCCAAATTTGATGCTTGCAGCTTTTAATTGGCTGCAAATTTTGAACCTGCCGTTCCCAAATACTCAAAGTGTATTGCCAATACATGTAGGCCTACATGCATTCATTTAAATCACCGTGATTAATTCAAAAAGACCAAGCAACAACCGAACTTAATACGGGCGATTTACAATACATGTAGTGCGCCTCCAAGAGTTTGCAAAGCGTTCGTCAATCACAATGCGCGAAATCTGTCGACCCAGTGCGTGTCTGGAAAGGGTCAACAGATTTCGCGCGATGTGATTGGCTAACGCGTTGCAAACTCTTGGAGGCGCACTATTGTATTATCTGCTTAACCTGTAATACTGAATACCAGAAGGAGATAAATAAGCAAAAGTTGGAACTGCATTGTGTTGTTTATTAATTTTGTCCTTAGCTGAAGCAGATCAAGTTGTTCTTTCTACACTCTGGGAGCAGGCGCACTGGGCGTGGGTGTTTCATTGCCTGTACTCAAGCATTTTCATAAATGCTTCATTTTTAATCCAATCAATTGCGCGAGCCACAATCACGTGTGTCTTTTTTCTTTTTATTGCTGAACAATATTGTTTATAAATAGTAACTAGGTACTAATAAAATTTGAAAGAGCGGCCACAATGGAGCGTACGGTCCAGCCCACCAAAGGCAATTTGATAAGAACATGTAATAGCATTGCTTAAAAAGTTATTCTCATTAAAAAAAAAACACTCTTAAAACTATTTACAATGCATAAAGTAAGCTAAAACTTTTCAGTAAAAATGAAGACTGTCTTTGCACATGGGTCAAGCTTTTGGCAGAAAAATGCCAACAACACAGGAAAGGAATACACCATGCTTTAACACAACACAAGTGTTTATCTCATGAGATGTACAGGCGTCAATAAGCCATTTGCGAGTTAAATTTGAATAAAAACTGGTACACTGAGTTCTTTAAATTCACGTGAACATAACAACTTGAATTCTCCATACTAAAACAACTGTTGCTATACCTCGTGATTCGGGGCAAGCTTTTGCTTACTTACGTAAGAGACGCCTTGCAACAATACACTGTTCTCCACGGATAAGAACGGCACAAAGGAACCAGTCCATTCCAGAGATGGTGGTCACTGTGCAAAAGCTTGCCCCGAATCACGAGGTATAGCAACGGTGTCTTTAGTCTGGGGAATTCAAATTGTTACGTTTCTATGCAATCAGATAACACAGTGTACCATATTTGATTCAAATTAAACTCGCAAGTGGCTTATTTAAAGAATACATGTACACGTAGTTGATTCAACCTGGAATTTCAGTCAGAATCTTCACTACCATTTCACAGAACCACCAACAAGGCTCCAGTTATGCTTGCGGTGGTTCATAACTTGGTTAGCTGGATCTGTGTGGAGTTTTTAGGGGTGGGCACCATGTAACCGTCCTCCGCCACCTCGCAGGCGTCTGAAGACGCCTGGGCGGGCGATACCCTTCCGCCGGTGAAAGTAGCCCTGCTGCTGTCGGGGTAGATGGATAAGTACGACCGGTCGGTATTCCTCCGCGACAGCCCGTCCACACTCTGATAGTCGTGATCCGTCTTCGTCGTCTTCACGCTGGCGTTTCTCGACACGGACTGGCCACCGTCCTGCTCATCTGGCAGGCGGTGGATAGACATCGCCCTCGGGTCGTTGCGGATGGAGAGGTAGATGGGCTCGTCGAAGTCGGCCGTGTCGTAACCCGGGTCGTAGATGCCGGAGTCGGCCTGTCCGTCGTTTTCGTCGGCGATGGCGTAGGCGGCGTTTACGTGGGCGTTATTCTGTCGTCCGATTCTGCTGCGAACTTGTTTATAACTGAAATACAAATATTATTGATACAAGAAAGGAAAAAGAAAATGGAATATGGCTAAGACACTGGGTATGAATCTTCTACTGCCAAATAAATGGATAGGATTTGTCTGCATACCTTGATGTAAACAGGACCGCTGCAGTCAAAAACAGGAGTAAGATAAGGATGATGCCCACAGCAATCGCTACTATGACAGCTGAAACAAACGAATTGCATTTAAATTAATTGATTGTGTTCTGCAGGGAACAACGTCAACAGGTGCATGATAGGAACGTTTTGCAGCCAATTAAATACATGTACATGTATACAATGGTGGCCCCGACTGAACACGAAATCAGTGTCATTTTTCGCAATTTCTCACCTATGGATGGTGCTTCACCGGTGCCCCCACTGACCACCGTAATCGATCTCGGCGTGGAGGGCGGCACGCCCTCAACGGTGGCAGTGTTCGGAAAAGTCGTGACAGCGTCGCTGCCATCGGTTTCAACAGTCCTGCTGACGAGGGGCTTGGTTGTGCGCGTGATCGGCGACGTTATGAATTTCGGGGAGGAGGTTCTTGGGCGCCACGCGGTAGTTTCCCCTGTGGTTGGCGTTTGCGTTATCGTGGTGTCGGCTGGCAGTGCCGTCGTTACGTTTAATTGCATTGACGGATCTGTTGAAGACAAAAAGTGAATAACGTGAGAAAAAGAAATCACAGTTGGATGTGTTGAAACATGCATGTCCCAGCTTGAACCAACAATTACATGAAAGCGTTTTTAGTATATTCAACTCATGGGGTCGCAAGTAGGTTTAGGAGCGAGTCGAGCGCGACAAAGAGAGGGAGCAGCGGAGGTTCCTTTGGTAGGAACCTACAAAAATGAACACACCGACCAACATGGCTCTTTTTCAACCGGTGAGGGGGTGCTTCTGCTCAAGGTGGATAGCTCTTCAAAGATTGTTGTAATATTACACACAATCAATCGTCTGAAATCATTCTTACTCAATATGGGCGCAGGTGTACCAGCCAGGACAACTTCATCACATGATTCAAATGTAATGAAGAAGAGTCGAAGAAGTTGTGTGTTTCCCGCTGCCTCTTAAAATATTTATGCTCCCATAGTATTCATTTTGGAGTGAAACACAGACGTAAGGCTCAAGTACCCACGACTCGTACGAGTTTGTCGGTTACCCGTTGTCCTTATCAGTTTTGACTTTTTGCCAAAGAAACGGGGTAAAATCCGGCTTACCCACGGGTGCTCCGGTCGACGAGGAAAATGTTATGACAACCCCTTGAGCTCCAAGCGAGGTCATTGTCGAGTTGAAAGTCACTTTGATTGTATTTCCGGTAAACGTGAATTCGAGTTGTGCTCCTAGGCTGTGACTGGTAGATTCGAATCGAACATTCAAAGGGGTCGGTCCTCCCGTGAAGGCTATGTACTCAGAGGCAGAGGGAGTTGCAAGACCGACTTTATCGCCTTGAGACAAGTCTAGCGCCACGACGTGCACGGTGATGTTGGCCGCGTTGGCAACTTGCACCGTCCACGTGCAGTGCTCGTCTTTGGAGTATTTGCCGGGAAACCCGGGCGAAGCTATGGCGCCCTCTTCTTCTGTGTAGACTTCAGTGCACGATCCAAGCCGACCTGTGCAAAAAGCAACATACACTGATGAGTTTCTGCAGCTGTTAGGCGAAGCGAACAAATTGAGAAGTTGCCGCTAAGATCTGTTTCCTGAGACACCATGGCGAACATGTACATGCCTTAAAGAACATACCCAAGTCAGTTTCAGATTGACATTTCATTTGACATTTTAAGTTCCTTGATTATTATTCCACCATCGGCTGAGAATATATTTCTAAGTCAGTGAGACTTACTGTCGTAAATCCCGACCGCCGTTCCCCCTCCGCAGATCTGAAGCCGGTCCCCTACGCAGGGCAAGAAGCAGTCCTCGTTGCCCAGTCTACGGGCCGCCAACGCCTCGATCCCCAGCGCCTCGCAGTAGCACTCCTGGCCGAACGCCAGGCCGGCGTGCGGGTAGCCCCGCTGTCGGCAGAGCGCCAGGCAAGACTGAATCGTCATGTTGGCGTGGGCGAAGACCGCCTCGTCCAGCAACGGGCTGCCTCTGGTGTGACGGTAGCAACCAAGGTAGCCGGGATCTGTGGAAGTTCCAATAATTGAAATCTGTTATTACTTCCTTCGCTAGATTTAAGAGTTATGTGTTTCGGTCTGACTCAGGATGAGATCAAGCTGACTTAAAGTAGGACTTTCGCCAATGCCATGTCTACATGACATCGGGAGCAACTGTGTCATTGGGGGAAAAAAAAACCTCTACAAACACTCCGACTTCCCCTAAGAAACCCCAGACTTTCCTGATGTCATATACATTGTAAAAAGGTTGGAAATAAAAAACAGTGTCTTAATGTCACTCCCTTTGACTTACAGTTGCAGATGACAATCGCGTGGTCCCAGCAAGTCGAGGCGTACTCGCACTGTACCGTCTCCTCGCCGTCTGCCGTGGTGAACTGACACGTTAACGATGGCAGGGGTGTCACCACTACCCCGATGCTCGCTGTTGACCGAACCGCCATGGCGCCCTCATCGAATCCTTTCGATCGACAATGAAACAGCTTGACTTCACGTTTACAAGTTTTGATCCCAGTAAAATCTGGTCTGTTTTCCTTACACATGTACATGTATTTTTTAGCAGTACATGCCGTAGTACACGTGCCGTGTTTCTATCTCCTGACAACAGTTAGGGAACTGTAATTATCTGCACTTAGTTTGTAAACGGCACAAAATTCAGCTCTAACGTCGTACTCCTTGTGCACTTCAATTGGGGGAAAGTTGTAGGTGCACTTTAAGGCAAGGAGGGTCTCGAATTATGGGGAAATGTTGTAACTGTTGTTGCTTAGAGAGAAAGGCAAGTCAAGGGGCGGTTCGCACAACAGATGAACCTCCGAGTCGCCTTCCAGATCTGGGGCTTAGGTTCGATTCCCGGCTCGGTTCACATGTGGATTGGGTTTTCAGTCCTTACCTGATTCCCTGGGTTTTACCCAGAATATTCCTCTGGGGTTTTCCTCCCACCTCTAAAATTGTAACTGCTTTTCACTGTCTCCTCTCTACAGGTTTCATCAGGCTTGCGAGCTACAGTGCCTAGGGCGCTTTCGGGGAATCCTTATAATACAAGTAGTGTAATTACCAGATATAATTATAAAAATATAGAAATACTAGTCATGACTTTACAGACTGAAGTGAATTTTAGGTTGTCTCTTAATGCCTTTTCGGTTAGGTAACTTTAACGAATTCGTTCCGAATACAACTAATAGACCTTAATGACGTTAATTTGTACAGAACTTATTCTCAGGTGCCAACAAATAAAAGTTAACCTCGCTTTCAATTCAATATGGCCACCTTGTGAACGAGGGCAGGTTCACTTATAGAGCATTCACCGACCTGAACCGAAAACCTTTTTTTAACGCACCTCGTTTGTGACATACGATGTCGGCCATTCGGGAGTTGAAGCCTTCGTAACAAACTCTTTCCCAGCCGTTCGACGTGCTAACCTCCACAGCGCCGCCGAAGAGAATCCCACCTTCTGAGTACAAACGAACGGCTGGAAAAGAAACCAACCCCGCAAGACACTTACTTAAAGAGGGACAAACATAGAATTACTGCTATGGAGACAAAACGTGAGAAATGCGGTCGGAAGTTCGATGTCGTCTATTGAGTCTGATCAGGAGGCAATTTCAAAATTGTGTGAAATTGTTGATTTTTTGTGGGGGGGGTTAGAGAATATATAACAGTCATTATAATCAGAAGGTGTCCTATAGTCAAGGTCTTCTGACAGCGTGGCACACAGGAAGTTTGTTTTATTAAACTACGGTTTGTTAGCATCACTAGTTGCTATATTCAGATGCATTTTTCACACAAAACGGGTATTAAGTACTAAAGTAAAGTATCTGCATTTTGCGGAGGCATTTCGTGGAAGATAAACGGCAAGGCCGAGCTTGTGAGTTTACTGGAAGGAATGCTTTGATTTTCAAAGCCTAATTTGTCTTGAAGGATGCATGTCAGACGGAATTTCTTCACAACTCAATGTATTTCACTAAGCGGATGTAAAGGGATCTCTGAAACGATGGCGGAAGTCGCGCATGCGTAGGAGTAGATTATGTGACCGCACATTTGTGACCTCCCATTGCGCTTGCGTTGTCATCACGAGTAGTCTCCATACACGCAACCCTCATTGTTTCGCATAAAGGTTATTGTGTCAGACTTCAGTCCAACAAATTGCAGGTGGAAAAAGTCACGTGTAAGGACGGTTGCGTTACTGACATTCCCAACATAGAGTATAGACGACTTACTCTTTAAACTGAACTTGATAAACTTATTAGGGTAACATCTCTCCACATACAAAATAAAAGCAGCGACCTATTGTGTGCGGAAGTCATTTTGAATTGAAGACTTAACCGGCCTTTATCTTCAGCGATATTCACGCCCATCAAATTGCATGTGTGCTGCTCCTCTTATTTCAAATCAATCACCTCAGACAGAAGGCGATTTCAAATCTACTTTGATTGCATTAAAAATCGAAAGTCACACATTTATGATCTGATGGTGAACACTTTACAAGGTTTACACACGTGTTTCTCGGGACAATTTGGAAAAAAATAGGAATTTGCACATTTGACTGATTGTAAACCAACGTATATGCCAAAAAAGGAAAATAAATCTCCCGTTGTGAAAGATGTTCTGAGAATTTATGATGGGAAGAGTGGACTCATCCAATTTCAGTCCCATGGATGATATTACATTAATAAATAAATTTCTTCATGATAGAAAATTGGTCAAGTCCAATCATCGTCGTATTTACATCACCCACAAAATATAGATAGCTTGCCCTATTTTCTTTGAGAAACGATACAAACGCAAACGATCCTCAAACCACAGAACATGTACTTCGTCGATCGGTTATCCGTGCTGAGGTTGAAGGGGGTCTTACCTGTCAACTCGATAGGGTCTTGTGACAATACTTCAAGAGATAACATCGAAAGGAAGAAACACAAAGGGTAAAGGATAACCATCCTGGCAGCGTGAATTGCAGCGACGGACACGGTATACTCCATCATCGCACTTGTACGACTCGTCACACTAACATTCGTGCATAATCCAACTTGATGACAAGCCCTTGGTACATACGAATCAACTTACTGTACTATCGATCCGCAAGACACAGAATCCTTTTTTTTTTTGGCACGTCATGAGTCAACATTTCTGTGGCACCGCGAATAGAAAGTGCTTGCACGGTTGGATGGGTTTGAGGCACACAGTGGGTAACGCACCGTAAAACCGGCTATTATTATTCAAAATATGCGGACTGAGTCACGGACTGGTCCGAAGTAAATAACTTGGAGGTCGTCACTTTTTTGTGTTGCGCTGCAAGACAAAGTGAACATCGTTATTAAACTGCATGGAGTTGGAGGCGTTGACCCGCCTATACAATGGCACAGAAAAATGTCGACGAGACAAAGACTTCAGGTATAACCGCGAAAGTACAAGCGATACGATTTGACTGAGAATTTTGACGGGTTTATGTCCTTGTTGTTCCTTTTGGCTGGAAACCCACTTATCGCGTTGCGGCGAGCTCTGTTCTGAGCTTTATAGTTTTATTTTTGTTTAGATCGAGCTACCTCCATGGATCGAGCAACAACTTCAGTCATGGTCCAACCGTAGTCTAACAATCTCTTCATCGCCTGTGCTTCCTGGAACTTCAAGAGTGTAGGTCGGTCGGTGGGCCTAAGATCTCCAGGGAAGTAGAGCATAGGGCTATAGGCTTCCTCGGCTTAAGGTCATTAGCATATGTATTTTACAATAAGGTAAAAAAAATCATCTCGCGGTTTTGGTAAGAGAAGAATCACGTGAGTGAACACAGACCGATTACCGTACTCAACAATTCACCAGTTACGTCTCGTTTTCCGTTTTCTTCATCCCGAAAAGGTCGATTAATGAGTGAATTTTAATTGACTTGGCACTATTTGCACAATGCTTCAAGGTCTTGAGATTATAAAACTGCCGTTTCTTTCAGGGTTGTCGTGCTTGCTGGGGGGGGGCTAGCTGAAGTGTTGTGATACAAGATGTGGGGGAGTATGTGAAAACCCCACGGTTGAATAATGAACAACATCCTTCCGCCAAAACTCACTGACGTATTCCCCAAATACTGAAGCCTGGCCCGTCAAACAGTAATACCAGGGAGGGTATGGCGGCAGGGGTAGGGTAGGGGTTGAGACAGTATCGTTGAAGATCATCACAAGCTTCAGTTCCCGTTAATTCATTGGACAGATAGCCACCGATCTATCCGTAATCAATTGTACGACTTAACGGGGACAAACGGGCGCAAAGCGTACAACTCAAAGCAAAGGCAGATCCGGGGGATGGCGCAATAGCGCTCCCAAAAAAAACCCAAACTTTTGTCCGAAAATAATTAAAGAATTTTTTTCTGTGTCATTTCTCTTCTTTCCAAAAGTGTGTACAAAATCCGAAATGTGGCCCGACACTCTCAGAAAGGCCATGAAAGGTTGTACATGAGAAATAGTCCACATTTTGTGGCGCCGAAACAGGTACCGCTCCCCCCAAATGGTTCTGGGTCCTCCCTTGATTCAAACCCCGTACCACACGAGATTAAGGGGTTTACCCACGCCATGTAGGTGCTTTTTCCGAGGTTGACATGACGCATTGACTTGACTTGGGTCCATGCCAAAGTACCCACCCTCTGACAGAAAACGTAGGCTGAAGACTAGTGTGCATTTACATATCAAAATAAGTGGTTTATATTCTACGTTTTAAATGCTTTTGGTTCATATGTGATTTCTCTATCACACAAAAAACTAAATAATTTCTACTTTCAGTGACATCTCCGTTATTTTATACATTTAATCGAGTGACATGAGGACTGAGTCACCCTCGTACTCGGAAAAAGTTGCCATGGAGACGACAAAACAGGAACCGAATCTCAGAAAGGAAGCGCGCATGACAAATTTGACTCTGTCAACAGCTGCACTTCAAGTTTTCACCGAAGCTCTCCCGTCCCCACTTTGTCAAAACAAGATGTGCCATCCTTCTTAGAAAAACAACCGTCAGCCTCAACCCCAGTTTTTCCATCTTCAAGTACTACTATGATCGAATAATTGTCCACCCCAAGTAGCTTCATGAGTTTTTGGCTGAAACTGCCCATGCATGTCCTCATTAATGACGCCATCGCAATGTATTTGAGGGTCTTGTTGCTAATTAGGATACATAATTACGCCCTGAATAGAGCACCGAAGTGTGACGTCACTGTGATCCAGAAAGTGCAGTGCAAACGAATGGAGTACGCGCGCGTGTTGGTTCACGCGCTGGTTCACGCGCTGGTTCACGCGCTCATGCCTTTTACACACTAATTGTGCGCGTGACGTATTCACTTCGGTACTCGATAGGATCTCTTCCTTTTACTACAATATTAAAGATCAAAAATTTTAAAATGAAATTACCACACGGGAATTTCTTCAGTGTTCTGTATTACAATAGAAAAGCACATGATTTCTGTATATTTTACAATTCTTGCAGCATTTAAAAACTGATTGGAATGAACAATACTCGGGCTTTAAAAAGTAATAAAATATATGTGAATTGCAATGATAAACTAACTTTTTGGTTTTTCATATCACATGGTGATGTGCAGCTAATTCCATTTACCTGAAATGGAAATTATAATATCTACCTATTTGGTTAAGCGTTTAAATCCTACAGGCTAAAACTTTACAGTAGAAAGTATAAAACTGTACTGTCTTTTTTCCTGTATATTCATTCGTAAGGTTAATTTGACACCGTGGTAGTACATGAATCACTTGATTTCAGCTGACGAAAGAAATCTCGTCGTGGGTCTGGTATATCCGACTTAAAACAGCTCGAGTGTTGCCAGGATCCCCAGCGTTGCCATGACAACGACAGGCCCACTCACAGCCAGGGTCGTGGCTGCGTTGAGCACAAAGTCCAGAATGACGACATCGTCAGGATTGACGCTATCAATCACGGTGACAGATTTCTTTTGGCTAATATAACCGGACTTCGACACCTGAAAAAGAGATGTACACTTAAGTTACTTGCCGGAAAATGCCTTCAGTTTACAAATAAATTAATATAAAAAGGTGCCCGTACATGAGGGCGCTTTTCACATTACATCAAAGGAGATGCGTCAATATCGCAAGGTATTCGGGCACAGCGGTTTTGATGTGTTTGCTTGTTTCTTGTTCTAACAACAACTTTTTTATGTTTTAATTTTTTACACCGAACTACAATTTTCGGAGAAGCTTTGAGCGTCCTTCCACGGTCGAGCTGAGAGAGGCGGGGAGTCTTTTTTTTCAGATGTGGTGTCGCTATTTTTCTTGAAAGGAAAATCTATTTTATGCATGCAAACGGCCAACTGTTGTGTGCATAAAAGGCTTTATTCCTGGATTTTTCACTGGCTCTCTTGTTCTCGCAAGATTTAAGAGACATGCAGTCCAACATATTCACATACAATTTGCCACGAATCATCACTGCCCTCAACCGCTTACAAAATACCTAACCAAATCGACGATATTTGCTCGTCCAAAGTTTGTGCCTTCCTCAAAAAACGTTTGCATAAGCGACTAAAACTGGCCACCAGCAAGGCCATGCGCATCAAATCTCTCTGATTCTCAGCCACACAATTACATGCACTTGCCTCTATCTCGTAGGTCCCGTTAAGTAGAAGTCTCCAGTACTCGCCAAGCTCAGTGGTAGACGGAGGATTCGGGGGACTTGCCTGCCCAACAATCGACACAGAGGCGCCCTCTAGTGGCTCCCCGTGTACTTGTCAGTGACAATGCCTTTCACCCCTGCAATGTAACAGCCAGATAAAATAACACGATGGAGAAAAGGAAAGAAGGAGAGAGAGAAAAAAAACGGCAAACAAACAAACAACCCAACAACCCAACAAACAAAACAAACAAACAACCCAACACCCCAACAAACAAATAAACACGCCGGCTCTAAAAAGTAAGAACGTGACAGGTAAATATTCCAGGTCCTATTAAGGGTTTAAGTCTGTGTCTATCGACATCAGGATCTTAAAAATCAGTTTCTGGCGAGAATTTCCTATGAGTTTCTTCTCAAATGTGCAACATTTTCTGCTCCAAGTAACACAACCAACAACTGCAAATTAAATATTTCCTCTACAAATTTCCGAGCACTTTTCACGCTGTCAAAGTCACAAGTCTTCATCTACAGAAATGTGTCAGTCTGACAGCCCCCGGAAAAGCCAGTTTATCTCCAAGCCCTCATCTCAATTCCACATCGAATCATCTCTCCCCAACCCACCTCTGTGAGCGTGCTGAAGGTAAGCCATCAAGGCCGGTCTGTTCTCCTCCCAATGCGTCGCTAACGTTGACGCGTGCGGGTATTTACAGCACGCGACTTCCAGAGTAATCTCGGGGCAGCCGGCGAAAATGTAGTTGTAATCTTGCATGCCACCTAGACGGACAAAATTGACAGAATTCCTTTTATTCCTACACGTTTATTGTTTGGAGTTACATTCAAGAATTTGGATTTGTAATGTGGCAAGCGAACTCGTGTACAGTATTCCTTGAAACTATTTATAGAATGCTTGGGTCGTCGGAAGGAAGAGGTATGTAGGTAAAATTTCTGCAAACAAAATGTCATTGAAGTATCTGCAAAGAGATCACGGTCTCGGACTCGATTTCAAGAACTCAAACAATGTTCTCTTCACTTTTCAAATATCTTCGTCAGTTATGTGTCCTGTATTCCATTGGAACCCAGTCGTGCGAGGTATTATCCAGTCAATATGCCGCACTGACGATTAAGTTTGATTCCTACTCTAACAACAGACATCTCGATACATGCCTTGAAAACGTCACTGCGAAAGCCAACACCCGAATGGACAAAATATAAAAGCTCAAAAACAGCTTTGAATTATCATAACTTAAACTGCTATTTTAAGCTAGCTGAAATTTAAATAAGCCACTTGCGAGTTAAATTTGAATAAAATCTGGTACACTATGTTACCTGATTGCATAGAAATGTAACAATTTGAACTCCCCAGACTAAAGACACTGTTGCTGTACTTCGTGATTCGGGGCAAGCTTTTGCATAGCGACCACCATCTCTGGATTGGACTGGTTCCTTTATGCCGTTCTTATCCATTGAGAATACAGTATTGTTGCAAGGCGTCTCTTATGTAACTAAGCAAAAACTTGCCCCGAATTACGAGGTCTAGCAACAGTGTTTTTAGGATGGAGAATTCAAGTTGTTATGTTCACGTGAATTTAAGAACTCAGTGTACCATATTTTATTCAAGTTTAACTCGCAAATGGCTTATTCCCACAACATCGACGACATCTACATGTAACAACAAAGTTTCGAAATAAATTGCATTAGGCGAATTCAAATATTTTTCGATTGGAAGGACTCAGGCTAGAGGACAAAAAATTCGCTCACCTTTGACGAGATACCATTCCCCTCCGTTGGTGATCCCATCCGGGAACCCGTCGTTGCTATCGTTACTGCGGCATCTGTTCTCCTCAACCTTGTGCATCCTCGGATGGTTCCTGGAGTAGGCCAGGGAGATCACTCGGAAGAAGGCGTCATCCGGACTCCTACTGTAGGCTGCATTGTCACCCGGTTTGTCCTCTGTTAATCAAAAGACGCCGTGATATAGAATCACTTTTTCGTTACAGAAGAGGAAAGTCATGGAAACTTACAATTTACAGAGTTGGTAAACGTGGAAATTATGCAGTTTCACATGTTGACAGTTGAAGATGGTGGCTTGCGAAAAACTATATTATGCTTTATTGGACGCTCTATCAGCAATAGGCTTGAAGTTCCAGTAAGTAGTTGAAGTAAAACTGGTCCATGTTTACAACGTATGACGGGAGTATTACATTTCAGATAAGGGAAGCCACACTCAACCTTGACACAGTAGTTGTGAATGGTAATTGCCGTGCTTGTAGCGCATACCAAAATAATTTTCAGTAGATACCGGTAAAAAGTGTAGATATGCTAGTTTTCTTCCATGAAGCGTTAATAAAACTGCGTTCAAATCAAAGACATAATGGAGTGCACTGGAAGTTGCATCGACCTTCTCGAATTACGCGAGCTGTTAGGATTTAAAAAAAAAATGCTCGCGCTGGCTGGATGTAACGCGAGCGACCAACCTGGCTTCATGTTGTCGAAGGGGTAGTTGGCCAGGAGGGCGCCCCCATGCAGGTTCGCGGAAAGAACGAACTGATAGTTCTGCACCCAATCGATGATCGCCTTGGTCTCCGGCTGTAAAACGAGGGCGTCGTCCGGCTCAAAATAGTCTGGGAAATTACGATTCAGATCGATTCCGTTGTCATTGTACCTGATCACAGGAAGAGAAAAATCAAAGGAAGCAATCGGAAATGTCAACTAAAACTGACAGCAATCTCAGTTGATGGGTAAGCATTTTGGCACAAGTTGCCTGAGAGGGCGATAAACTTGATTTATTTTGGAACTGAAACCAGACAAACATGTACGGTGCTGCAAGATCATCGTCTATTGTACATTGGATTGATTAGTCATCACTAATTCATTTTTCATCCTATTAATCACTCTTGATCATGCATCAAGGGATGGCGCTGGTCACCACATTTTAGCGATGATGTATTCGTGTCACACACTGAAGACGATAATCGCACCTGCCCTGGACGCCGGTGCAATCGCCTTCCACGGACACCTCAAATCCATCTGGGTTCATGGAGGGCAACACGTGAACTCTCGTGTGATCCAGGAGTTGCTTGACGTCAGAGTCGGTGTTGTAATTCACCAGGAGGTATTCGATCAACTGAAGCAAGAGCTCCCGGCCAACGACCTGTTTGGAAGAATTTCAAAACATCGGAAATGGACCGACGCCATATGGGCTTCAAAATTTAAACTTTTGTTAAGGCTACCGATTAACGCACGTACACTATTGCAATGTGACATTTGTACTGCTTCATTAGGGATCATATGCAATATGCAATTCAATCTATGTTGATTTACTAGGATTTACGGTCCCCGAATACCACATTTGTGATCTTGGAGTTTGCGTTTTCTCGTGATGTTCTCTTTAGCGATCAAAGTTCGGATTGTCTCACGAAAACGAGTCTTGCGAAATGCACCTACCAACTGACCGTGAACCAAAAATCATTCTGAAAGTACCTCGTTGCCATGCATATTGCCAACATATTTGACATCAGGCCGCATTGGGACGATCTGGTCCGGTTTGCTGCCGGAAATGGCGATTACCCATAGTTCTCGACCTGAAAAGATACCGGTAGCCAATAACATTCATTCTTGAGTGCATCACGCGCGTTTTAATACCTACAGTCACCCTCGACGATGTTTGTGTGGGTGGCGTGTAAGTTCTCGTGTCCGCGAGCAGCCCTTCGCTTTCCTGTAATCTCTGCTTAGAAATTTGGAGCGTGGTATAAGTCTGGAGGACCCAAAGATCTCTTTAGGCACTTCTTCAAGCCCCGCTCGAAACTTTCAACACCGGAATAAGGCATTTCAACACCGGAATAAGGCCTTCCAACACTGGGATAAGGCCTTTCAACACCGGAGTAAGGCCGTTCAACACCGGGATAAGGCCTTCAACACAGGGAAAAGGCATTTCAATATGCCCCGGATTACCGGAGTTTTGCGCCGTGTCTTTACAGCGTGCTTCGAAAGCCCTAGTCCCACACCATGTCGTGTACTGCATTACTTCATCAACTCACCTTGCGTCGATTTGCCGATGCTGTAGAGATGGGTCATGCTCGGATGGCTGTCCGCCAGCGACTTCATCAGCGACGTCAACTGGTCATAGTTGTGATATTCGTGTCCGATTTGCGGCAACGCAAAACTGAACGGGACGAGGACCAGCGTAAACAGAAGGCAGACGGAGGCCATATCGCACCGAGGAAGTACCGTTCGGGAGGGCATATTAACCGGCGAATGAACGGCGTAAGCTACCCGGATGGCCGGTCATGCGTAGCAGTGCCGGCCCCGTGACCGTCACAGCAAATACAAGCAAACTGTACATGCCACTTGATGTTTGTAAAATGACGTCTTGACAATAGCGCACTTCACAGCATGAGTGCAAAGGTTGACGGTGTGTACACCCAAAAATATCGAGACAAACTCCCGCGCAATATATGGCTTTCATGGAATACTTTGGTCATCATAGCGATACAATATTTGGTTTTGATCTTAACAGAACAAAGAGCATCATAAACCCGTCCAGGATAAGATTAGGGCGACTTCAACGGCCTAAACAAATCCAACCACGCATAAAGTCTGTAAAATTGATATTGAGCAGGCAACAAATGGGATTTTTACGTCATGAAACGTTATTAGCAATAGACCCTCTAAAACTCTTTATATTTCCACGTTTCCATTTTTTTCATTTCACAAAATCCAAGTTAATTTCATTTTCAGTCATTATTAAGAATAAAAAGTAGGGTTAATGGTGACGACGCCCTTTGCCAAGAAAAACTTAGTCACACGACTACGGTGTGACAAATGTCGGTCTTGGCCAAGGCCCTTACAAACTAGTGCCATGTCCAGCAACTTCTAACGTATCGCTGTCATATGCGCTGTTGGAATTATCCGACGACTTGATAGGCTTATAAACCTCTCGTTGTAAGTCATGCCCCTGTGTACCCAAGCTACCCTACGCTGATTTCGAGCAAACAGAAAGATGACCTGTTTGTTTCTGGTCACCTGTTGTCCGATTCAAGCTGATGGAGCATTCTCGTGTTGGTTTCTACTGGACACGTCCACTTCACCAAGGTGCGTGGGATGACGGCGCGTGAGCACACACGGTTGGGGAGTTGTTCACAAGGTGACCTCGTTTGGGATGCTATGCCATTTTTGTGTTCTCCGTAACCCGCCAAAATATTTTCCAAGGTGGGCAACTTTTGGAGGGAAAGTCTGCCTTCTCTTGGCCCCTACAACTGCGCGGGATGCAGCACTGTGCCATCTCAACCATGCGCACCCCACTACTGATGGCATATCATGTCTGGGACTTTTACAGACACGGGCAATTTCCGTTCGGCTTCAGACCACACTTTGAGGCCCGTTCGCGACAGAAGTCGGACTTGTCCGAAACAAGACGAAACACCCCCTGGCGCTTAGAGCTACGGCTGACAAAGGTTCCGTTCGCGACAGCAGCCCCAGAACTCCCCTTGGGAAGAGGCGTCGTCGTGAAGGGGAGGGAAAGGAATTTTCAGACGTTGCTGGGAGGTCCCCCCTGCTCCTGCTTAATCCTACCCCCCCCAGGGTGTATGTAAAAATCATAATATTGAAATGGGAGGATTGAGGACAATAAGGGTTAGGGAATAACAACGCAACAAGTCCCGCTTTAATTCTGCGCAATATGAAGCGCACTGTAAATCTACAAATGTTCAGGTTTATCGTTCAGGTTCATGTTTATTGCACTAAAACACTCGAAAAGTCTTCCACAAAATACTACAGCCATCGTTAAATTAATGGGCATATTGCTCTTCGATACCAGTTGAACAACTGATCGATCACTAGTCAAGCACAAATGTAAATACAATTGAACAAACAACAATTACTTTTTAGGAAAGGAAAACTAATTAGTCACTTCTCTCCGTAAGTTACAAATTGCTAAATTAAAACAAATAAAAGGAATAACCATTGCGGATAATGTGATTCCAATTGCACAAGATCTATATTAAGTACATTCGTGAGTGACTCTACCAAGACTGTGGTCGAGATCTTGACCATGACCTGGGAAAGAACAGCCGCAGGTAGACTAAAAGCTCTCTTGAGCGGATCGAATGAGGTCGTTCTGTTATAGCGCGAAATAATGAACTCAACGAAATCTGGACTCAATGGTTTGCATTATTTGCACTGCCCATGCCTTGGGGACAAGGTTAGATTAAGGACGGCTCACACTAAAGGACAGAATACAAAAAAAAACGCCACAGAGGACAGATTTCAAAGGGGTCAACTTTTTTTGTGACACCACACCCGAGTTGCTCAACTAAGATCTAACTTGCTCTTCGAATTCCATTTTTAAAAGGTGCTAAAAAGTCACCAGTCTGAGTCCAGACTCCATCAAGACTTCGATTTGAGAACAAAAAGTCTGGGATGGACCCTAGGCTTTAGTTAGGCCCGGTGTACAATAAGATTTGGACGTGGTGAAAAAAGGGGCTCACAGACCGTGAGGCACATGACTTCACAGGCTGGAAGTCCACAAGAAAAGGGACAGAGTTAATGAGAGTTGACATTTCATATGACACCATGTTATTTAGGCTTTCTTCAAGTCTTGCACTGAAGACAGCTCTGAGTCTCCGACTGCAACACTGCTCACGGACAGTAACTACTTAATAAAATGTAACTAACACTGGCAGAAAGTGACAAGTGCAAATCAACCGAAATAATTACTAAGTTAATTTCCGCATTTGGCCAAAAACTGAAACTTTTCTTTAGTGCATTCTTTTAAACTGTCGGCTTTCATTTTCGAAAATCTTGAGATTGTGAAAATATGGTTTTCATTTGTCAGGGAAGGGAAAGTGCAGTGCGGGGTCACGTTAAGTGCAACCAAAGTCTTCGACGGAGCCTGATTACACGATGACATACACGGATGTTAAAAACCTACTCTCCGGCAGAATGATGGTTACATAGCTACAATGCAACCTACAAAATAAATAGCAGTACAAAATGGTATCAAATGCGCTTCTTGGTACGACAAACTTCAAACCGTTACGGAATTGCACGGTACGTTTGGCAACTAACACAATAAATTAAGTACAAAATTTGGAATTACAAATTCAACTGATCGTTAAATAACTGAAAGATACAATGGTTGTTGGCAAGAAATTAAAGCTTAGGGCAAGTCATGAATGCCAAGCCTCTCACAATGCGCCCACAAAGTAGGAGTTCGTGTGCACATTTCATGCACATCACAATCACTTGAAGACCTTCTGAGTTTACTTTCAAAAAGCTTGACCCATATAAATGCTCAACAAATATATAAATGAATTCTATAATTACTCCTAAAGTTACCAGATGATGACATCTACAACAATGAAACCTGCTTTGATCTCTTTTGGCAAGTACGCATTTCAAAACAAGCTCATAATAACTTCTCTCTCCGGTAAAAACCGCTGGCAGTGACTTGGGTAATGAATCTTGCTCTTGTGGAGTTTGTTTTCATGTCGGAACGCAGTACTGATGTGAGTAATGCGTTTGAACCAATCATAAACCAATTTAGTTTCATCTGTAACCCTCCCGTTCTATTCTTTCACGCTCTCCCGTTCATTCGCTGGCTCCCAGCCGGCCTAAACTACTCCCTTTGCTGGAATGCCTTCCTTCTCTATCTTACTGTAAACTGTCGCACCAAAAGTCGGAGGTGAAAGCTCTGCAACGGCCCTCAATGGCTCTCCGGCAATATCACAAAAGCAGGAGGGTTAAACGCCAACAAAATGTCAAGATTTTAGACGCCGGGCTACTGTGCCACAGTAAGACTTTTCTCACCTTGACACGTAAGGTGCGCGATCAAATCAACACATATTCTCCGTTAACATTCTCCAATCCACTCAACGACTCACCGCTCTACCCTGTCAACCCGAATACATTTTTTTTTGTATAAATGAATAAAATTTACATTCAAAAGACAAGTAGTTGAGCTATGAGGAGTGACTGACAGCACAGTGTACGACCGCTTGTCTCCAAGAAAGGACTTTTCACTGGTCGATGTGCTACCTACATTACCCTGTAGTTCCCCATCTACCTTTAACTGGGCCTGTTTGTTTCACCACGGATACGGATCGCGATCAGTAATCTGTCACTGGTTCACTGACACCAGAACCTGCCTAATGGATAGCGCGAACCGGCTTGGGATCACTGATTGAGATCCAGATCCCTATGAAGCAAACAGGCCCTAAGTTCCAGGAGGTATGACGTCTCTGAATACTTTTTTCATAATTTGGTTTAAGGATTATGGACCTCACCGAATCAATGATCTGTTTGTGGCTCCGCTGTCTAGGTTCAGCAACTATTTTGCACTTTGTACGAAAATCCAAGTGCAAACTTTTCACATTTAAAAAAGCCACCCAAAAGAGACCACCTGCCTTGTAATCTATTCGGAGCCTTGGAAAACAGTCGGCGCTTACCTAACTTCTGAACTTACCGTTCCTTGGAGTTGGTCCCTGACTGATGTGCCGCAGCAGGGTCTAGGGTGCCAGGAGGCAAATGGACCCCAAGCCAAGGAGAAGCGACAGACTCCAAGCTGATTGGCCCCCGGCGGGCGCTGCGGTGTTGTAAGTACAGTTGGTGATCTCGTAGTTGGTCGGGACTGGGCAGCGGTTCAGACTGGCCAACGAGGCCGAGACGTCCTCGTGGGCGCAGGTGCCGTTGATGATGCGGAAGGCGCCGGTTGCAGATACTCTGCAGGGGATAAGACGCAAAAACCAAAGTAAATGAAGACACATGCTTGCTATGATTTGACGGAGAAAACACAGAAATACTTTTTGAGTTTGGAGACGGATGCCAAGACACAAGCCAAATGTGTAATCAGGGAAAACAATTAACCGTGAGGTTTTCTGAAAAAGGACCTTGATGATTCATCAGCAATAGTTCTGACGATTATTCTTTCTGCAACACTTGTAAATAACAACAAACAAGTAAATAACAGATATTAAGTTTGCTCACTGATGCTGTTCTCGCCTCAATTTGAGGCATATTTCTCCAATTAGCCAACTTTTCCCTGACTGGTTTCCATGATTCACAGGCGCCCAGCAGATGCCTGTTAACAGGCAACAATACCAACCTGTTGGTGATGCGACAGTTGAAGTTAAAGAACAGACTCTCTCTGTAATTCCTCCAGTTCTCGACCACGAGGAGGAAAAGGTTGGTCTTGGGGAGAGCCGTCACGTAGTAGAAACCGGACTTGCAGGCACCGGAAATGTTCCCGATGATCATGCCGCTTGGCTCTGGCAAAAGAAGGAAATGAATTGAGGATCAATTTTTCAGAATGAAGTCTTGCTTTTCACACTCCGCAGTGTGAAACGTTGCCACTGTACTCACCGAGGACCGAGCTGTTGGCCTGGTAACCCACCACATCCTGGATACAGCCAAACTTGTTGGAGAAGCTGGGAATGGGTCCCCTGTTCTTGTAGTAATCGTCAAGCTCTCCAGGGGTCTTGGCGATGCCGTTGAGATTCACCTGGAGGAGAAGTTTGGATCCGACTGATTCAAACTTTGACAAGTCTATCTCTGACTTTTCTTGAGTTGGTGAACTAAGAGGACCTCATAATGTGTGACCGGATCCCACAGTATGAGTCTTAAGGCCATTTATTCAAGAACTTCAGTATGCAGCGGAAAGAGCCAATTGGGTTCCCTCTTTTGATGTACCACTCAGTCTAACATCATGACGACACTATTAAGGCATTAAACGGTGAAAATGTTTAGGGGTTCCCACTGATTTCAGGGGTCCAAGATTCTTTTCAAGACATCAAGCGTGACGATGGGCAACCTAAGACCCATTTGCATCGTTGGGGTTGAGCGAGCATACTACTGTCAACGTCTAGGACGACGACATTTGATGTCCAGATGGACGGATGCGTCCTGTGAGAGAGAGGTACCATCTTACCCTCGGAGACGAGGAAGAGAGACTGCAGGATCCCTGGAAGTCGATTGTCTCTGTTCGCACAAAGAAGCGGTGTTTGTAGATCAGCTCCCGCATGATCTCTCCCTCCTTCTTGCCCAGGGAGACCCGGTTGTACTTGGCCGTGTCCAGGTCGCTGATGTGGATGAACTCGGGGTCTATCACGATGTTGGCGGAGTTGTCGAAGAGGTAGCACCTGCAACAAGAGAGGTGGACGGCCGGGTATAACTGACGGCCAAGCTTACGTCAGAGGAATCCCGTTGATCAAGCACATTTTTAACATCCTTGTCAATGGATTCCGATCTTCATTTCCAACCCTGGGTGGGAGCTGTTTCGTTTGGGGGTCATGTCGTCACCGTCGCCACAAAGTGACGCTAATATGGCTTTTGAGGAAAAACAGGTTTTCGAGACAATCGCCAGAGAAGTCTTTCCTTAATAAAAACTTACCAAAATAAGTATTTTGTGACAACTTTGTGCAACAAAAATCCCTTAAATGATTCTTTGATGTCTGATCGTTCACTTAACCCGAGTAACTGGTAGGAAAACAGGGGTTAATTAGCAAAGGTTAACGTCATTTCGTGAAAATGAAAATTATGTTTTTATACATGGACGTCCTTCTGATTGATGTATCATGATCACAGGGAAGGCGATCGTGTCCTTACGCCCGCACAACTGTGAATGTAACAAAGCTGACGTCACTTCGTGAAAACGAAAATCCCAGATGACCTACTTTTCAGCCGTTTCTTTGCAATAAGTTTTATCCATGTTCAAAGGACGTTAAGCAGTGCGTCTGTTAGTGAAAATGCAAAATGCTGTTTCCAAGATGTTTGACTTCGGCAGCATGAATGTAACTATGACATTAATGATGTTTTGTTTCTGGGAGCACGTCAAAATGGTAAAGCATGATATTGTAAAAGACAAAGAGAATATTGAAAACAATTGGAAATCGACAAAAATTCATTTTGGGACATTAAGCTTCACTCCATGAGAACGTTGATGATGTGTGCGGATCCAACGTTTAAAATGTGACAGCACGGATAGTGGATAAAATAAAACTGACTTATAAGGTGGCACGTATCCTTGTCAAAGAACAAAGCGTTGAGTTTCCATCTACAGATCTGTCCACATGGGGCAATTGGATGTAGGTTCCTGAGACACGTTGTGCGCTCCGTGGAGCTAGTTGCAACAGGATAAATTCATGACAGGAAACCTCGTTTGGTTCTGTCAACACGGCCGCGGGTTGCTTGAGTTAAGTGTCTGGCAGCCGATCTAGTCTGCCGAACGGCGGAAAACAGAAAGCAAAACGGTGAGGTGTGGAAACCTCAATAGGGTCAGGGTCTCGTGGACAAGAGGGGACTGGAGTGGACAACGTGACGTGTTGTACCTCGTCATGCAATCTGGTAACCCGTCGGGGCATGGGTAGGTGTCCAGGCAGGACAGCGGCATGTCGACGTCCTGCATGATCTCAAACACGTTGTTGTGGAAGTCGTTGTACAGGATGTCCAGCGACGTGACGGCCTCTACCTTCACCGACGCACAGCGCGTCGTGTCCGACAAGTTTCCAGCCTTGCTCCTATAGCATCGGGCTGGCAACAAAAACACGACGTCTCAATTCAGATCACACCTGACGTAAGTGATCAAAAGAACTATACCTTACACTGCTTCTTAGAAGCATGGCTACAAGAAACATGCTGGGAAATGTTCGGTGTGGCAGTTGTTCGGGATAACTACTTTTTGCTGGCAAAGCCTAGAGCTGTCTCCTCTTTCAAACACATTTCACGCAAAATTACCATGTCGCCTGTGTTGCGATGGCTAGCGCAGTTTGCTTGAATCGGTTCCCATGTGAAATCGCATGTGATATTTACCTGTCTTTCACTAGTTCCCACGGCTTAAAACATAACATTGAGAATGGCCGGGAGCCAGTCTGTAGCTCACTCCCAAACATTGCGCATGTCTTTATGCAACACCATAAGGAAAAAGTCAGACAAAGTTTAGAAATGACCAGCCTGCTCAACATCACTGATGACGACTCTTCTAAATATAGTCCCAAAAACCAATATTTTGTTGTGAATGTTTATTTTCTGCTTAAATGCATTTATTTTAAGATCCAAATGCACAGTCTTTGTGGCTTTGTAAGTTTTTCCAAGAGAAACGGACAGTTTGGAAGGTATCTGAATTGTTGCCAAGAAATAAAGTTCCCTTCCTCACCGGAAATGCAGTCAGCGTCGGTGCTGCATTTGCAGCCGCCTGGCTTCTTGCCGTCCAGCTGGTTGCAATGTGCCTCGTCCACCGACGGCATCCCCTCGAAGACGGCTTGCGAGACGCTGATGATCTTGCCCACGCCAGCTGAGTCCATGTAGGCAGTGGAGATGGATGTCTTGTCCGAGTTGGTGATCACGCGGTGGTACCACGGCCGCCTGATAATGAAGACAACCAACGTGTCAATTTTTTTTTGGGGGGGGGGACTCTGGGATTTCGAGATGATAAAAATTACCTAAACTTTTCCATGGCCAAATTATTGAGAACTTACTGAATTAAAGGTCTCTTTAGAAGTGTGGATTAAACAAAGCCAAGTGACAGTTTTGACTCGGTGTTCTTATCTGCCTTGAGTTGAAGCGCACCCTCACTGGTGAAAGAAAGACTGACTAGTGCCATGTTTTCCAACCGGTTTCTTGCAAGCTTTCGCCATGCATGCCAAGACCATACATTCAAGAACAATTTCGTTGCACGCACTCGGCGTGCCCCGAGTCAACAAACACGCATTAATTTGAGCGCCTATGGGGGTGACTTCCTACCAAAGGACTGTCAATTTCATTTAAAAACCTACCCTCTTTAGTTCCCACTCTGAGCTTTAGGATGACAACATTCCACCGTATTTCCACGGCCAAATTATGCAAACCAACGACTTTCTCCATCAAAATGACGAACACAAGAATATCAAAGTCTCCTGAGAACTGAAAAATCAACAACCACACCATCTAACAGTTTAGTTGGTCTTACTTGGTGGGGTCGTAGTATCTCTTGGACCGATGACCCGGGTAAGTCCGGAAGACCCCGCTGCGACATCCGATGTAGGTCCACTTCACGTCCTTCAGCATCTTCTTGTTGCGACTTCGCCAGATCTTCTCAATTTGGGACGTGATGAGAACGTCCGCTCTGCACAGCAAAAGATCCAATTCCACGAGGTCACACTCCAATTTCAAAATGTCTTTGGCAAGTTTCGGCGCCTGTAGGGTGCACGTTTGCACTGGGTTCTCTTCAGGCCATCATCTCATAAATGAATACCTTGGTCTTAAAAGCCTGGTTTTTATACCATTGTGACCACCTGTAGTTGGGAACTTATTTCACTGCAGAAAACTGTTTCCGACTCCCAAATCTGCACTGGCTCTTTCAAAAGTGACCAAAGAGTCACTGTTCAGTGACTGTTCAGCTCAAAGTTAGCTCGATCCCAGCTCTGATTTTCAACAAGCTGCTTCTCTTCAAAACTGGTTGCAATCCCTCTGCATCATCTATTGAACGATGGACGGAGCACACTCTCTAAAAACGTCGAGTCCAGAGACCACCGGATCTCTTCGAAACTTATCTAGAGATCTACGGTGTGCTACCGTACATCTTCGTCTCGTCACCAGCACCGGCCTTCTTTCTGCCCAGCAAACCCCCTTTTGTCCAATCTCACCTGATGCCTCGGTGGAACTTGTTCTTCTTGTCCTCCTTGGGGCAGCCCAGGTCCGGCTCGTAGCTGTTGATGAACTTGTGGGCGGCCACCGTCTTGGCTGCCAGGTCGTCGTCCACCAGGTAGAGGTTGGGGTCGCAGTAGCAGCGGGGGGCCAGGAAGAAGCTGGAGTAGAGGTAGGAGACGCGCAGGTCGGGGTACTTGGGCTCGTTATAGAACACCTGCATCTTTTCAAATTCACCTGCGTTAAAAGCAAATAATAAACAAATAAAAACAACAACAGCAAAACCAAAACGAACTCCCGGTCAGAAATTTCCAAAGACTGAAAACAAGACATTTATTTATTCTGCTGGTATGGGAACATCCAGTAATGTAACTAGGATGAAATTTTTTTGAGGGATAGGCGTTGTTCCCAATGTATTCCAAGTAGGAACAGTGAATGAATGGAACAACTGATCTTCTTGAAACCTTCTATGGTGCTTCTTCAGGGAGTCAGCGTTCACCTCAGGGTTATCACTACAATCGCTGAAGGTGCGTCTTTCCAGGAGATGGTCATTTTTAAACAATGGAAAGGATGAGAAAAGAAAATTTTGCAAACTGATGGGATTCAATGATGGCCAGGTCCCTGAGGGGTGGTGGGAAAATTGTGGAAAAAAACAGATGCCCAAGTAAACTGTCGAAACATTATTAACCCTAACTCCCTAGGGTGTGTGCAAAATCATATCAAAATTGGAGGATTCAGGACTGTTGGGGTTAACGAGCCCCATGACCCATGCTGTGCTGGCTTCCGGGACGAGAATAAAGCAAGAAAGGACAAGGGAAACTACCTGGGAGCTCTGCTCTGCCAAGGGTGCTGTTGTATTCTTTCAGGAGGTTGAAGTAGCTGGTCGGTTGGAGGTGCGATCGGTCTTTGGGCTCCTGGGCTCGCCGGAAAATCTGGAGAACGAGTCGAGATGGGTGTTTTTTGTGGACTTGTGCCTCTTACTGATATT
This sequence comes from Acanthaster planci, assembly GCF_001949145.1. Next base: position 2,537,550 of record NW_019091357.1, read on the forward strand.
TCCAAAGATGGATTGTTTGACATGACGTATTCAGAGAAGCACCGGTTCTCAATTGGGATCATGCATTGTCCCATTTAGGAATGGCCAATATGGGGAGTTAATATTGTTTCCCTCAACCAAGTACGATCCAACAGGGCATTAAATGTGTGTGCGGAAGCATATCGCTATCAATACGTAACATTTGGAAGAACTTCTTAAAATTTTGAATTCACCTCCAAATTGGAGTGGCTGGCATTTTTCGACACTTCTGAGCTGAAGTCAAGTCATTTAGACGTGGCCAAATGGGAAAACTCCAGAGTATCTCTTAATGTGAGAGTCGAGTATAAAGTTACCCGGAGACATCACTTACTTCGTCGGTTTTGGCCAGGCTGAAGGCTAGCGAGTAGTCAGTTTTGTCCAGGTGGGTGTAATGGTATGTTGCCTGCATGACTTGGCGCTTGACACCGTCAGAAAAACTACCCTAAAAACAGACAGAAAAACATTGCTGCAAAATTACCATCAAGGCCAAAAGGACAACTCGCTTTTTTTTTTTGGTGAAAATATTTACAGAACCAACAAAATTGGCTTGGGAGTTTTGTTACTTGAGAAAAAACTTCAAGATGAAACAGAGTACGAACCATAACCTTTATACTTGAAAAATCCATCACTTTTTTAGAGGAATATCAATGTTGTAGCTGAGACAATCACGAGACCAGTCACGAGCAAGGGGTTGAACAAGGAGGAAAACACACTTTTGTTACAATTCATATGAACAGCGTATAACTTGAATTCAGACAGTAGGTCTGCTACCGGTCTGAGCGTGAAGTTGCTACAATGAATTTCGCCAGTGGGTTCATGCAGAGTGGAAGACGTCCGTGGCAGCCTTGTGGGACGGCTGCAAGCCTTTCCCTAACGACACAGCGTGACAACTCTTGGGTATGGACATACCTTGGGAACCCCTCGCTGGGCATTCATGATCTCGATGTCCCCCGTCTCTCCCTTCAGCATGGCATCGATGACGGCGCTGAACTCTTCCGGTTGGCCGTTGGGTTGCTCTAGCTGCCTGATGGGGACCAGAATAGGATCCTCCAGGAGCTGTGCATGGGAACGAGAGGTGAAGAATCAAAACTATTTGGGACGACTGCTTGGTGTTTCATCATTACGCAGGCCGCGTTGGAATTGCTTGGCAGCGGCTGCAAATAATGTGTGTTCTTATGGCAGCCAATTCTTAGCGGCTTTGTCCAAGTCCCATAGGATGTGTGTTATTGCAAGTCACAGCCAAGTAAATTGGGATATGGTCCAATGCTGCTTGATCTGCCCTCTGATCCCACATGTTCTTTTTTGCAGCTTCTGAAAAGCGTGATGACCGAGGGGGATGCAAACTTTACTTACATCACTACTAGGCTTCAGGAGAGGGTGGAAGATCGTTCCTCCGTAGTTATCGATCAGGAACGCGTAGACGGATCCCCACTGCTCGTTGACGATGAGATTCTCAATTTCTTCCAAGGGGCAGTCCACACCGACCACGCCGAGAAGCCTGCCAACAAACAAATGTAACAAAGAGAGAGCCGTGCTAGTGCTAGCACAAGACACAGAAGTTACAGTAGTGATGGCCTCTAACCTGGCATGGCTCGTAACTGACTCCAGCCTTTCTACTGCATTCAAAAGAAGCAATTTGCTTTTGTATAAAGACTTTTAATTTTTTTTCAGGAATCTAGAGATGAATGTTGCACCAGAGACACAAAATGAAAAACTCACATTCTGAGTTTGTCGTGGGCCTACCCTGAATCTGTTGAAATCTGAGACAGTAATCCCCTGTCTGTCAAGCTCGACTACTGACGGTGCCTCTCACAAAGGGGCTCTTCAGTCCCGAATAAATCAACTTCGAGCTTAACAAAATGTCTGGGTTTTGGCAGACAGAGGAATGTCAGCGTTATGCAAATGCAAACAAATGCAAAAGAAAATTGTATGGAAAATGTGACAGATGACTCAGAAGACCAGGATGAGAAATATCGGTTATAACAGGAAGATTGTGAATGCAGCAATGACCAGCTCACTTCTCGGTGCGATCACTGATGACAGGTATCGCGTGCGTGACCATCTGCTTCAAGCCGAAGGCGTCGATGTACGGCGCCGTCCACTTCCCCTCGAAATCTTTGGTCTTCTGGGAGTTGGAGGAGAGGAAGTTGAAGTAGTCCCGCATCTTGCCGATCAGGTTCTCCCCGTCCGTCAGCTTCTTGAAGTAGCCCCGGTTCTTGCAGGCCAGGCGGCCCGGGAAGATCTCGCCGTCGTCGACCGTGCCGTAGCTGAAGATGCGAGCCTGCTCAGAAGGGGACAAACTGAATACGTCATGCATAGTAATCCACACAATCCACAACACTGATTGGTGGATCTACACACTCTGTGGATAGTGCTGGGCCACTGGTTGATCCTGAATGAAATCTCACATTTGACCTTCCTTTTCAAAGACTTTATGCCAATATAACTTACAATGGCATGATCGTTGGAGGGACTGACATTTCGATCTAAGCCACGTCATTCTGAAAGGGCAAACCAGTGAAATTAAGCCCCACTGAAGAACTGAATAAAATCTTTCATCGGCTAGTTCTACTCGGAATGGTGTAAATAATTTCAATTTTGGGTGAAATCTGATAAGTTTACTCTCTGCCACATTCAACTTTACAGTTGACATATCTGAATAAGTAATCCATCTGATGCTGAAACCTGCCCCCTGCATATTTTCACGAGTACATACCTGCGGTTTGGCGGCAGCATTCAACTCGTCCACCCGGTCCCACACTTTGTGCCAATCGTACTTGCAGATGGGTCCTGGCACGTACCCGCTTCGTGTGTAATAACCTAGGGCGGTGATGCAAATGTGTCATTCACAGAATCGTACAGAAAATCCCTGCAACACGATTACGACTTAAAAAGGTCGCATGCAAGGGCCCTTTGCTGCAAGACCATTTCATGGACTTATTTGGTCGGGCTCTACAGGGAGTGGCATGGCACCATAAACGTTGAGAGTTCCAGAAGTATCGGATTATTAGTCACAACGAGGAAGCGACGGTCACGTATTTTGTAGAATTGAACCGACGAAGTGTTTTATCATGTGCACAGGGCCTACGCATGACAAATAACTCCATGGTGCATGAGAACTATCCTATTCGTTCTTTGCATTGCGACTAACAAAATGGGGTCATCATAAATAAATAAGGCGAAAGAACCAACTGGCTGCGGCTAGGAATTACATGCACGTCTATGGGAAGCCGCTGTGGCCGCTGGAGCCAGCGGCTTACATAGGGGCAAGTGTAACTTTGAGCCGCAGCCATAAATTTTGGACATCGGTCAATCTTTGTACCTGGTCCACAGCGGACCGTCTCTCCGTCGGTGTCTTTGCCGTCCGTCACCAAGATGATCAGGGCTTGGCAACCGGTGCGAGATTTGCCAGAGAGCAGCTCAAAGGCCTTTTCAAATCCTCGTCTGTAAATTCGAGAAAGTAAACAGTATATTGAAATTGGGTTCATTTTCGTCTCGTTTGGATGCAAACTTGGGCTATTTTGACGGCATCTCAATTTGAAGTTTAGCTTTTGTAACAGGTGTTTACAAAGAAAAAACAAAAACCCCTTGATGTAAGGGAAAAGGGACCACACTGCTTGCTCACTTCAGTTCGCTAGTTCCTTGTGGCTTTAGCTCCCCTGTCTTCTCCTTCAAGTCTTTCCTATGGGCGGTGGTTGCGGGTACCAGACGGTCATCTTTGCAACTCAGGACGGTCGTGTTGAAGGGATACCAGCTGCAATGTGCGTAGTCAAATACAATAGAGCGTGAACAAACTACAGAGATGAGTCTTCCCACTAACTCTAGCTTGGATTCTGGCAGCTCAGTTAGTTACATTTCTAATCTGACCACTCGTGAACTTTCATTTGTAATCTTAATCACTGGAGTAAGTACTCGTTCTCTGATGTCATCTTGCCAGCTTCGGTTACAGGCCTCACCATGTAAGACTTCTAACGTATGCGGAGAGAGAGAGAGCATTGATGGTGGCTGGTCCTCAGCTTTTGGACCAGTCACCCGATCACGAGATGTTAGAAAACACAATGTGGTGTTTCAAAATCAAGAGGAACTCTTTTCATTTAAGAATCGATTTCGGGGGATGGAAAATGTTGTCCACTGTTACGTGTTCCTGAAACCAGAGTGTGATGAATACCGGCCAGATGGACAACCTTGGCTTGTGACTTTACTCTTTTCAAACTGTTACACAATTTTTTTACTTCAGTGAGTTCCATCTCTTTTTACATTATCTGTTTACATGTTTGAATGTTTAAGTGAAAAAAGTTCCAAACCCGTTTACAGATTTTCCAAAATGTTTCAACAGAACTACCCCTGTAGAGGTCTGACGTTTTGATTAATGCAATCTTGAGTTCATTTTTATTGTCAACGACGCATGTACAAATGTAATCTGATTTTCGGAACGCTTTACAGCTCGGTCATATCAAAGGAATACCATGAATTCATCACCGGAACTTTGTGTCAACTATTCACACCGCATACAATTTGTTGTGTTTAACGTTTTCAATGACACCGTGGTTAGGGTGGGACGTTCAAACGGTAAGGGAACATTTTCTGAACATTTTCAAATTTCTTTGTCAGATACTTTCCCCAGTTTTCCCTAAGAAACTGGCTCAGTGGTCCAGTCCATTGGGCCCGACCTAAGTAAGACATGTCATATGAGTGTCAAATCGAATGCAGTCACGCTTGCGCGAGGAAGTGGGGAAGGGGGGGGGAGGAGTAATCGAATGCACTGTGTGTGAGTGATGCACTTACTCGCCAACCTCGTCCCAGTGACTCGCCCGAGCACAGATCACATTGACATAGTCCTGCTTGGTAAGCGTGTCCAAGATGATGCGTACGACGGACACAGCGATTTCAAACTTCTTGCCCTGCATGGAGGTACTACCGATGACAAACAAAATGACAAACAAAATGACAAACAAAATGACAAACAAAACAACAATGAAACAAACAAAAGCTACAATTGCACAATCAAAACTTGCCACAATCAATTCAGACCGGATCCCAGAAAACAAAGTCACAAGGTAATTTACTTTTAGTACTCTGACATTCAGCAAGTCTTTTTTCAAGGTCAACTCGCTCGAGAGCAGCTCTGACAATACATGATTCGTGTTACTAGTGAGCATTTAATTTCAACTTCAGAATTCATTCTTTAAGTCTGACTTCATCTCTGAACTTGAACCCATGCTCGACATCACCCTATCAGAATAACACAGTGCTAGGCTGAATAGTTCCGAATCCATGAAAACCAAACCCTACAACACCGGTTAGATCTAACTACGAGTTGCGAAGAAACAACTCACGAATATCTCCATGGTTACCTGCAGTCTATCATGATGACGACGTCCTTTGGATCACTGGTTCCCGTGATGTACCACGGGCGGACACGGGGATCGTAGTCATTGTAGAACCCCGCAAAATTCCGATGCCACTCCCGACCGGGGAACTTGCGCAAGATGCCTTCCACCGACCCAAAATATTGCCATCTGTGAGAGATAAAACGCACCGACCTTCGCGTAAAACTTCACGATACACAAATAAACCAGCAGGAATGCCTTTCAATTTCTTGTCCGGAGCTGGAAAGTAAGGTGAGACAAGCCTAAACATACCCTCTTAAGGTCTGAAATAAGACCAACATTTTAAACGAAAAAGCCTATAGTCAGGCTTTTTCCTGAAAACTGGCATCCCTGAAACAGGAAACAAAGTGTTTCAATCTGCAAAACAAACAGAGACTTTTCGGAAACCGAAAAATTTCTTGAACCCTCAGCTTTCTTTGCTGGAACATTTTTGAATCCTTCAAAATTCCCCAAGGTGCATGAAGCAAATGCCACACTCTTTACACTTCAGTTTTCAAGGGGAAATTGCGGCCCACGAAAAGCAATAGTCGCCGAGCTCTACGTTCCCGCAACTTGCAAAATCCACGGAGTGGGCTAGAGTTACAACTTTACAGAGACACTAAAAAAAATTACAGCTTGATTTCTGTTTGGTTTTTCATTTCTTGAGGGGGGAAGATGAATTCTGGTACATCACCTGAGCGAGGAATCGTTGTTGAAGTTACTGATGAAGACATCATCCAGGTCCTTGGTGTAGTAGACGGCATTCACCGTGCCCTGGCTCTTACGTGGCACCTCGTCAGAGATCTTGACCGTGCTAGACTCGGTACTGACGGCTTGCCGAAAGTAGCTAAATACCCAAACAGCGACAAATATCTGACAAGTTCAAAATACTTGTATTCAAGTTTTCACAAATCAGATATTATTAGACCCAGGATATTCTGAATGTGAAGAGTTCTGTAGAAATTAAAATGAGATCGTGCAGCGAGAAAAAAATGGAAAAGCTAGTCTAACTCTTCCTCAGTACTGCACAAGTCTGTCAAAGAAAATTTCCGCTATGGTAACAACAGAATTCTCAATGGTCCATCCTTTAAAAAGTGGAGATGTGCCAGTCTGGTGTTGCGCTTCATACTGGGCTTGGACTCTCTGATGCATAAACATACGGAGACAATTTTACTAGCAATCTGAACCGAGTTCCCACGCTTGCCGGTGGAATACCAAGAGCCTTGCCTTTATTAAAGTTTGGAGCAATGTGAGGAATTTTGCCGGCTGAAGGATAGGCGGACTTCAGGCTTGGTTTTTTTCCGCATATGAAGCAAGATGTGGGACGGAGAGCACCTCCCCCCCATATTTGTGTTGGTCACTGTTTGATCGGAATCTCAGGAATTCTTCACAGACTTCTAGGGGGGATGTGTTAGGTAACAATAGTCTAGAGTGTGTATAGGGATTGGATAGGTAAGGGGATACCCCTCCGTCCCATATCTTGCTGGGTTTATTTGTCCAACCTGTTCAAGCATGTCTCAATCTGTTTTCATGCTCAGACTCAAAGCTCTACCTCGAGTTGTAAACATATATTCTTTTGAGACTGTGGCTTTTTCGAGGAATGGCCGAACTCACGCATTGTACTCCAATCTGGGCAAGCGGCCTGGTATGTCCGAGTCCCTGTAGACTTCCTTCGGCATCTGTGGGAGTGACCTGTAGACAATCTTCCCCAAGTTGTCGTCGTGAAGCCGCTTGACAGCATTGGCAATGCGCTGGACGGAAAGAAACAATTGATAATCGTTACCCACTTCTTTCTTTTTTTAGTTACTGACCAGCTTGCTTGCACGTGGGGAGCAGACGGGGGATGCCGACTGGGTCGAGAGATGTACCAGGTTGGAGTCGGCTGACTGCGCAAGACCTGGCAGGAAACCGTTTCTGCCAACATGCGACTGCTGGGTGGGAATGCAGAAGACGCGAGGGACCGACCGAGGTGGAGGGCCATGGCAGGAGGCGCCACGGCCAACCCGGCGCAAACTGGACGACGGCCTCAAAAGTGATGATGATTACTGACCAGCAGGATGGTGAATTTTGTCTCTAAGCGAAGTTGCAAACCACTTACAAGTTGGCTTTATTGAATAGAAAGTGAGGTCACTTTTCTAAATTGGACACCCGAAAAAACGAAAAAGGAAAGCAATAAAATAAATGGTCATTACCAAAGGAAGTCAATTGACGCTGATGAGTAATTTCAGATGTGTGGAGAATTAAAGAAAATGTTTTTACCCAAATCTGAAGAGAATAAAAGCAAAGTATGGAGTTCAAAATATGGCACTGACAAGGATGTGGCCCTGCATAAGGTTCATACTCAGAGCTCATTGGCCGACTGGGCACTAGGCCTGACCTTGGCAACGTCCTCCTTGCGGGCAAAGTAGCTGTCTAGCAGTTTCTTGACGTGAGCCACGATGTTGCTGGCGTTCTTCTTCTGTAGGATGTAGTCGGCGTTGTCATAGTAACTCTGGGTGTACTCCGTCTTCAGACCGTCACTGGCCAACTGCCAAAACAGCGAGGGGATGGGAGAGGCCGAAACTGGGTGAGTAATCTTGAAATGCAAGAAACTTGCCTTGTGGAAACTGTTAAGGGGCCCAATGACTGACAGAAAAGGCAAACGGGTGTGCCAAATTGGAATATCTTTGCACATCACAGCCTAACATTCGGCTACCGTAATGTGTCACTTAGGCCCAGAAGGAGCCGTCGACCTTTTTCCCTTCAGTTTTTCATTTTATTTTGAAACTTACATCTATTTATTTTGACTTGGTAATGTTTCCAAAACACTATGTGGAGAAAAAAGTTAAAACCTGTTCATTGATGGGGTTAAAACCACTAATCAGATACAAAATATCAAGAAATTAATCAAGAAAATCTGCAATCTTGGAAACCATGCATGCTTTCTGCCCAAATTGAGAAAAATCCTGAGAAACCGATTTGATTTTACTCAGCCTTACCTGTAAGATGTAATTTTGAATGAGGGTGGCCCAATTTTGTACATGTCCAACCAAGCGCCCACCTCCATCCTCGACAGCATAGCTATAACCGGGCCCCTCGTCATGACTGATTTCATTGTAATTCAGAGCCTCCGTGTACGGCAGCATCATCATCACCACGGCAACCATGCAATGGCACAGGAAGACAGCAGTTCCCATGGCAACCATCTTATTTTTTTCGGTTACTTTAGAGTTATTTTTAACGAGTACTGTAAAACTGAGACTTTGGATAAATTTTACTCAGTACTGGAAATGGAATGACTAGTTTGCAAGCATCATTTCTAGATTTTTTTTTTCAAATACATTTCTCTAAACGTAATTTCAAATCGTCCAATTGTCCCATGCTCAAATGCTGACCGAAATGATTTGCACATTATCCAAAAGCAATCAGACAATATGTCTCATCAATGATACGTTTTTGGTCACCGGGGAGGGTTTGGTATTATAATGTCCTTGACGATGATCACTTGATGCTGTGAGCGCAGACATCGACACAACTATGAGTATGATCACAATGGATGAAATAGTGTGTATGATGTCAGTGTTGCTCCATGTTGCTGGCACCCGGGGCACAGAACTCTTACTGTGTGCATTCCCTGTATAAGAGGTAAAAAAATCAACAAATGTTAATCTAGAATTAATATTCAGGGTTGTATATTTGGGGATCCCCCAGTTTGTTTGTCATTTTTATCTTGTAAAACTGGGCAACCCCCCCCCACCCAAAAAAAAAAACAAAACCAAAAGCAAGATGACCCTATTTTTTTGGAAATTTGGAATAGTAACTTGTGAGAAAATGTTATTTTCTTACTGATAAACGAGCCATGCAAATTTGAATCCAACATGCGTCCTATGTTAAAACTCATACTTTCACCTCATAATTTCCCTCAAAACCAAAGAACGTTGCCCTCTTTTTACATCAACCCTGGCATAAGTTTTTGAGCATAATTTCACGGTCATCCAACAAGGTGAGCCAAAAGTTAAAATGTAGGCCTAAGCCTACATGATATGGGTCTCCCTTCTATTATGGGAACGCGGTCCCATATACAATCCCCTATATTCAGATTCTCGCAGTCCGGATGACGTCACTGAGCCTTGATCCTTTTCTCCGATTGGTCAGTTGGTGGCTATTCCATATTTCATGCTCGAAACTCAAAGGGGCAAATATAGCGTGGTGGTCTATGGGGAAATCTGAATTAGGCCTACTGACTAAACTCTTAATTATTAACTTTAAAAGGCTTTACATTCAACATGTTCAACATGTGCCTGAAATTTCACTATTTATGCGCTATGACTATATCCCACACAGTATCGAAAAGGTTTCAGTTATTTTTAACTTATTGCAGCAAAACAAGATAAAAACATGCAAATCCCTGTACAAAGCGAATGGAGAGATGCCCCTTTGCCCAGACGCCAATAATCATGAAACAACCTCTGACCGCGCGAATGCCACTGGCATATTCTTCATTCAATATATTCAGGGGTAACACTTTTCCTACCTCCATGCAGTAACACTGCTTGCTGCTGTTTTTCAAAATTCTGTATAGGTATACATGTACACATGTAGGATATCTGAAACTTGCCATTGATAGAATGACAGCCTGTAAATATGGCAAACATTCCCAGTGTCACAGCTCCACACGGCCAACATGTCCGACAACACGCGATCGATCATCGAATATTAAAAACTTAAAGGTGAGCCATTAGTACTGGACACTAAACATGAAGATTGAAGAGACAAAGACCACTCTCACCGTGTACTTCACTCTTCTGCACAAAGGGTCATTATCATCCGTTTAGCCATACTCAAAAAGTATTTTTTCTTCCCCGGGATGCAGCTGCTATGGTGCTGGATGATGGCGTACATGACCTTGTGTGACCAAGTCCAATATAGCTAATCAAATAACATTGCGAGAGATGCTGAACGGCTGTTCCATGTTTATAAGAGTTAGTTAAGGGGCGGAGTCTTCGCGAGATAGTTGAATATGATGAGACCATCGCATATTTACCGTGTTGTTTGGTCTCCAACGGTGAAATAAATTGAAAATTCTAGTGTTTTGTTTCATGAACTTCCTTTCTCCGTCATTTCACGCGCGACAGGCCGAGCCTAGTTGCACATTTTAATCGCTTAATTACTAAACACCGCCGCGCAACTTTCAGAACTGACGGTTACTGGCCTGTCTATCTGAACTAACAAGTAAAAGAACAAAAGCCGTTGTTTCATCCCAGACTTCGTTGGTGTCATTTCTCTAACTGACAATATGTTTGTGTATTGCTTGACTGATCATGCAATACTGTTTCTATGAGGAGTTTGGCAGTACTGCAATACATATAACTATACACAACAATATAGTATATAATCAGTGCTCTGAGTAATGTAATTGCCGAGCTTTCGGTAACTGGGTACCTTCGTCAGGGCCAGCAGATTTAGTTCAAATGAAAACTGGGGCTGGGGCTGGGGGTGGGGCTGGGGTTGGAGGTGGGCGTGGGTGACACCACATGGCTCTATGTTCATGATATTGATGTACATCTGTAATACGTACTCAGAAGGGCATATTTATGGCTTTTTAATTGTTTTTCCTTTCTGAGTGATATTGAACACATTTTAGTCCATGGAAGTCTGGAAAATTCTTCACAATCTGCTTTTTTTTTCTCCAACAAAAAAATGGTGGGATCATCCCCTACCTCAAAAGTGGGGGGATAGATATCCCCCCGGATCTACACCCATGCTTGCTACATAACCGTGCATCACCAATAATGCTTGCACTGACACTGTCTAAGTAATGCCCGCTGCAGTTACAACAGTGCTTGCTTTATTTACACAGACAAAATTATGAATATTGGATGCGGGCGGGGGGGTTTCTTGCTCTAAATGTATTAATTGACAATGGAGGCTTTGCGTGGTAGCCATCTTGCATGGCAGTTCTTTTGTTCTACAGGGAACTCTGTCAAAACCATGCAGAACAAAAGCATTGCCCTGTAAGATGGCCGCAATGCAAACCCTCAACCAATGTAAGGACCATTCACTAGGAAGGCTGGTCCTTTTAATTGACAGTATCCTTATTTTGACTACAAGGGTTTGTCTGAAAATAATGATATACTTGTATTTGATAAAAGACCATGATACATACCACGTCTCGGAGGAGGGTATTTACTTCTTTCTCAGGGATATGCTTGAGTAAAGGTTTTGTGCATTTATTGTAAGGATATAAAAATAATTCTAAAGATTATTGAAGAATTTTACTGGACCGGGGTTTGAACCTGCAGCCTCCGGAATACTGTACTGGTGGCTCTACCAACTGAGCTATCCAGCCCTATGTTGGTTGCTCTTCCCATTTGTCAATATCTATGTTCTTTCTATGTTTCAATCCCACTCCAGTAGATTTCTTTGATCATCTTCATCATCATTTATAAGCACCTAGTCAGGTTCCCTAAATAATTTGTTTCATGATATTAAAATAACAAAGAACAGCCTCTGAGACACCACCAAAGCATGACCTCTATCGAGAGAGCATGGTCAGATTTACAAAGATACAAAAGTATGGATTTACAAAAGCAAAAAGAATAAGTTAATTCCAAACATAAACAGGAATATTCATGACAAGCTGCCTGAGTGAAATAAAAAAATAACTACATAATACTTTTTGTTGCATGTAGATTTCCCTCCCCCAGAAAAGAAAGACAAACAAAAGTGTGAATTCAGCAAAATAGCCTCCCGACATAAGCTACACTGTCACCATCAAGATACACGTACTGGTTAAACTCTTGACATATACATGCACATGTATTTCACAATTTAAAAAAGTCTGCTGTGCGCCAGTGCAAACAAAATACGATACATAATTCATTTATGTAATGAGGAAAAACTATATTGCTTTTGAGGATCAAAACAAGGAGAAATTCTTGGGATAAATGTGACCTGATGATACGTACTTTGCAAATCCAATACCCAAAGATTCTCAACAATATTACAAATATTGGAATTTCTGAGAAATTTGGCCTGCCCCTTAGGCTAGACCAATCTGCCTGGGCTCAACTGTTTTATGAACTTGTATATTAATACTGAAATTCCCCCCCCCCCTTCCAAACTTTGAAAAGAGTTGTCTTAGGTTTGACTTTCCAGCGGGGAAAAGTCTGACGCTGAACAGCGCAAAGCTTGCTGCAAAAGGCTTAATTGTGACTTGCTGCCCGGCTTGGCAATTTTTACACACTGTTTGATTAGACACATCAGCCTGTAGAACATGACACGATTCTGCCTGAAAGATTACAAAGTGCTCACTCTCCTAAAGGACTGAACGAAATATAAAGACTTCACACTATGACCTGCAGGGGCAAATTTCATAGAGCTGCTTAAGCACAAAATTTGCTTAGGCACAAAATTGGCTAAGCACAAGAAACCCTTACTTGATAAATCAGGTCACCAGCCCAAACTCCATGTGTTGTACATTATTTTGAGATCGTATTTAGCTGTTTTTTGGTTAGCATAACAATCAGATAGAGTTTGAGCTGGCAATTTTTGTTCATCAGGCAAAGTTTTTTCCTGCTTAAACAAATTTTGTGCTTAAGCAGCTCTATGAAATTGGCTCAGCAGAACAATGGCGCAATGAACCTCACCAAAAAAACCAAAACAAAAGCAACCACCCTTCAATGGGGAACAGGGGGTTACAATTGACAGAGAGTAAAATAATACTGAACACGCCTTTCTCTCTCTCAAACACGTTGTGCTATTGCAGCCTGTGGCAAGCCTCTGAAGGTTCCCCCAAAGCCAAGCTCATGTGATACCTGTGGCTTAATTAGACACTAATCTCTCACAAAAAGCCGTTCCGGACGTTGGTAGTTTCTTCGTAAATGAAAAAAAAATGAAACAGAAAATATTTTAGAACTCGTATGTCATTGTTCAAACAATTCCAGCTTCAAAGGTTGGTACATTTTTATTCATAAAATTTAACACATATTTGAACCTGATGGACCCCCGACAAAAATCAATATTTGGGATGTGACAATTTGAAGACTGGAGGGAAGGGTGCTATGCGTACCCAAGGGTGTTCAAAACATCATATCCCACATCAGAGCAGTTGAAAGTTGTTTTGTCACTTTTCTGACTTGGTGTGTTTTACTTGTTTTCCTAAGGGAAATTAATGGCGACAAAGGGGTCTTTGAACAGTAGCGATCAGCTGTCCCTGTATCATCCTGCACACTGCATGCGTGTGATATCATATAATGCTTGCTGACGAGATGGGAGTGTGACATGTAGTTATGTCGCCTTGTCATGTGATCATTATGGGCCAATAAAGAAACAGAATCCAAGTCAGAGGTATGACAAATCAACCTATCAAATTTCCTTATTAGTTAACCTAATCCGTGCAGTCACCCAATTTAATTGTAAAAATGATCTTCCACCAGTTCATGCAACTTTCAGAGACTTGCCCAAAAAAAAAAACGGTGTGGAAACCCTGTTTAATCCAAGTGCGGAATAGAAATGACTGTTATCGCAGAAAAGATCTGTATACAAGATACAGCTGCATCCAAAGTTCTACACTGTTTCCTTTGCTGTCGCCTCGCTGCCTGTCGTAACTCCCAGCCGTTCACCCACGACCGCCAGCATGACATTAACCAGTGCGGTCAGGTCGTAGTGGTGGGTCCAGCCCCAGTCTGTCCGCGCTCCCGAATCTTCGAACCTCTGCGGCCAGGAATCGGCTGGAATGGGAGTGCAGATATCAAACGGTCAAACTAGGCAGGAGAATAAACCACTGATATCGCTGTTAAGTGTCACATCATAGCAGTAGGTCATGACACCAATTTGACAGAGAAAACCTTTGAAATATCAAATAAAAGGTCAATCTCTTGTGCTCAAGCAATAACATAAGCTGTGGCCTTTTATGACATTGCAACTTTGCTCATGAATACGTAACTTTGCATTTGCATAACCATAAAGCATTCTTTTAAAATAAGAGAACCATGACAAAAGCTAATATTTCATTTTGCTTGACAGTTACAAGCTTAATTCACAAATATGATGCATAATAAAGTGATAGCAATTTCATTATTAATATCTATGCAGTGCTGTAGTCGCGACCATCACAAGTCCTTGCAAGTCTATCACTAATCATCCAATTTGAAGCCAAGACACGATCTGTTCACATGAACAACGAAAAGCCATTCATTTATCAATGTTCACCCTGTATCTCATGACTGGTCTCATGAACATGATGAAAGAACTTGTGACTTGTGACAGTCTCGACCACAATGCTGCCTTCACCAGGGGCGATGGCCGATGGGACTTACCAATGTCTTGTCGCGAGTCTGGTTTATAGTCGACATCCAGCCGGGGGACCACCTTCTTGATCTCGTCGGCCAGCTCCTGCGGTGTGAAGCTGACGGCTGCGATGTTGTACGTCCTGCGACTCAGCTTCTCCTCGGGGACCTCCAGCATCTCCACCACGGCCCGCAGACAGTCATCGATGTAGATCATTGGCAGCATGGTGTCGGGCTTCAAGTAGCAGGTGAAGAGGCCTGACGTCAGGGCCTCGTCAAAGATTTGCACCGCATAATCTGAATCCCCCCAAAACAAAACATCCATGAGAGGCTTCTACTTAAGGGAACCAGTATACTTGCCAGTATGCCCAATCACCACGCATGGCGTCTGAGTCACAATGAGTTTGAGTTGAGTATGTTTCCACTGTGTAACACTCCGGTCAGTTTTCACACCACTGCACCGACCGTATCACTGCTCGGGATCACTACAACAATGTCAGTTGTCAAAAATTTTGGCTTGAATCTTGTAATTCCAGTCCAAGATTCAACTCTGCAGGGTCAAGTTTGAGTCTTACTCATTTATCATTGTGACTCGCGCCCAAGTCTGAGCCACAGAAAACGGAACTCAAAGCCCGAGTTATGATATAACACTCTGTAAGACTGGAAAAAAAGGGCACGATTGCATCGTGAGTGTAATAAAACTTGTATTTCAAGAAGGGTAAATGAGACGGGCCACTTTATTTTACACAGGAGCAACGTTCTTCAGAAGCTGACATATATATATATGTGTCCATGGAAAAAATTGTCCATCGAAATGAATTTCCTTTGAAAATACTAGCGACCCATAATGTCTTCATGTTTGACGCCGGGCACAGGGTGGCTGGAGCCTTTGGGTGTCGGCCAAACCCTATCTCTCTGATCCCCACGGAGGGCGCACTTGCGCAGAGAGTCCATTATTTTAAGAAACTTCACAGGGGCCGAGAGAGGGCGCCCTGACTCACCTGTTGTCCCCCCGCCAGGTGTCGTATCTCCCGATATGACACCAGGAAGCCTCAGTGAACGGAAGTCGACTCCAAATCGGTGGTGGTAATACTACAAAAAGCAGAACAAAAACAACAAACAAGATTCAAATGCACGCCACTGTAGATGCAAACTTGTGTGTAATGATGCTGAGTTGAAAGAACAATCAATCCAACGGCAGAGCACAAAAAGCAAGATTCAAATGCACGCCACTGTAGATGCAAACTTGTGTGTAATGATGCTGGGTTGAATGAACATTTCATCCAACATCGTGGGGAAATTAAAATATTCATTGAAATCTGAAATAAGCTGCTGTTTTCTCACAGCTGAGTGATTTCATAAACCCCTGTCACAGCTGTCAAATGGCAGATTCTGCTAAAATTGAACTGAAGCATACAAAATACTGCAAACAGTATGCACGGTACACTGCTATTTCACTGGCACACTGAATTTGGATGAAACACCAGGAAAATTGCTTGGGAAAAAAAGCGCTGTGTCAATTTACAACTAGCAAATCTTCCACTAAAATCAACCACTTTTGGATGACTTTGCAGGGTTGATAACAGTAAAGCCACTTTGACCTTATGTTCGGCTTGATGTCCGTTGAAAGTTAAAGACTATGTACAGTGTACCAGGATGCAAACCACTGACGTCCTGCCTGATAGATGTTGTAGGGTTCAGGAAGATCATAAAATGCCTAGGATTACTCAGATACAAGTTTCCTTTGAATAAACCAAATGGTGACAATTTTTCCCCACCTCTCCAAGAAGCTCTGCATGGACTTTGGACACCCCGTATATTGTCCGTGGCCGCTGGATGGTCACGTCAGGCGTTGGATTGCGGGGTGATTCCGGCCCAAAGGCTCCGATGGTGCTTGGGCAGAAGATCCGCAGCTGGTACATCTTTGCCAGCTCCATCACGTTGTGGAGACCTTGTATGTTGACCTTGATTGCCAAAGGAACATCCTGCGGGGGGGGATGGATTTACTTGATCGGCCGCCAATTTCACAAAATGTGGCATGAACTCGTGTCATTTCATGAGAACTTGCACAGATGTACAATATTTTCTGTCATACTGGTATTTTGAAAATTTTTGGACTCAGTTTTTCTGACTACTATTTTTGTATCAATTTTATGACAGCTTCTGAATAGCTGCTTTATCGATTTTGACAGTAATTGAAAAAAAAAAGCTACTGTCCTTTCTTTATGTGCAATTGCAAGTAAATATCTCTCTCTCTCACGGGTTAAGAGGTCTGCAATTAGCCCAAACTGCAACGCTTCACATTTCTTACATAAACCTTGATAAGCTGATCAGTTGATGTTCACAAATAGTAATGTTACCCATTTCTGAATCGCTTGCTGAAACATATGCTGAATCATATGGCAACGTAAGTTATCACAAATGTGATGTGAAGTCTCGGATCTACCTCATAAACCAAGCATTTGTGCAAAGCGCCGGGCAAAAAAACCAGTCTTGCCTCATCTGCATTACTGCGATCATCGGGCCATATATTGTATAAACTGATCCGAACCACATCACCTTGGGCCTGTTTCTTTTATGTGGATCCGGATGGCAATCAGTGATTGGACGGTTCACTGACACCAGAACGCGCCTGATGGAAGGCATAAATGAGCTTAGAAGCCATCGACTGAGATCCGTGTGAAACAAACAGCCACCTTGTTAACACCTCTGACATCACACTAAACATTGTCAGGTTGAGACCGTGTAAATGAACAAACTCATTGGACATCAAATACAAAGTATGTTTCTGGAAACATACATATTTGTCGTAAATACCAAATGTTTGACTTTTGGCTTTACTATATTGAGTAGTCACGAGTAACATTTTTTGACCAATATTTACACAGCAGGTGGAATGAAGCGCTTACAATCAAAATATGTGATAGAACCTTTCATGTTGCCGTGACTAAAACGTTATCAACGTACTAGATCTGAAAAAGTGCTACAGTAAAGGTTACATTATTTCAAATGAATGTTATTCTTCCATGAATGGTGCCACTATCGTAGAGTGTGCGCACGGGCTCACACAATTGTATCTTAATCTGAGTTGGACCAAGAGAGGGCCCAATTTTCCCAGCAACGCAGGCCGGGAAACTACAAACAACTACAAAATGCACGTGTACCGGTTGCGCCCCAAACCAACAAAATGAGCACTACTGACCAATGCGACTCTTTTCAACTGATGAGGGGGTGCTTCTGCTCAAGGCAAGGCAGCGGACAAGGCATCACGTTTCCTATTGCTTTACATGAATGACACTCTCCAGCGAACTATGCAGCGGCACTTAGAGGGCAGACTTGAGTAAAGGACGTGACCACCTAGGACAGGAAGAACCTTGTCCCCTTTGCGAGTCTGTGTCAGTCCTCCGTAGTAAAGTATAACTACACCATTACCAACTCTGAGAGACAACTTGCCTCTTCTCCGACGGCGCTGAGCAGGGCACTGAAGTGAACCAACCAGTCAATCCGCTCGTTAACGATCAGCTCCTGTACATTCTTGAAGTCCAGAACATCGGCAAAGTAGTAGGGACCTAAAACAGTCATGCAACTTTGCCTCAGAAAGAAAAGTAAATCTCAAGAGATTCACACGATACTTGGGCATCTGCAGTAGCTGGAATTTGTAGACTTACAAATCCAAAATGGTAACAGGTTTGAACCAAGCATATAAATTTACATGTATAATCATGTGTTGAACAGATTTTGAATAGTTTTCACTTTTCAAAAAATTCACTAAAGCCAAAATGAAATGGTAGAAAATTGGCCATGTGTTGGACACTAGAAATGTTATGTATAATGTCTATTTTGTTATTAATGCAAACCTTGTGCACTTGAAAATCAGTTTTGCTAAAGTCTGAGGGATGTTATTTAAAGGGTGAGAAACTTAACAGTATCAGAACAATTTTTTGCTGGGGAAATATCAGGCCATTACTGAAATACACTGCATCTAGTGGACTAACCATACAAACTACCGTCCAAGTCATGCACTGCCGTCACACATGCATGTAAATCCAGCCCAACTTCTATCAGTGACCAATTGTTGAGCACTGGTACATTTTGCCCGGTACCTGGGATGCATTTTATGCGTGGGTTACCAGGCGATATCTACCTGTGGTTGACAAACGGTCGCTGGTTGAACTTGGCCTGACTTACCGCTCTGGAGAATGTGCTTGGGCGGTTTGATTATGTCTGTCATGATGACATTGTCACGGCCGTACTTGTTGCGTAGCATTTTTGCTAGACCCTGCCCAAGCTGGCCTAGGGCTCCTGTGGTGACGGAAACCCAAAGTACAAAGAACTATTTTCATCACTGTACACAAAACTCAAGGTCATTTACCCTGAAGGGGTAATAAATAGATACACACGGTCATGGAGGTCTGCTCTTTACAAATGTGACAACGACTTCTCGTGTTGTCAATACACCCAATCATGGACGACAAAAAAAAGTCAGCACATTCATTCAAATAGTTTTGCCCAACATATGTATTTCATTATGAAGGGACACAAAAACATATACGGCTTGCATTTCTGTGAAAAGCGTCAAATTCGTTTGCTCTGTCTAGGGGTGTCCTTTTTCAGACATTTCGTGCAGGGTCTGCAGACATAAAATTACAAAGTACAAAATTTGCTGGGACTTTGGTTTCAGGAGCCTGCCCGACACTTCACCTGGACTTGCAGTGAAAAGAGTGTGCCAGCTGGGGATTTCCAGACATTACCTGTAATAAGTACCCTGGGGTTATCCAGGCTGGGCAAGCTGCCAAAGTCTTGCTGGGCCGGCAGCGTTGTTGACAGGCACCGAGCCAAGCCAGGCTTGTTCCCCCGACGTGACAGTCTGACAAAGGCAGCCCTGATCGTCCACTGAAACATGGCCGCCATGATGCCTTCACGCGAGTGCAGAATCTAGACAACCTTGGGCTTTAGACACACAGTTGACGATAACCGTTGTGGGATTCATTCCATTTCAATACCAGCATCAACTGTATGTCTTTTGCAGAAAACGCTAAAGCTACATTACACTGCAATAAATGGTATAACATTCGGGCAAATAAACAGTCAACAGCTTCAAGTACAAAATTACCAACACACACAAAGACAAAAAATATGAACAAACAAACAATGTACTCTTGTCCATGCAAAATGAAGGAATATCAGGTTTTAGTAAGATTCTCCTGTAGTTAACTTTAAACTGAGCGGAGAATATTTCTGATAAAAGGGTGCATGCATTTAGCCAATCAAATGTCAATCTCTGCATTGTACCAGAATGATGCACACGGGCCTTCAAAAGAAAATACCCAAACAACTCACAGATACCCAATGACCAACTCACAGATGCATAAAAGGGGGTCTGGCACCAAGACTTTGAGCGGCTGAAATGTTCAGGAGAACCACTGAAGATGTCTGGCTGAAATTCGGTCCACTACATTTAAGAACTTGGCCCGGACAAGAAGGTATTTGAGACATATGGTTAGAGTTTCTGAAGCTAGTCTTGGGTGGTCCCAAGTCATGTACTTGTACTTCTATGTGCCTTGCCGATACCGTTTCACGTGAGCTGAATGACCTGTAAGAGGTTCCAGACTGGGAAATTCCCTTCTTATGCCCAGCAAAATCTAATTGTATGCAAATCTTTGGCACATATGATCAGAAACTCCCCAATTGGGAGCTCAGTTCAATCTCATGCCACTAATTTACTTTCGGGGTGGTTAAGAAAATCATCCAAATTTTATTGTCATATCCTCTCCAAATAAGACTGCAAAGAAACCTGCCGGTATCAACAAAGACTTCTTTTAAAATTCTGAAAAATGCACAATGAAGGCACAACCAGTTTAACAAAAAAAAGAAAAAGAGAAAGTGAAAAAGCTTTTGTGTGAGCGCTGGGACACATACTGTGTCTCTTATATGTGACCCGCTCGGTAAAATTAAGTCACCAGCCTCCGGAGCTACTTTTGAGTTTTACTTTGTATTGGGTTGAGGAATTTGAGCTCTTTCTGTTGATTTGTCACTCAGTTTGGTATAATGAAAATGGGCATTGCATCGATGTTAAAATGTTGAGGATTCCTGTTGCTAATACACTGTGCCAGATTCTTTTGAAGGCCTTCAAGTCAAAAGTGGCTCTGGAGTCATATAGGACTCATTTTCACAGAGTGGGTCACATGTGGATCTGAATCTCAATCGGTGGTCCCTGCGCTGGTTCCCTTGCATGCTGGCATATTATGTGCTGGTGCCCCAATAAACTGCTTTTAGAAATGTCAGATTTTTCTCCAGGATGGATTTTGACAAATTAATAATAAAGTGTTGTTGGACTGTCAACTAAAGGAAGAAACTGGCCTTCAGACCTTTGAGATCAATCTCCAGGATGCACTCCCCCTACAAAAAACAGCTCCCCTACACTGGAAACTAATCTTTATTCAGAATTTACATTTATCTGTCAAAACTGACTTTGGCTACCACTCATATTCAAGTGAGCCTCTGTACAGCTCTCACCGGGATTTGCCAAGTACATGCCATCAAAATGGCATTATCTGTCCCCACTGTCAGTTCACTGTTGACAGAGTCAACAGCGGTCAACTGTTTGACAAATAATCCAATGGCTGAGTAAATCCACTCCTTTGTTGTTCAGAGATAAGCAGTCACACAATTCCCCTCATATTGTTAGGCTACACTTCTACTGCATTTCTTGACAAACCTTAGAACATGCTTAGACTGGAGATTCAGGTTGGTTTGTTTGCTTATTTCATAGAGCTGCTAAAGCACAAAATTTGCTTAAGCGGGAAAAAAATTGGCTCAATAAACAAAGGTTACCTGCTCAAATTTTATCCGATTGTCATGTTAACCGAAAAACAGTTAAATACAATCCCAAAACAATATACATCACATGGAGCTTTGGCTGGTTACCTTATTTATCAAGTAAGGTTTTCTCACGTTTAAGCGAATTTTGTGCTTAAGCAGCTCTATGAAATTGGCCAACAGAGCTGCTTAAGCACAAAATTTCCTTAAGCATGAAATAACCATGCTTAAAAAACAAAGGTAACCAGCTCAAACTCTATGTGATTGTCATGCCAACCAAAAGACAGCTAAATACCATTCCAAAACAATATTATACACCACATAGATTTTTGGGCTGGTGACCTGATTTGTCAAGCCATAGAGCAAGTTTTGTCCACGCTTGAACAAATCTCATGCTGTAGCAGCTCTATGCAATTGGTCCCTGAATGTGACATTGCCAAATGCCTGAAATTAGACCCAAACAGGCAAACATACTAACATGAACAATTTTGTTTTGCCACTAGCACCTTTTGGTAGGACAAGGTCTCATACATGTAGTTTAAATGTCACAAAATATTAAACCAAACTGAAAAAAACAACCACCGAATTTTGCTTTAAAGTTGGGACTTTTTAGCTGAACATTTCCTTCGGCCATTTTGTTCCATAACTTCTGCTTTTAGTCGGGCCAATGCAAATACGTGGTCAGAAAATGGCAGATGTCCGACTCCAATTTCACGACATGCCATTCACTTGGTCTCTTCCCCCTCCCATCTCGATCTCTCTGAACTTGGCAAATCCCCAACCCTGGGCATGGGGGGGGAGAGAGATTTGAAACAATTTATTTTTAGTCAAAGTAAAAACAGGAGTGAGATGCATATCTCCAACCTATGATCACGGGGTGAACGACTCCAGACCCTGAGTAGAACAGTGGGAGAGGAAAAGGGCAGGAAAAGTGGTGGGAGAAGGGCGGGGGAAATTGAAAAACATGGAATTCTATCAAACACTTGGCCGCTACAGCATACAGTACATGTACTAATCCAATTCCACTTATTACAATTTTTATCATTATTATTAATAATTTCTAGTAATGACACCAAGGATTCCTCAAAAGCACCATAAGCTTGCAAGCCGGAAGAAACCTGCAGAGTGGGGACAATGAGAAGCAGTTATGCCGGCAAACTCCAGAGGAATATTCTGGGTAAAACCCACGGAATCAGGGAGGGAGTGAAAATCCAATCTAAACGTGGACTAGGCGGGGATTCGAACCTGGACCACGGAGGTGGAAGGCAAGGAAAGAACATCTACAGTAATCTGACACCCCTTGAAGTGGAAATCTAGGAATAAACTAGTTACATATCACTAGTCACATCGCCCAGAATGATGCAAAATTACAAGAAGTTGATATGACGAAGAGACAAGAGATTGGTACCCGTACACAGCTTGAACCCCCTACCCACAGTAACGACCTCAGACATGCTCTCATCAACTCGGCATTCTA
The DNA here is from genome assembly GCF_001949145.1 of Acanthaster planci. The sequence goes on from NW_019091357.1 coordinate 2,560,502, forward strand.
TACCCAGCAAGAA
>NW_019091357.1:2560617-2578507 GCF_001949145.1 Acanthaster planci
TACGTTGCTGCATATGCGGCATTTTACCCCGTAGATGTTTCTTTAATTCATTAATTGCCATTTTGTACATGCAGCCATTTTGTAGTACATGTACACGTAACTGAACTTTCACGGTGCCAGGCAAACACAAGAAGGGCACAGTTACATGTATTTAGCACTACACACCTTTGTGAGCGTGGGTAATGATGGTACATGTACATGCGCCTGCTGAATTGTTGGTAGTGTCTCAAGTACTGTGGATTAACCAGTACATTAACAAATGTACACTGCGATAAAGAGCGAGTTGAAATCTCTGCAGGTTCGCCGCCTGGTGGGTGACACTGCACAAGGCAGGTCACAAAGTACAACAGAAACTGGTGCCACTTGTGGTTTCCTGTTCCCATGCAACAAACTCAACCGGGTGGAACTACACATCAATAGAACCTAAAGGGCTGAATTCCCAGTGAACTGCACTCCATTACAGTGTTTGCTCTATTGAAGTTGCAGTTTTGTTTTTCTTACAAGTGGCTGCTGCAATTATTTTGGGCCATCTAGACAAAACTTACAATTTTAAGTAAAAGAACAATTTATGAAGTGTTAAAAATCCCACACAGCTATCAAAACACCAGATAATGATGCCTGTTCTGCTAAAATTATTAAATGAAAATACAGTTCTCTCTTTAGTAATGCGACAAATATGCCTACATTTGAACAAATCTGAGGTAAAATAAAAAAATTAACCCAAGAGTGATTTTTCTGCAAACCGGAGCTGCCCAGACAAATTGTAGGCAAAATGAGAGTGGTCTTTAAAGCTCCGTCAGAGCTAATATAAAACACCAGGCATGCAAGACTCGCCAACATATTCAGCAGTGAGAAAAATTTATTGATGATGATGAAACAATTACTTCAATGCTGTCATTCTTTACTATGTAACCAAACATGTTACATTACTTAAGTACTGAATATACCTGGTCATTAAATTGAGTAACATTACATAAAATAGGATTATACATCTGATAAATTAAATGAAATTATTTTGGTTTAAGGTTACGCAGGAACGCTTTTGCACCCCTACCTATAGACAGACAACCATACAATCTAACATAGGACAGACAGATGATGAGCAAGACCAAACAAACAAGAGTGACACAACGCTGCATTAATAGAGCAAAAACAAATATGATTCATGAATATGAGCCAAGCAACTGGGTTCTTCGTTTTCTGATATCCAATAACTGCAAAGTCCTTTTCTAGAAGATTATGGTACTGAGCAATACTCGATATGTACCAATTTGATATCCGTGTTCGTATGGAAACTGTCTACAAATTTATCCTGATCATAATAATCACAAGGGATCACTTTCTCTTCCTACGACTCTAGACGAGCCTATCAGTTATCATCATTTCACCACAGGTGGATAATGCAGGCAATATCCACAGTACTGTAGGTACAAGTTCACTCGAATGGAATGGTTACCAGATCATAGAGAAGAGTGCAGCAAAAGAGTACCGAAGTGTGACGTCACTGTGAACCAGGAGGTGCAGTGCAAACGGATGACGTACACGCGCGCGTTGGTTCACGTGCTGGTTCTTGCGCTAATGCCTTTAACACACTAATTGTGCGCGTGACGTATTCACTTCGGTACTCTATATGCACGGGGAATACAATACACGTGAATCCGACATGTCTGATGAAACATTTCTTTCTCCTTTCTGGACATCTATCCCAACTGCAGGACTGCAACTGGGCTGCCCTGACTTGATGATCAATCTGTCAACGTTCCCTTGACCCTTTAATGTGAAGTTGTACACGGCATGTACATGTCTTCCAATGCAACACGTGCAGATCCAAACCATCTCCAATTTGATTTTGTTTGATATTTTTTGGAGGCTCACAACTCGAACACAGGCCTATGCCGCTATGCTGTTTCATTCAAGGCACATGTGTAGTACTAACATTCAGACTAACACAGAAAGAATTCCATACCGATGCCACGCGCTCAGAAAACACATAGTATTTTTACGACCAATCTCATAAAGTTAATGCACAGTGTGTATGGACCTCTTTCTAAATCTGGCCCTACATATTTAGAATCATGACATTTCTACTTCCGTCCTCTCATGGACCATAGCATGGACAGACAAACATTGATGTATGGAGGAGTATTGACAGTACTGTTGACTGATATTGGTATTTGGGCCCACACCATCCTATTCGACCCGGCGTGTCACTACACATGGGATAAACACAAAAGAACCACGCCACATCGATGTAGCAGCGGCTACGCTTGAAATCAATTCATTACTCGACCCATGGCATTGGAGGAATAAGAACATGTCGATTGTCGAACCACAGACAAGGGTCCCACATATCCAGTTATGTCTGTTTCGGGGCCCCTACTCGACAAGCTGTGCTTCCCAGTGGTCCCTCCACCTTCGGGTGTGTGTGGAAATAAAGTAAAGTAAAAGTAAAAAAGTAAGGGTCGAACGAAGGCAAAAGTGCTGCTTAAAGTCACTGAAAGTGCACGCGCGATGCTGTTGAAATCAGTCAACAAATCTCCCTCAACCAGAGTAAAGTGATCGGAGATAAGATTCACACCTTGTTATCATTAAGCAAATAGTTACTCACCTAATACATCCAAGTGAAGGATACACGATCGAATTGTTGACTTATTACCGGTAAAATCGGACTTCAATGAGCATGCATTCCGCACATGCACGATTCTGTTACGCATGTGACTTTGTGGGTGGCCTGACGCGATTGTGTTGACCGCAAGCGGGACTTTTTTCTACACAAGAGTCCAGGGAATAGACCATGTACCTGTCCTTCCCCATGGGAAAACGAAGTCTTGAGAAGAGACTAGTGTCACTGAATCTTACTCGTCAGATGGGAGGGTAAAATCCAGACCGGCGATAAAATAGCCTTTTGTCAAGTCGGTATAAGCCAACGTGCTGTGTAAAAAAAAATTGCACACCAGTGTCGTATGACTACTATGCACTGCATATGTACTTTTACATTTTCCAAGTTTCGGTGTTGTCATGAATCGGCTTGGTGAAATTTTTCCTCAAACTAAAAAACTCTTAGCCTTATAACTTGGCCTTATTTTACCAGACCAACATTGGGAAATATATCATCAATCTACAACCGTAAATGCTTTATTTAATACGGATACAAGCGGCTTCGATGGCAGAGATAAAGCCAGTACTGGAATAAAACCGAACTTTGATAAAAATATAACTATATGCGCCAAGCTCGGCCAATCAGCTGCCTGATACCTGTACTCAGCAACGAATGGCCGAAGCCGGAACCAGGCCCACTCCACACCCCCATAAAGATGGCTCCTCCTCCCGTCGGCAAGGATGGTTTAAGAACCAAATTTTGGGGGAGGACTTGTTTTTTTCGGGGGGGGGTGGGATTTCGAATTTTTTTTCGTATATCAAACAAAGGCCTTTCTGAGGACGAGACCACATTTGGGTTTTTTCCACTCTTTTTGTAGAAATAAAAAAGAAAAAGACCCAAATTGCCCTTCTTGTCATTCTCTCCCCAAATCCCCCCCCGGGGGGACGACGTCCCCAGCTGACCACTCTATTCCGTCCATAACCCAAACAGGACTGTCTAATATCTTACTTGAACTTTCGGGAAAACGTGCCCAAAACTTTGACTGTTTTCAAACGATGGTCCGTGGACCCTATAAAGAGAAATGAAATATAGATAAAAAATAACATGTCTCCAGACAAATACCCCTTTAACTATATCAAACTGAAAAAAACTGCAAAATCTTGATTTTCTGACTTACATTAAACATATCCCGATGGTTTGGGACGCTAAATCGCAACTAGGAAGAAGTTGGCTCTAATTTCTCCTGTTTCCTTGTATATGATTGAAAACACATCACAAACATACCAAAAGCTTGTATAACACATAGGCAATAGACTTAAACATAATATTTTAAAAGGGTGAATGGTATAAAAATGGATGGAAGTTAAGACAACAGGAAAGCACGAACACCCTTACTTTTTATTCAAACTTTTCATTGATGTTATCATACGACCACGTGAAGAAAACCGTGCATGAAACGGTCGTCATACCCGGGTGACGTTACTGGGTTAAAAAATTGATGGAGGGCGCTATTTTAGTTTGGTTTCTGCGAATGCCAAGGGCGGCGCTGCACCGCCGGCCACATCACAGTGGATGATCGTGACATTTCATGTATTTAGTACTCACAGGCCGTGACCGAAACGGGCTTCCAGAGCTACGGCTAGGTCTATCGTCTACGCGTCTCCACGCATTTCCAATGGAGCGAAGACCTAGACCAAGCTCTAGAAAAGAGATTCGGATACAGCCTAAGATCAACCATCAGACTGTACCATGGTACGTCAACACCGCATATAACGAGTTTACCGTAGGCCTACCTTCTGGACCTTACCTGTGATGTGCCCGAGATCGTACATGTACGTTTAATTTCACAACTTCATTGTTGACCATGGAAGTGCTTAAATCATAGCGATTGCCGATGTTGAATTATAATTTAATTTAAATCGCTAGCATGGCAATGATAAACTTGAATGTCAATCTGTCATTACGACATTTAGCCTAACGTTATCGTTAGCCATGGTAGCCCTAATGACAGGTAGACCTAGGCCTATACTATAGTATAGTATCCAATTTTGTTTTCACCCTCTGACTCCGAGTTGTGACGTGATGTCATGACTTTTTGCGCATCGAACGATCTTATTGCGTGATTTGTCAATAATTTCGCCACCAGCTGATTGCCTTTCTTTGTAATTTATGTTTGTGAAAGATTCTTTTTACAAAGCAAAGGGAAGTAAAGTCAGAGATTTCGTGAAGAATCAATCGCGAAGACATGGCAGAGCAATCAGAAAAATTATGCAGATTTGCTGATGGCGTTCCAAAAATTCATTTTCTAGCAGAATTTTTATTGTTTTCATTTAACGTAATTTTTAGAGGAGTCTTTTGAGTAATCATTGTTGAGGTTATTGATGCTGATAAAAAGAGGTGTAAATTGTATAACGACGGTACATTTTCTTCTTTTCTTTACCATGTTTAAATTACAGTAACTGCCAGTAACCAGGTAATATCATGGCCACTGGACTTGATCCTTGCTCCAAGAGTCCACCTTCAGAAACTTACATAACTTAAATGCCATGCTCAACACTGTTCTGTGCAATATGCAGCCATGCAGATGCGACATCGAACAGTGTCGTATTTGATGCGGTAGCCCTCGCATCTGAAAAATGAGAATAGACTCTGGAAAAGACTCAGCCCGCGGCAGTGGGATGGCAGACGAGGGGGCCAAACCGGCTACCCAAGTGACCGCCACCACCGGTCCCCAGGAGGGACCTCCTTCGCAGACGACCAGTAGTGCCCACCCGCCGGCCCCGACCCCAGAAACTGCGCAGCAAATGCGGCGTAAGACTGGCGTGGAGCCGCACCGGGTGAGTCGCATACGTCTTATCCTAGATGCCCTGTTCCTGATGGCCGGCATGGCAACGTACGTAGCAGATCTGGCTACCGATGTTTCAGTTGGTAAGAAAAGTCATGCCGACAAAACAGGAGATGTATGCAATCATACGTATGAAGCCAAACCACGGTGGTTGTGTTTATATTGCGCATGTCCAATGTGTATTAGACTTGCAATGCAGCCGTTCATCGGTACATCAACAGTTAAAAACACCGCCGACTTATGTGAATTGCGGTAGTCAAGTGGTTACAGCATAATGGTTTGTGGTGAATGGGGTGTGGGTTCGAATCCTTGGTCGAAATTGTGGACAGGGAGGTTATTTTTTTTTTAAGGAAAATAAAGCCCGAATGTTATAGGAGCCTAATTTCACACGTGAAGTTTTTATGGTTGGTTGAGCATCTAGATGTCATGCCTTGTGCATGGCTGTGAACCGTGGTTTGGCTTCATACATGTGATTGCATATATAGCTCCAAAACAGATCAGATGTCATGAACTCTCACTTCTCTCCTGTTCTAGCAACAGAACTCATCTTTTTCTACCTTTGCTTCATCTTATCTCTTTGGCAAGCTAATGACAAATACTTTTTTCTCTATATGTGCATTCTAACGTTCTTTGTACAAAAGTTGAACTCTTAAAAGTAATGAAGTGCCTTATACTAGATGCACCAATTTGTCAAGTTTGAAGACAAAGCGAATTCATCAGGGTTATGGCAAACGCCCGAACAGTTGTCAAATTCTCTCGGCTTGTTTTTCCCACACAAATTACGAACCCACCTTCACTCTCGTTTGAATATATTTGACGTCAGAGCTGAGGGCTTTTGCCAATTGGTGCATTTTGCTTTTCCAGCTGTCCAGTACATCTTGCTGGACGAGTACGAATGGAGCGGTCTGACCATTGCCTTCATCATCATCCCGTCGATTACCATTCAGTACTTCAGCTTCAGGTGGTTCGTCCTGGACTCCAAGGAGGTCCGGAAGGCGGAGCACGTGCCGTTCCTGAAGAAGGTGATGGACTGGATCCTGTGGCTACTCTTCCACGTTCTGCAGCTGGGCGTCTTGAAAAGGTACCACGCCGGACGAATCTTTGAACAAAACCCGATGCTTGATTTGTAGAGGAGGCTATTTTTTTGGGGGGGGGGAAACTTGCCTCCTGAGAGGGGTGACAGAAGCAAACTTCTCTGGTGATCCGAGTCAGGCTGGTCGACTTCTGCCGTTATTAACACACTGCACCTATGAAAACTAGCTGCAGCGGCTACCGAGTGGGTTCTTATGGCTTTTGGTGTTTTATCCAGTCATTAATGTTGTATTTGGGTGTTGGGGGCAATCTTTGTTTCAGGTACTGGCGGACCGTGAAGTACGGTTGGCGGAGCCGAGAGAAACGCGACTACTATGACCTGAGCGTGTATGAATATCGGGACCTGACCATGCTGCGACTGTTGGAATCATTCATGGAGGCCGCCCCACAGCTAGTGCTGCAGATATACATCATGACGCAGCAGAAAGACGTGTACTGGCTGACAGGTAAGAGGTGGCCTCCACTTGTAGGGCCTTCCCGTTGCAGTTGGTAACTACGAGTGGAGATCCCCTGATGTGGGCTCCCACTGGGTGTGAAAATGAATTTAGATGTAAATTTGGGACCCGCAAAAAATGCCTGCATTGAAAATTCCACATTTGGGCGCTTTTTGACTTTTGCCTCAGAACGTTTGTGATGTCAATGCTTCTGGTGTTCAATGTTGCTTGAAATTGGAACAGGTCTTAACTAAGTCCATGAAATCTTTTGTTCAATCTGTTATCAATAATTTAACAAAAGCTCATTCTTTTTCACAGTTTTAAATATCATTGTATCTGCCCACTCTTTACTCTGGCTAATTTTGGTGATTAACTGTACACCACTTCAGAAATAGGCGATCAAATCACCCATGCAGTATACACGTAAGATGGAATAAAACACATGTATAAATTTTCCTACAGCAACTTCGGCGATAATTTCTTTAGCGTCCCTTGCCTGGGGCATCGAGGCCTACCACAAGGCACTCCGCGAAGCCTGTAGCAACAAGAACAACTTGGGCTACATCGGGCTGACCGTGCGTATGGCCTGGCGCACCTTCACCATCACAGCCCGCGTCATCTCGCTAGCGCTCTTCGCCGCCTACAGCCTGTGGAGCTTTGTGGCCCTGGTGGGCGTGCACTACGTGGCCATGACGCTGTGGCTGATCTATCAGGACACGGACTTCTGCACCACCCGGCTGGAGGAGGTGCTTTTCGACTGCGTGATCGGCATCATCCACATCTTCTGCTTCTTCAACATGAAGGAGGGCCGGACCCGATACCGGGCCGCCTTCTTCTACACCGTCATCCTGGTCGAGAACACCGTCATGTTTGCCCTGTGGTATCACTACGAGGGCAGGGACACGGACTACGGAAAGGCCGCTCTGGCATTTGTCTGGGGCGGGTTCTTCCTCGGCATCTTCATCATGCTGCTCTACTACCGCTGCCTCCACCCGAACGGCAGTATCCGCCTGTTTGGCAGAGCCCCTTCCACTCCAGCCAAGTCGAGGCCCGCCGGCCGCACCCCGGAGGGGAATGCCCACTCGTACGAAAACACCGGCCAGGATACGGTCGACTCTCCCCTGTCGTGGGATGATGTGGTCATACCCTCCAGCACCCGGGGTTGCCACGGCAACCTTTTCACTCGCAGGGGACGGCGATATTGCTACTGGAGGGTACAGGATGGGCCTTGTCCGTGCGAAGCGCCACCATCCAATCAGAGCACAACGACGGAACAACCGGTACCCAATGCCGTTGACCACAGCACGGTCGTTGTTGAGGACGGCGCAAAGGATGTGAACTGCCATTGCAATGGAGAGGAGCAGAAGGCCTTCTCGCATGATGGAAAGGAAAGATTGGAGACTTATTTGTAAAAATTCATTAACGATACCTGGATTGATACCGACAGAGCACAAGTTATGCAAGTTTTTCATGCATTTCAAGTTAAATTCAGCCACAGGAGTGAGATTCCATTTATGCCTTTACACAGTGCTGGTGGGTAGGTGGTTGGCCTCTTTGGGTGCTGTGAATTCCCAAATGTTCACGCGCATCCAGCTTAAGAACGCAGGTTTGAGGGCAGCGCCACCACAAAATGCAATCTCTTTGAATTAGTCTATACATAGGCCAGTCAGATCACGCATCCAGTGGGCATCGTGACTTGTCAAATTCACTCAACAGGTGGAACTGACTGGTCACCAGTGGTCAGTCCTTTGATTCAGTTCTGACATTGTAGTAATCTGTCTCCAGTTTGCTTTTGAGAGAGTGTGGACAAAATTGGTACCGAGAAAAGGAATTTGGAACATTTCCCACAAAATCAGCATTGAGTTCAAATACGTCGGCCCTGGAAAGTGAGTTTTTTTTGCTGTCAAGGCAAACACATAATTGTCAGTACCGTTTTGATGCAACTGCTCACATTTCCTGGGCTTAGCAACTTACCCTGCTAAACCACTCCAGAAGACGGGCCTTGGTACATGTACATGCCACACGACCCTGCCACAATTTGTCATGCCATACTGAGCCGATAGGTCCTCACGATGTTATTGGATGTTATTGGATTATGCAAAACACTGCTCGAATTGAGTGGATATCGAATCATTTGGGGACTGACCAGCTTTAGATTGTGTAAAGAAGATGCCTGCATGATCTACCTCAAGATCATCATGAATTCATTCCATTATTCCGTCATTTCTTTCGCCGGGGATTCTCTCCCTGTTTGTAGATTAATTGCATGACGTGCACGAATGACTGACCAATTACTGAGGGTGGGACATTTAAACGAAAAAAGTTCCAAATCCGTTTACAGATTTTCCCAAGTGTTTAAAAGGAACCGCTTTTAATTGATGAAATCCGGCATTCATTTTTATTGTAAACTATGCGTCTAAATATAATCTGATTTTCCGAACAAATTACTGCTCGGTCCTAGGTATCAAGGGAATACCGTGAATTCATCACCTGAACTTTGTGTCAACTACATGTATTCACGTTGTATTCAAGTTGTCATGGTTAAAGTTTTCAATGACGCCCTGGTTAGGGTGGGACGAAGTTTGCTGAGCGTTTTTCAAATCAAATGTAAATTCCCACCATTACCGATTACGCAGGTGCTTGTGTAAATGGCATGCATGCATGGGCACTGTCACTGGGTCACCTTTTCATTGGTCGTAAAATCGATAAGCTACATTTATTTCACTCTTTCATTCTCCGGTCATTCCCTTTGTTTCTTACCACTGTAATGACACGACCAACTAAACCTAACTGCACGAGTGTACATTTTGGCTTAGTGGTGCATGCAAAAATCGGTGAATGTGACTCGGCTCACAGTATGTGTTGTGTGTGACCTTTTTAGATAATGCTTCATAAAAATTGTCGGCGTGTACATGTGTTCATTCCTATCTGCTTGTGGAAATCTGTATAATTCAGAGATCACATTGGAATACTTTGAATTTAAGAAATTTGTGCAAATCGTAGTCTATTTATGGTGGCAATGATACATCTTCGGTGATAGGTATACGTGTATATTAGTTTAGAATGCATTTACCATGTTTACTGCTTGAGTGAAATGATCTTTTATGATTTCAAAGAAAACCATCACTCGTTCTTCCCTGTCGTCTGTTAGGACAGAGTTTGAATTGTTTCCGCCAAAGAAAAAGAAGAGCTTTTTATGGACCTGTACTGTTTTCAAAATTTTGTGTGAAATTGTTTTTTCATGGGCATTTCAGTAATAGATTTATTCTGAGAAGGTAGTTGGAAAATTTTGTAGAGGATTTTAGAATAGTCATTGGTTAAATTTTGCTCAGGGAAATAATTGACCACTTGCTCGTTGGGGAAGATGGAAGGGCGGGGGGTGAAAATCCATCTCCCCCTCAGCCTAATACACCCACTTCCATCATGATAAGCATTACACTCCATGTGTGTTTCTATTTTGTTTCTATTTTTATGCGAAATTTGTATCATTTACTCTTGAAATGCCACAGAGATGCTGGTACAAGAAATGCACGTGGCTTCAGTATTTCCAGAATATTATGACACTGTGGTGAGCTTGCCTGTCAGAGCTGTTTTCGAAGGCTTAAAAAGCAGGTCGTGAATTTCGGCTTCAGTGCTAAATGAATGGAATTAATTGCACTCCCTTCGTTAAAAACTCGGGTTGACAGTTTGCAAAGTACGGTAGATTTGGAAGTGAGCCGAGTTCTGCTTGCCCTGAAGAAGGTACTCAGTTACCAAAAGCTCAGCAATCACATATTTCAGAGCACTGATTTGATATTATATTCTTGTCGTTATTCTGATCACGGAGCTACGCAGCTCGTCCATATTTCTCTGTGTGGAGTTTGTCTGCTGGAATCCTTTGCACACGTACACACTCATATATCTCTTGATTGTTCTGAATCATATCGACAGAAACTGTGTTGCGGTACTGTCGTCAGTCACAAGGGCATCAAATTCATACATGTAGCGTCTAGTCTCAAGTCCCAAGCTATTCAAAAGAGCTGCAACGGAAACATTCCATCGTCATTGTTTTCTTGGTTCCTTTTTGTGACTGGGCTTGCTAGAAGAACTTGGAACTAGACTGACATGTTGAATGGGCAGTGGACCCAACCACAGCCATCCAGTTCACAATTTTAGTCTTGCGTGGGTACTACAAACTAGATTTATTTTGAAATTATATTTTGCTACATCACTCTTGTTGACGTTGAATCATGTCCCAAAAGAGGCTTAGAAATAGACCAATTGCACCTGCTCAGTCACATGACCTATAGTGGGTATCAAACATCAACAAATATGGTGTCCGCCAATAGCAAAGTGTGTCATATTTACCAAAAATAAAGCCAGTGGTCGTTAAAAGTGCTCAGACTACTGATGTGCTGAGCACTACACCGAAATGGGCTTTATTTTTGCAATCGGTCTGTTGAATACCGTGCTGTCTGTGCATGCATTTCCCATCTTAGAACTAACAACTCACTTGGACAAATTGTACATTATATTGTAGTAATATATTGCTGATCGATTTAAGTCCCTTTTTTATGATTTCAAATGTAGATGGAAATTAGGGTGAGCTTTATATATTTGGGAATGTGTTTTACAGATTGACAGGTTTTTTTTTTACCAATTATTGTGTGTACAGTTGGTTTTACAAAGGTGACACTATTTTGCATTAAGTTGATTGTATGCTTTAATTTTTCTGTTACGTCAAGGTGATTTTGTTTTATTACCATTGTTAACATGACATACTTCGGAGCAGGGACAACCAAAGGCATGAACTAATGTTAATATCAAAAGATTTGTGGGGAAAAAACTGAGATGCGGTAATTTGTAAATGTTGGACTTTAATTTCATTTGAAACACTTTGTTTCATTGGCTGGCTATATTTAAACAAACTGGAATCCTCAGTGCTGATTGGTCAGTGCTACAGCAACAGAAGTTCGATGTATGTATTTTATTGCTGGTTGTACGCTGACTGCCGCATGCAGCCTTGACCTTTGACCATCAACCGGGGAAGCTCCCCAGTGGAAAATGCTTACAGAGTTTTAAGAGGTCCTTTTGAGCGTTATTTTCGCTCGTTGTAAACCCCACACAAATGTGGGGTCCCCAAAAAGCAGTACAAATTTTTATACATGCACATGTATGTGGCACTGCTCAGAAAACACTTGTGCTCTATACTTTTTTCCTTGTGATATCAGGCACGTCAGGAGGATCAGATTTGTTTGCAGATACATGTGCTCTTCCTGTTCACTCTTTGAGGAAAGGAGGAAGTGTGTATCGTGTATGTTTCTAGAATTACCCTGTTAGCATATGTGGAACCAGTGGCGTAGCTGGGGGGGGGTGTTCCCCCACAGATTCCCGGTGCACCCCCTACTAAAAAAATGGATGAATGGATATTGAACAAGGCTAAACAATAAGATGCTAACGATAAGATGCTGGTGCCCCCCGATAAGATGCTGGTGCCCCCCGATAAGATGCTGGTGCCCCCCAATAAGATCCTGGTGCCCCCTTTGTGCCCCTCGGCTGCTAAAATCCTAGCTACACCACTGTGTGGAACATGGCCAGTACTCTACCCATGATGCAAGATTACATGTACACGTAACTTTAAATATGACAGTTCATCGCGTGATGCTGAGAGTGTTATTGTATGACTTTGCTGTAACAAAGTTTGGTTGGCTGCAGCCCGGGTTCACCGCCTCGCTAGCCGCAGAACTGCATTCTCATTGTCAGCGTTCGTCAGTTACCCCCAACACTAGTCACAGAAATTGGGCCACCCATGTTTTTGTGAAATCCCTGATAACATTACGGTTCGCATCATCCGCTGCTTGGCGAAAGGATGTATTGCGTTAAGCCATCTGTGGCATGTTGAGTTGTGTGAAAAAGCATCGCCCAGTGCACTTCTGCCAAGCACATGGTCACATGCACTCAAGCAGGATATCTTTCCTACACGTACTTTGTGAAAGACTGAAAAATGAGGATGTTTTATTTTCTACCATACCAATTTTTTCTTGATTGAGAAAAGCAGGACCGAGGTGGCCTGTCGACCACCAAGTGTCACTTGTATGAACTGTATACTTCACAGCCTTGTATTGTCAAACTATTTTTTGAGAATTATTTATGGTACATGTAACTAATACCTAAAGAGCTGTAAAATATGTCAATATATTCAATGATAGAGTAATCTCTTTAACTAAGGATTCTTCTTACAATATGTGCAGTTATACAAGAACACATTTGTATGCGGTGTTAGTCGAGAATTTCCTGGTTGCTCCTTGTTTGTTCGTGCTTTAAAACCTGTCCACGTGATCTAAATCATGAACATGTTACAGAAAGTTTTCCCCAAATATTGGCAAGAATCGAGGACATGATCCTCAGTTGGAAAGTGTGTACAAAATCAGTGAGCTTTTGAAACAGTATCAAGTATCAGCTAAAACGGTACAGCAGGAAATCATTGATTTCCGTACACGTATGCATGCACGGAATGACACTACTGTCAGATATGTTAACTGAGTAATCTAGGAAATTGAGGGGGGGCACTGAACTGTCACTGTTTAAATTTGGACTGGCCTCCCTGTGGGACAGGTTTGTGGTTTGTGGCATGCACTGCACAGTCACTCTGCCACAAAACGGGAAGGGATTGGCATGGGCGGGGGGAATGGGGAGGGGCCGGTCCAAATGGAATTACAGGTGTCAGCATTTGTACAATATGATAGCCACAAGGACCTAAGGTTAGAATTACATGTGTTTTGTCCCAAAGAAAATCGTAAAATTCCTTTGATGCAGTTCCCAGGTTGCACACCTCCAGATCAAACCATTGGAAAACCCTTGGGGGAAATTAGGACGTTAGATATCAAAGCTGACACCTTGCCTTCTTGTTAATTTTCACTGGGTACGTAACTGTGCTTGCTTAGTCTTGTGTCAGAAATCATGATTGTCTGATGTATACACATGGGAAGTAAGGTGAAGTAATCTCAATCTAATTTGCATAACCATTAATTAGCAGATGGATATTTTTTTTAAAGAAAAGTTTAAAACAGGAAGGTTTCGATAGTTTTGGCTTTATTGCCAGAGTAATCCGCATATTTACCTCAGGAATGTGAACAGAAATCACATTTGTAGGATTCAGTATATCGGGTATGTAAGTTCATTTTTAGTGTGCTTAGCAGTGTTCACTGTCAGGAATTGTAGATAATTTGTTATGCTTCCGAATGATAATGAAAAACCAATAACTGAGGTGAAATAAAACTTGATTAGCCATTTTATGTCTGTTGTCAGTTTTGTTATTTTACTCTGATAGTTTACACATAAAATAGTCGTTGAACAAATACTGCGCCTGCGCAGTTTGTTTGGCTCATAAAACAGTCGTAGTATAAGAAACATTCCTCCATCTCAAAACGGGACGGGGAAGTCTCTTCGTTTGTGATCGTCGACTTCTTTGGTAAAAATCAAGCCGCAAGAGGTGCAATCGTACATCAAGAAATATGCAGTTGAAACATATGAAGACTCTGCTGGCTCCACAGGTAATTGCCGTGCCAGAAATGTCTAACAGCGGTGGGTCTGACCATCTTGAATTTTGGTAGTCAATGACGCCGGCTACTTGTCAACACATCGTCACTCAGTCATACTCATGGGCATACTCATTATGACAATACGTTTCAAATAGCAGCCATGTCGGAGAAAGTGGTGTGGTTCACTTCAACTTCAGTCTTCTCATCAGAATTCGAGAAAGGGGACAGTGTCATAATAGGGCTTAGGCCTGTCATGCCCGTGGACAACACTTGATGCCTCTGTGCATGAAACTTGTCTGAAAAAAAACTGTTTTCAAACTCAAAGTAGACCTGCCCTAAATAAAAAATGCTTCGTATTTTTCTTTGCTAAATTACACTTTTTACTTAACTTAGGACATGTTATCGCCTTCCGACGGCTGTTGTAACATTTTAAGGGAAAATTAGTGTTGTCCATCTGTATGAGAAATGCATCCAGATTTTTTTGACATCTTTCATTTGTGATCTTTTAGTATGGTTGGGTGTCAAAGTAATTAAAGGTCAAGGGAATCTCAGATATACGTTAACTTGACATTAACTCAGGCACAAGAAAAAAGCCCAGTATCCGTGTCTGTATGGTGGCCATTTCCCTTATTTCCTCACTTAATTTGAAAACCAGACTCGACAGTAGCTGGCAAAATTAGGGATCTGAGGACAACCTTATCACAGATGTTAGGCCATTTAACTAAATTTAACTGACATGGCATACATGTATATTTCATGCGTAAATTACAATCACGATGTTTGCACTGCAATACATATACCTAGACCTACACTCCACTAAAACGTTGCAACGAAATATGGGAAGGGAAGAGTCCAAGTACAGACACCGCTAATTTCTCCCCTCTGTGATCTCTTAGCCATCTTGAAGCAGTACAATGTCCTAAGAAGTCAAATTTACGGTGACAATACTGAGGTATTCACTTAGAAAACGCTTATATTTTTCTCAGACGAGTCTTGTAGGGTTTGGGCACAGGGTGTCCAGCGGCATCCGTACATGGGATTCTTTCCTAAAGGGGCCTTTATATTCATTGTCCCTTCCTAACAATTTGATGATTTTCATTGGCTGCGTTTCCTTGTGTTCAATCCCAGGATGGTGCGGCAAAAATCACAGCTCTTGCCTGGGCGCCCAACAACACCAAGATGGCGGTGTGCACAGTGGACCGCGTTGTGCTCCTGTATGACGAACACGGCGAGAGGCGGGATAAATTTTCCACCAAACCCGTCGATGCCAAGGTACCTGTAGGCCTCATCCTTGTTTCAAGGAGTGGGAGACCCCAATAGTGTCGGCTTTAAATCATACAGCCCCAAACAAGAGGGTGCTTGCTGGAAGTAGAAATTATTTTGTCAAATTCAGAAAGGTTACAAGAAAGAAATAACTGGATGGAAATGTTCTTGTGGAATTTTGTTTCAGTTTGGCAAGAAGAGTTACACCGTGAAGGCGCTGGCATTCTCACCCGACTCCACCAAGATCGCTGTGGGTCAGACAGACAATATCATCTATGTCTACAAGATCGGCGACGATTGGTCAGTACTTGGGTTTGAGTGGACACCAGTCTACAAAGTTTTTGACTGATTGGGCCTGTTTGTTTTTACATTAATCCAGATTGCAATCAGTGATCTGACGTTGGTTAGCTAACACCGGAACCTGCGTACGTAATGGATGGAGCAAGCCATGATCCGGATCGAGATCCAGATCCGCGTTTATTGATGTTAACTTGTTTCTTCTCTCCTTAGGGATTCCAAGAAGGTGATTTGCAACAAGTTTATCCAACAGAGTGCTGTGACTTGCATGATATGGCCCCCTGACAGTAACATTGTCTTTGGTCTGGCAGACGGCAAGGTGCGCATCGCCAACACCAAGAATAACAAATCCTCCACTGTCTATGGCACAGATTCCTACGTTGTCTCGTTGGCACCCAAGTGAGTAATGAATCAGATTGTCCATGTAAACACTAGAAACGTACTGGTAGGTTTTGTTTTATGACTGGCAAAAGTTTGTGGTGACAATGAGGTGAAAACATGTTTTGCTGTCATAGTCTTACTTCAAGTCTGGCACAGAGGTGTCTGGTTTTGACCAAACACGTCCATTTACCCAGTGCCATTGATTTCTTCCTTGTTTTTTAAAATTTTGAACAGCATGTCTGGTAAGGGCATCCTCTCAGGCCACGCGGACGGCTCCGTTGTCCGTTTCTTCTTCGAAGACGAAGGCACAGGCGAGTCGCAGGGCAAGATCTGCACCCACCCCTGCCCGCCCTACGCCCTGTGCTGGGCGGGCAGCAGCATCGTGGCGGCCGGCTGTGACAAGCGCATCACAGTCTACGGGAAGGAGGGCCGGGTCGGCCAGCAGTTCGACTACAGCCGCGACGCGGACGAGCACGAGTTCACGGTGGCCGTGAACAGCCCCAGCGGTCAGTCCGTAGTGGTTGGCAGCTACGACAGGTGAGTTATTAAATGTTAACCCTCTTGGCCCGGTCAGACACTCAGAGGAAAGACTGTTCTATTCACTGGGGTAGGCCTTCACCTCACTGAGGTGACGGTTTCTTTTGTTAGGGAAGTGAAGACCAAGTTGCAGAACAAACAATTTTTGCCATGACGTCTTTGGTCCCTGTGACATCTGTTTTTCAACATGTCTCGTCCCAGCAA
Source organism: Acanthaster planci (assembly GCF_001949145.1). The sequence continues at coordinate 2,577,790 of NW_019091357.1, forward strand.
CTACAGAAAAAACACTTGTGGGTTGGCCTTCCTCAACGTTGAGGAGAAAAGTTGGTCTGTTTAGAAATTTGGAACCAAGTTGTGGGTGTAAAGTTTGTCCCGTAACCGTTTTGGTCCCCACAACATGTATGTTTCAATGCATGTGCATGACCCACAACTACAGAACAAGTGTGTAACATTGTTTTCGTGTACTGAGAGTGTTCAAGCAGGTGACTCACTTGGCACGTGGAAAGTTGCTCAGTGAGCAGTGAGAATGACGGCATTTTGAATCTGATCACCAGGCTACGAGTGTTCAACTGGGCACCCCGCCGGGGCATGTGGGAAGAGGCCAAGATGAAGGAAATTAAGAACCTCTACACCATCACCGCACTGGCCTGGAAGAAGGACGGCTCTCGCCTCGTGGCCGTGAGTTCGTAGGATTTACTCCCAAAGATCAAAATCTGATTGTTTAAGCATGTATTTGTCTGAGTGTCGTTCAAAACCGCTCAGTCAAACTAGTGCAGCACTGTGTTGGAATGAATGTGTTAGAGCAGTGTAGCCGTGTTAGAGCTGTGAACTAGACAAATTGGAGTCCTCCGATGTGACACACTCCAAATTTCTCTTTGACTTTCGTCAAAACTTGCCGTCAAGCTTCTTTGTTGATGAGCTTCAAACTCAGTCAGGCATTGACAGTCTGACCTTACTGTGTAAATCATCGTCATCAGACCATGTTAGAAGA
>NW_019091357.1:2578578-2591198 GCF_001949145.1 Acanthaster planci
CAGCCCAGCAGTCAGGGGTCAAAATAATCCCGCCGTGAAGGGGTTAATAGGGGTTTTCATTCTGATGTAATATTCCAGGGCACCTTGTGCGGGGGCGTGGAGTTGTTTGACTGTTGTCTCCGTCGAGCCATCTACAAGAACAAGTTTGAGATGACTTACGTGGGCCTGTCCCAGGTCATTGTCAAAAACCTGTCGTCAGGAACCCGCGTTGTGTTGAAGTCCCACTATGGGTATGAGGTGAGTATTGGCAAAACTCTGTGACTTGACTTGTGACGCAATGACTTGTGAGGACTTGTATGGACCTAAGGGACCTGTACTTGACTTGTGAGGACAAATGGTAGACTTCTGAGGACTTTTATTTGACTTATGCTGACTTAAATTGGACTTGTACTGGATTTGTGATGACTTGTTGGACTTGTTTGGACTTTTATTGGAGTTGTGCAGACTTACATTGGACTTTTGGGGACTTATATTGAACTTGTTATGACATTTATTGGCCTTGTGAAGACTTATATTGGACTGGTGAGGACTTTGATGGATTTGATATAGCACTGGTTCAAGGCTTTCAATTGTCAGCTAAATAAATCGGTTGAATGCTTCTTACACAGGTGGATGAAGTTCGGATCCTTGGCAAAGATCGCTATCTCGTGGCTCACACCACGGACACATTACTGCTGGGTGACCTGTCCACCAACAAACTCAGTGAAGTTCCATGGCAGAACACCGGGGGAAATGAAAAGTTCTTCTTTGAGAATGAATCGGTACGGCCAGTTTGCCAGTGAAGTTTTTTTTTTAACTTGAAATAATATACCATGCGATTGCTGTGTAAGATTTTGCCAAATTTGGGAAACTTGCTGGGTAAAAAATCAGCAGTAGTTAGGTTGAATAAGCACTTCTGTATACGTTTGCACTGGTTTGGATGACTCTGACTTTAAGAAACTTCAGCTTAAAATTCTTGATCCTTTTGTCTGTTCAAGGTGTGCATGATATTCAACGCTGGTGAGTTGAGTCTCGTTGAGTATGGGTGCAACGAGATCCTTGGATGTGTTCGCACCGAGTTCATGAATCCTCATCTTATCAGGTAAAGTGTGGCCTGCCCTTGAGTACTTTGTCAGATCTGAGACGCTTTAGTGATGTTAACTTTTTGGATATCAAACAAGACATACATCTGTAGAAACCCTTTAAGAAAAGTCTTATTGAAGATGTCAAACACTGGCCAGGCCTGCTGTATCTTGTAGCGGTTGACAGACTTCAGTCTTGATTATCAAAATCCTTTGGTTTTGCTTCTTGCCAACAGCGTCCGACTGAACGAACGTAAACAGCTCGGCGTTGAAGACAACAAGAAGATGGCATACCTCGTGGACTTGAAGACCATCTCCATCGTGGACCTGATCATGGGCTTCAACATCGCCACCCTGACGCATGACTCCAAGATCGACTGGCTGGAGCTGAACGAGACTGGAAGGAAACTGCTCTTCCGCGACAAGCGACTCCGAGTAAGCATCCTCTTGACAAGTCAACTCATTACTCAGTAGTCGCTGCTTCCTGGGAGAATGCAGCCTGTAATCTTGTCGCTTTGAGTTTCTTTTGTATGATTATCTTAGTGCCCAACAAGCTGTTATGAGGCGTAGTGTTTAGGGTTTACGATTCATGATTCAAGCTTCAGGAGTTAGAATCTGGCTGTGTTGTGTCCTTGGGCAATCCATTTGACCCAATTTACCTTTCTCCACTTGAGAGTGTGAATTGATACAGCTTGTCACGGTATCGCCCAGCAAGTCTACAAAAAATGAACCAAAATTACTTCAACAGCTCTTTCCTTGTCTTTGCACAGCTGCACCTGTTTGACATAGACACCCAGACGAAGACCACTATTCTCAACTACTCCAGCTACGTCCAGTGGGTTCCGCAGAGCGACGTCGTCGTTGCGCAAAATCGTGGCAACCTTTGCGTGTGGTACAACATCGACCATCCTGAACGTTGCACCATGTTCAGCATCAAGGTACAGGGGTCAAAATGGTTGGGGGGGGGGTTGGGAAAAGATCCTAAAGGTGGGGCATTACTTGAATCACCCATTTGGAGCAGACCCAAGTTTGCCTGTGACAAACTCTGGTTGGTATCCACTGGTTTTGGATAGAGCAGTTTGCATTCCGATGTTTCTTATCTGATCAAAAGTTAATGAAGTGTGAACAGGTGGTCGGTGATGGCAGTGCCTGTCAGTTTGCTGACAAAAAAATCGACAAAAGTCCACTAGATTCTTGCTTATACTGTATGGCATTGGGAAAAGTGTCACAAATTATTGGGTAAGCAGCTTTGAATCATAAAAATCGACCGAATACATCCTGAGAAATTATATAACAAAACAGTCAAACTTTGCCCGTGCTCCTGAGCAGTTCCGTTATTTCACACCATCAGCGGGTTCCAGCCAGTGTGCCGTGATTGACGGGGCAATTTTCACATTGGCCTTGGGGGAAGTGGGTGCCAGGGTGATTGTTTATCTTATAATTACTAACTGCCGATCCAGTCAGGATGCAACTGGTGAGTAGCATTCAGAGGTTTTGGCTAATGGAAGTTTCACGTAATGTGAGATTAGAGCCTTAAAATCCACTTGAACAAAAAATAAGCCGGACAAGCCTGTTTGAATCTTTCACCCACAGGGAGACATCGTTGATTTAGAGAGAGCTAACGGCAAAACGGACGTCATTGTGACTGAAGGAGTAGCAACCATATCCTACACTCTGGATGAAGGACTGATTGAGTTCGGCACAGCGATTGACGATGGCGACTTCACAAGGTACAACTGAAAAAGACATATTGGGACTCACAGATATAACCTAACAGTGGTGAAAATCTGAAGTATCGGGTTGTGTCCAAATGTGGTTGATGACATGTCAATTATTGTCATGTGAATGGTTCCTGCCATACTGTTCTGGCCATTGATAACCAGTCCTGCAACCGTGCCTCGGGTTCTGGTTCTTTACTGTCAACTAGATAACTGTGGTTCACTCTAGCTGTTCGCTCCACCTTGCCTGTGGGATCTTCCCTGGCCTGCATGATTCTCGTTATGTTGCAATATCAGACCAGAACCAATTATACTTTGACTGGATCCAAAATGTATTTATTTCCGTTCATCTAAGAGCTCACGTAGTGCCAAGTACTAGATGTAGCGACAACTACATGTATGAACACAAGAAAAGGTCAGTTCTAGAGGTGGGAGGAAAACCTCGGATAAATATTCCAGGGAAAACCGATTGAATCAGGTAGGGACTGAAAACTCATTTCACATGCTGACTTAGGTTGGATTCGAACCCAGGTGGCATTGGCAGAAGGCGAGGAAGGGGCTACTACAAAAATGTGACTTCCATTTTAAAATCTAGACCAGACTGTAGGAACAGGGACAGGCCTACTCGTGTGGTTAGATGCGTGCTGTCTAATAAGATGTAAAATTTCTCCCTTTTCAGGGCCGTGGCGTTTCTGGAGACCTTGGAGATGACCAGTGAAACGGAGGCCATGTGGAAGACATTGAGCCGTCTGTCCCTGGAGGCCAAGCAGCTTCACATTGCCGAGCGTTGCTTCGCTGCCTTGGGGGATGTGGCCAAGGCCAGGTACCTACGCAACGTCAACAAGATGGCGGCAGAACTGGCCCAGGAAATCGTGAGTTGGGACCTTGAAATTGTCAAGTGCTTCATTATGCATCGTTTGGTGTGATTTCAAAAAGTAAGGCTACCTCCGAATCTTGCATCTCGAACTAGCTCCAAGTCATCACGGGTTGCAGATACGTGGGCACGTGATGACAAAGCCTGTTTCAGACACAACCTGTCTTTTGAATGGTTGACTGAGTCCTGGAGTTTGTGTTCAACCTAAAGAGCACAACTTGACTCTGGCAATCTTTACATCCTTACTCAGGCACACCTACCCTCACCTCTTAAATTGCCGTCATCCTTGAGATCTGTATTCACTTTTCAAGTGTGACATTGCAATTGGGGCTCCTACCACCGTAACCGTTCGTAGCAGTACCCCCCGCAAATAGTCTCACAAAGCAGTCCCTCGTTCCTAACATACATCAACCGTTTTCCTTCATTCCAGGGTGGAGACGGGACTCGGCATTACTCTGTCCGAGCCAAGCTGGCCATCTTGAACAAAGACTTCAAGGAGGCAGAGTCCGTATTCCTGGAGCAGGTAAGATGTTCCCATCTGGATACGAACCGGGGGTTGCATGATGAAGTCCGTCACTTGCTGGCTGACATTGTAGTCTTGACCACAACTTTGGGTGGTCATGATGCTGGTGAGCTCAGACTTAAAGTGTCTGAACCACTCGCAACCCATCCATTTCAAGATGGCTTATTTTTGGAAACAGGGAGCTGTAAGTCTGGTCTATCAGTCTTCAATAGTCTCAAGTTGAGGAGGTGGGACCCTACTGTGTGTAATGGAAGTGATAGCCCTTGTCAGTTTGCATGCGATATTGTTGCATGTTTAAAAGCACTTCACACCGTGGAAGTTTGAGATGTGTTGGGTGAGGCTCCTCCAAGAAGGCATTTTCGTCCAAAGTCCAAACCTATACCTTGACTTACTTTCATCTTGTATTTGAGCTTAGACATTGCAAACTTTTTTTAAGTGAAGTTGGCAAACTCGAAATGAGTGTTGACAGTGGAGCAGATAACTGACAAACCAATGAAGTTTAAAGTTTTTCGCACTTTTTAAACTCAGAATAACATTGACGAAGCCATGGAGATGTACCAAGAACTCCACAAATGGGACGAGGCAATTGCTGTGGCTGAAGCTAAGGTATGGGCGGCCTCATCTCCCAAAACTTTTTGTTTCAGAAATTTGTTAATTTGAGAGATTTTAATTGTGTATTAGATTCAAACTTCTAAGCTGACCCCATCAATCTTGGTGTCTGCACGAGTGAGCAGGTGATCGTGGGTTCAGTTTCACAATATCTCCTAAGAGCACTCGATGTACAGTGCTTTCATAATTTCTCTGAAGCGCGTATCCCAAGATCTCCACATTAAGTCCTAATCGCAGGCTTTGACCTTTAACCCCTCCAGGGTCATCCTGAGTTGGAGAGTCTGCGCCGCAACTACTACCAGTGGCTGATGGACACCGGCCAAGAGGAGAAGGCAGGCGAGATGAAGGAGAACGAGGGGGACCACCACGCTGCCATCAACCTGTACATGAAGGCCGGCATGCCCGCCAGGGCTGCCAGATTGGCCACGAGCCGCGGGGACCTGATGGAAAACAGAGACCTGATACAGAGGATCGCCGCAGCGCTCATCAAGGGAGAATTCTACGAACGGGTGGGTTGACGAGGAACGAGCCATGTTTGGAAGCCGATGGAATCCATGAAAGAATAGTTTGTCCTTCCAAGCCAAGTCTTACGAAATCGGGGTACCGCCACGTGGCCATGTGACTCTGATTTGCTTGAAAAAATGCCCGTAAATTCCCTAAACACACCAAACAAAAGAAAACAAAAATTTTCAGCTTGATATCTTTAATCTTGTTTTGAAAGCTAGCAACAGCTTGCTTGATTGAATCTGTTCATCACCTTTTTTTCAAGGATGTGATTCTCTCTAGAGTAGCCAGATTTCAGCCATTTTCTACGTTTTGATGACACGGGAACTATGCAAGCTTGTAAACATTTCCTATGTGTGTCACATTTCAGGCAGAAGTTTTGAGAGCCAGCCTTCATCCCTGTTTGATGAGTGGAAAGATATTAATGGACACAAGTCCTTCTTGACGTGTTATCTAATCCATTAGCACTTGCATTTCTTTTGATGACGTTACATTCAGCGACGAATGTATAAACCTCTAAAGTTCTGGAGCAAGTAGGGGCGGCATGGGGAGTAATAGTTGGGGGAGGTTTGGGCTTTGTAGCGATTGAGTTTGTTTGATGACGAAGAGGTCCTTTTGTTTTTCTTTCAACAGGCCGGTGATTTGTTTGAGAAGACCAGAGACGACCAGAGAGCCCTGGAGTGTTATCGCAGAGGCAAATCCTTCAGGCGAGGTAAAATGACTGAGATTTTGACATTTTTTTTTCTAGCCTGTCCCTCTCAGGTGCGCTTGGGCCGTTTTGCCTAGTCTCACTTTTTATTACCGCCTTTCGCTGCATCTTGAGTTACGTAATCGGTTTCAAATGTTCGTTATTGGTACCACTTGAAAATGCTCCACACTTTGGCCTGTTGGAGGGAAGCGGTATAGAGTTTAAGGTCTTCATCTGAGGAAACCAAACGTTCATTCGATTTGGACATCTGGCGCGGACTGGCCAGCTGACCCTGGCAAGCTCGGTGGTCGAATGGTTAAGATGTCTGCACTCGTAAGCAGGTGGTCGTGGGTTCGAGCCCCACCCAGTGAGCTTGTGAATTTTTATCACTAGCTCTCGGACAGTACTGAGCATACAGTGTTAATTAATATACTTCGGTGTAAGGGCAAATCCATAATTAAAATTAACATGTCCCCGACGCAAAGTACATCTTAAAATGAACACCCATGTTGATAGCAAAACTCTTTCCATTTATCGTCTTTATTAACTGAGACGGCGCCCTCTGTAGTTCAGCATGAAATCAAATGAAAACCACTGATTACATTATCGTTCATTAGAGAAGCAGTTTGCATGACACACGCTGCTAATTTTTGTCTGCGCCGTTCTTTTTCAGCCGTGGAGCTTGCGCGGGCGTCCTATCCGACCGAAGTGGTCCGTTTGGAGGAAGAATGGGGCGACTACCTGGTGTCTCAGAAACAGATGGACGCCGCCATCAACCACTACATTGAAGCTGGGTAAGCTAGGTGGACGTATCGATTTCTGAATGTCATCATGTTGACGTTCCTCATTCTTGAGTTGAATTACTTCTATCACTGCAGTCCAGTTTGTGATTAACCATTCAGACATAATTGTGGGGTTCATCTCTGCGTTGAAAATGCCCATAATACGTGGTGACAGATAAACGTGGTCATTCCAAAAACATGGACTTGCAAACTTATCACTGTCCCGGAATGTCAAGTCATCTTTTACGTCATACCTGATGACTGTCTCGGTCGATTTTTACTGATTTGCAGGTAATGGCAAAAAGGCCAGTTTGACTTTGCAGCGCTGTGCCAAATACGCAGTCGAATTCTTTACCAACTTGTCAGATCTTGTTTACGGCACAGATTAAACAATTAAGTGACTCAAAATTGCAGATGCTGTAAAGGTTACTTTTTTAAAACTCTGTATTAAACTTTATCTGTATCGTCTGTTTTGGTTTTGTTGGAAGTTGTTCCCAGAAGGCCATAGAGGCAGCCATTCATTCCCATCAGTGGAATAAAGCCATCCAGATCATCGAGATCCAGGACCCTACGGTCGGTGAGAAGTACTACCCGAAGATCGCCAAGCACTACGCCAACATCAGAAACTTCGAGGTGGGCAGGAACGATTTTTATCATAGACTTGCGGATCAGAAAATATTGCTGAACCCTGAAGGAGTCAGGGTTTTCAGATTTTGTCACAGCTGGGCCGTGGCTTAAATCTTTTTGAAACGCAGCGTATAGTGTAATTCGACCACCAGAATTAGAAGCCATTACCGTGGTGTCACAACGCTCGTGGACAGGTGGTACGCGCTCATTACATGCCTCTTCGACCAATAGGGTGTCGTGATTTGCCAGACACACGCGCGCATCGAGCTGAAGAATGTGCGTGTGAGTGCGGTGCCACCGCAGTTATGATGTCGAATCAGATTAGTCTATATGTAGTGACAATTATTATGAGAACAGTTTCAATTTGATTTAAAGAATTGTGTTGCTATGGTTACAATGCACGTCTTCAATCCATGTCGGCCCTGTGCATTGAACACTGAAATGGGCAAAGTTAACATGTTGGACCCACCTCTCTAACAAAAATATTCATATCGTAAGAATAGTATGTCTGATCTTCATAAAAGTGATGTCTAAATGATCATATGGCATTGATGGACAAATTCCTGAAGACTCAGGATAAAAAAAATGAAAATGTTGAGGTGATGTGGGTTCCAACTTTCAGGGTCAAAGAAATTTATATGTGCAGCTGGCAGCCGGTCAAAGCAATGTACAACACTACCGCTTTTTTGGCCAGTAACTATATATGTTTACCAGCAAATCTGACTCAGAATCCCACAAAATGAGTTGAAAGAACCTTCTGTTACATCACGCACTGCATTTCTTTTTCCCGACCAGATGGCGGAGCGATATTTTGTCCAGGCTGGAATGACCAAAGAGGCCATCGACATGTACACTGCTGCCGGCAAGTGGGAAGCGGCGCATAAGGTGACTGAGACAAAATGGTGTCATCTTACAATGTTAACTATTTCTTTTAAATACATGTGTTCTTTTAGGTTTTCCATGTCTCTGCAGTTACTCAAATTAATCATTTAAAATATCTCCGCATCTCTCCATTTCATTAAAAGGTTTCACATGGCGAGGGGTTACTGTCAAAATAGGTATCTATGGTAGCATAGACTGGCAACCTGTTCTCATGGTACATTTATCTTTCTTTTTTTTCCTGTTTTTGATGGGTGTAGTGCTGACGGTTTCATTAAAATGAGTTGACTTTTGTCCGATTTTCCTTTGAACAGCAGGCCAGTGTTATATCTAGACTAGATGGGCCTAGGCAAGTTGAGCCCTTCAAACTGTGCTGATGAATATGTATATCTGTTTGTTTCCATGGCAACAGCTTGCCGTAACCTGCATGAAGAGCGAAGAGGTTGCGGTGTTGTACGTTACCCAGGCCCAACAGTTGGAGAGCCAGGGCAAATTCCGAGAGGCGGAAAGGTAGGAAGCCATTTTTGTTGTAGAAATTTAGGTGTGCCATTTTTCAAGTATCCACCCCGAGCTGAAGTGCACCCCCTGTCAGCGAAGAGAAAGACAGGGGGTTAGTTGCACGTGTTCTGCGTGTACGCAAAGACCATACATGCCGGAGTAAATTAGGTACGCGTACTCAGTGTGCTCCGCGTTAAACGCGTATATACTTGCGTGCCTCGTGGCATGTTTATTATGTGGTGTGCACTAAAAAAAACCACGCCCTCTGTTGTTCCACTTGGAGCAAATTACACATTAGGATTTCACAGTATTAAGAAAGGATTTCATCCATTGTCTGGCTTACCTGATCATAGTTTTTGGAACATCACATGGACCTAGTCATTAATTTGCACATAACTGAACGCCTTCTGACATCGCTTTAAGAGTGTTTGTTGTTGACCGAATTGTGTAAAATTCACTCCTCTGAAGATGCAGAAGATTTCACTGTAAAGTGAGGAGGTACAGGATTTGAATGGCATCCAATTTGCAAGAATCATCTCATCTGTCAGATTTTGCCAAGATTCTATAATCAGGATTCTTCTATTGCCAAGAGATAGACTTCCAAGAGGAAGTTCTTTGCCCCAGTTATTAATACTGTATCTTCTTGATAGATTGTACTTGACGGTGGATGAGCCCGACTTAACCATCACTATGTACAAAAAGCAACGACAGTACGATCACATGATCCGCCTGGTCAAGCAGTATCACCCAGATCTACTCCAGGACACCCATCTCCATCTGGCTAAGGTTTGAGTACTAGAACTGTTTGTTAGTGACCACCAAAGTTTTCATTACAGGCTTGCTATGGACTCGTACTTGAATGTGGAGCTCCATAGCTTTGCAGTCTGGTGCGGTGAAGCAGAGTGTGAGTTAACCTTCAGATTGTGAGTCGGTGCACAGTCTGGTGGCTGTGCAGGGATGTCCACAGGCAAGACACTTTACCATAATAATGAAAAAAAATTGCTCCAGCCCAGCCGCCGAGGGAACAGATGGTACATCTCCAGATTTTATGCCTGTTTTGGTTTGTCTTGTAGGAGCTGGAGGGAGAGCAGGCTTTCCGCCAAGCGGAGCACCACTACATCGAAGCCCGGGACTGGAAAGCCGCCATCAATATGTACAGGGCTCAAGATTTGTGGGATGAGGCATACAGGGTAAGTGGTGGGATTGGCACTTTGAACATCGTGGTTCTTACTTTCTCGTAAAAGTGACACCTTGTTGATGCTAAAACCCCATGGTTGGTTGACCAGGAGATGGCAGGAGTCTTGTTGGAAGAGCACTGAAATCTGTGAAGATGTGGATTCCATTGCTGTCTTTAGCCCATCACAAGTCCTCTGACTGGTCCAGTCACGAGTCCTTTCACAGGTCGAGTCACAAAATCCACAGAGAATATGGTGACAAAAGAATGATTTTGTCACGGTTAATTTGAATAATTTATTGCTTTGCCTGAGACTTGATGACTCATTACAGATACATCAAAGCAAAGATCTCTCGTAAAAACAAACAAGCAAGAAACATCTTTAAAACTCGTTTCATGGGATTGGGTCTCGACTTTGCTGTTGGTCCTCAGGTTGCCAAGAACCATGGTGTCGCTAACACAGCCAAGCAGGTGGCCTATCTGTGGGCGAAGAGCCTCGGTGGCGATTCGGCCGTCAAGCTTCTCACAAAGTTTGGCCTTCTGGAATCCGCCATCGACTACGCCACAGAGAACTGGTGAGTTGTTCCATATATTCTTTGAGATGCAAACACCCTCAACTACATAATCACAGAATGTTTCAATCGTAGAAGCTTTCTCCACGGCAGAAATATTCTGCTGAGATTGAAATCCCAGGCCCTCTGATTTGTTAAACCTATTTATTTCAGGTCACTGTTGTCAAGCAGTTTGCAGTAGCTATACATTTCTGTAAGACCAAGTACTTGAAATTTTGTCAGTTTTCCAATACATGTCAAATTGGGAGCCTTGTCAATTTCCCTTCGGATTTATTTCCGAAGTTGTAAAGTAGCATTCTGTTTGGTTGACCACGTATGTTGAAGTGCATGCCAACCATGCGATTGTTCTCTTCCCTCCGTACAGCGCATTTGATTTTGCCTTTGACCTTGCGCGGACCGCCATGAAGAACAAGATGCCGGATATCTCCCTGAAGCACGCCATGTTCCTGGAGGACGAAGGGAAGTACCAAGAGGCCGAGGCTGCGTTCATCAAGGCGGGGAAGCCCAAGGAAGCCGTACTGATGTGAGTGGGTTTGAGGCTATGGCTGAAACCACTTTTCCTACAGCTGTGTACATCATTCCCTGTCGTAGCCAGTTGGTTTAAACAGGGCTTAGCTTTGATGTGGTTTGATGTTGTTAAACAGTGTTCGACAACTTCTGGGCTTGGTTTATCGGTCGCAAAATGAAGAGGAATTCTGAAGGAAATCATGATAAAAAGTTCAGGTCAAAAGAGTGTTCACAGAGTAGCTAAAACGATTTTTTTGGTGATGTTTTGAAACAAAAGAATGTCCACGGTAGGTATGTAACGTAAACCTGCGTGCATGTTCTCCAGGTATGTTCACAATCAGGATTGGGACTCTGCCCAGCGTGTGGCAGAGGAGTACGACCCAGACAGTGTGACCGACGTCCTGATTGGCCAGGCTCGTTACGCATTTGACCAGAAGGAATACCAGCGATGCGAGGCGTTCTTACTGCGCGCCCAGCGGCCAGAATTAGCTATCAAATACTACAAGGTAGGTAACATGCAAGGGAACCATGCTTTCCGCATGAAAGTCGATTTATATGTGAACCACCGTCCCCCAAACCAGGCTGAAGTCGGTATTTGTGATGTTGGGCAATTACTCTAGTTCAGTTTTTTCTAACACTTTGAAGTGATCCATGTTAAATCCAAATTCTGTCCGTAGAAAGCTTTTTACGGGTAGTGATAGCTGTAAAACTCCCATGAAAATCTGAACAGTGGAAGTTCCATTATTTCGCAGTTATGAAGTTACCCACTTCAGCCTGGTTTTGGGATGGTGGGTCACATATATCTTACTTCCTGTTGACAAGTTATGTAAAACTTACTTGTCAAAGTAGCAATGCTCTTGTTTGATGTCTCACTAGGAAAGACAAGGCTTACTTGATGCTTGAAAATAAGTAGTTCATTTTTTTAAAAAGTTTGTTAACTTCCACACCATTTCCAGTGTGGTTTGTAGATGTTAACTTTTGTGAGTGGTTTCCAGTTTTGGAAATAGGCTCCCCAAAACTAAACATCCATCTTTAGGACTCCAGGAAGCTAGGAAAGCACAGAGATACCCTTTCATCACCGTCCACCTCTACAACCCAGGTCCAAATCCGGCCCAGGGATATGAATTAGGCTTTCAGTCAGTAGCGAGATTGCCCCGGACTTTAAGGGCACTCCCTCAACTCCCAAAAGGAAAATTCCTTTTGTACAGAAGCTCCTTCATTGGTTCAAAACGTTACCCATGCAAAATGTTGGGGCAATTTCCCGACTCGGTTTGCATTTGTATCCGCTGATGAGGATTCTTAAGGTGTAATATTTTGATGAAATATTCACAATTATGATGATTTTTCCCAATTTGTTGGTTGGTAGCAATCCAACATGTGGCAAGATGCTCTGAGAGTGTGCAAGGAGTACGTGCCTCACAAGCTGAAGCAGCTGCAGGACGAGTATGATCGAGAGGTGCTCAATAAAGGATCACGGTGGGTGGCAGTTTGTGTCGACTTCCGTATTGGGAGGATTTAAAATTTGAAGGGAGGGAGAACTTGATCTCTGACTCTCTCAATCCATTAGGGTGGGTTCTGGTGTCAGTGAACCCACTGATCGTGAT